>OW796113.1:7321801-7346801 GCA_941860345.1 Chrysodeixis includens | reverse complement strand
AAGAAGGCGTCGACGGAGAGGCGCAGCATAGGGGAGAGGATAGATCACTGGGAGGCTGCCAAGGCTGGTACCAGTACCAGCCCTACGCACAACAAAATAACGAAGCGGGCAGGCCCCGCCGACAGAAAGCTGAAAGCTCCTCCTATCGAGGAAGCAGAAATACCCCGATCTAACACAGACCGAACGACGGAGGCCAGAGAGTGTTTAAAACGAGCAAAGGAACAGCTGGACATGTCAGGAAATATACGAAGGGACATTAAAAGCAGCGTGATAATGATCCTAAACCGACTGTACCAGCTGGTAAAGGAGGCAGACGCCAAAAATCAGAAACCCTCCCAAGAAGGCCCAAATGGAAAGGCTCAAGAACAAGGACCAGACGTAGTAGATCCTGCGGTGACTCTGCAAACTTCCCAAATAGGCGAGCATGCGGAGTTACTGCTGGAAAACAGTAAAATAATGAAAGAGTTGAAAGAGGAAATGATTAAACATAAGGATATGATTGAAAAGGCGGCGGCGGCAACCACCTATGCCAGCGTGACAGCATCCCAAACTGTGGCACACAGTGGCAAAGTAGGGCCCACGAGGGAAACGCTGCATTCGGTGGTCGTCACCGCCAAGGATGAACAGGAGACGGGTGAAAGAGTGCTTGAAAGGATTAGGACGGTAGTAGACGCGAAAGAGGGATGGATAGAGGTGAGGAATGTCAGGAAAGCAAGGGACAGAAAGATAATAATTGGTTTGAGTTCGGAGGCGGAACGGGACAAGCTGAAAACAAAACTAAAGACAGCTAGCGAACATCTGCATGTGGAGGAGGTCAAAAACCGAGACCCACTTTTGGTTCTTCGGGGAGTGCTTAGGATGTACTCAGATGAGGACATTCTGAAGGCCCTGAAGAACCAAAACAAGGATATTTTCCAAGGTCTCGGTGAGACCGATACAAGGGTTGAGGTGCGATACAGGAGGAAAGCCCGTAACCCCCACACATGCCACGTGGTCATGAGTGTTTCGGCGATTATTTGGCAAAGGGCCCTTGCAAGGAAGGTCGTCCAAATAGATCTGCAGCCGGTGAAGGTCGAGGACCAATCACCACTGGTCCAGTGCACTCGCTGCCTAGGCTACGGTCATGGCAAGCGATTCTGCACTGACCCGGTGGATCTATGCAGTCATTGCGGTGGACCTCACCTCAAAACCGACTGCGCCGACTTCCTTGCCGGAACTTCCCCAAACTGTAGAAACTGCCAAAAGGCAAAACTGAACACCGCAGAACACAACGCCTTCGACTCTTCCTGCCCGATAAAACAAAAATGGGATGGCTTGGCCCGATCAACAGTAGCATACTGCTAAAGGCACCCACGCTCAATATATACAAATTCGGATCGGGCAGGCAAACAAACCAAAAGGGAAAATACAACGGTCTGCATACAAATTGGACGTTTTAGCCAAAGTGGTGATTAAGCCGGACCTGAAATATTATATTCAGTACCCCGTATTAACCACCACAATAACGGTGAAACCTGAAAACGTAATTGAGCCGGGAAAAAATTACTGGTGGCAAACCTCGACAACGGACCCACAGAAAGAAGGTTTTGCCGTGACTCTGCGCGACCGAAAACACGCGGATTTTACATGCGTGAGTATAAATAACGTAATAAAATCAATCCCAAAAAAGATAATTGGTATTAATTTTATGGAAAAAATTGAACCAATTGCACAAAAACCATAATAGGTAAAATACAGTATAAATTAAGTATTTTAAGACGGTAAGATAAATGAAGTTGCAAACAATATAAATAAGCATAAAAATAATATGATGACATAATATTGTATAATATTAAATGTTCACCATATGCAAAATAAGAGAAATGTAAACAAACTAATGTACTATAATAAACTTAAGTAAGAATATACTGTAATTCGTCTAGTAAATAAGGATAAAGAAAAATATGTAAACTGTAAAAATTTAGATCTAAGAATAACAAAAACACCTGCCGTGTGAAATTTATTGCCTACAAACCCTATACAAAATAGCAGAAGTAATAAAAAGAGAAACAGAAATAGCAGTAATACAGAATAAACCGTAGACGGGCATCCCACCCGTAGTGTGAATAAAAGATGACGTATGCAAGGTACATAGTATGAAGTATGAAAGTGCGAGAAGAATACTAGCGAGAACTGGCATGAAAAAGGCTCAAAGGTAGATATAGGCTCCGATAATGTTGGAGGTAGTCGAAATACAAAAAAAAAAAAAAAAAAAAAAAAAAAAAAAAAAAAAAAAAAAAAAAAAAAAAAAAAAAAAAACCAAACCTAACCTAACTAAAAACCAAACCTAACCTGACCTAACTAGGAACCGAACCTAACCTAACCTAACTAAAAACCAAACCTAACCTAACTAAAAACCGAACCTAACCTAACTAAGAACCGAACCTAAACTAACTAAAAACCAAACCTAACCTAACCTAACTAAAAACTAAACCTTACCTAACCTAACTAAAAACTAAACCTAACCTAACTAAAAACCAAACCTAACCTAACCTAACTAAAAACCAAACCTAACCTAACCTAACTAAAAACCAAACCTAACCTAACTAAATACCAAACCTAACCTAACCTAACTAAAAACCAAACCTAACCTAACCTAACTAAAAACCAAACCTAACCTAACCTAACTAAAAACCAAACCTAACCTAACCTAATTAAAAACCTAACCTAACCTAACCTAACTAAAAACCAAACCTAACCTAACCTAACTAAAAACCAAACCTAACCTAACCTAACTAAAAACCAAACCTAACCTAACCTAACTAAGAACCAAACCTAACCTAACCTAACTAAAAACCAAACCTAACCTAACCTAACTAAAAACCAAACCTAACCTAACCTAACTAAAAACTGAACCTAACCTAACCTAACTAAAAACCAAACCTAACCTAACCTAACTAAGAACCGAACCTAACCTAACCTTACTAAAAACCAAACCTAACCTAACTAAAAACCAAACCTAACCTAACCTAACTAAGAACCGAACCTAACCTAACCTAACTAAAAACCAAACCTAACCTAACCTAACTAAAAACCAAACCTAACCTAACCTAACTAAAAACTGAACCTAACCTAACCTAACTAAAAACCAAACCTAACCTAACCTAACTAAAAACCAAACCTAACCTAACCTAACTAAGAACCAAACCTAACCTAACCTAACTAAAAACCAAACCTAACCTAACCTAACTAAAAACCAAACCTAACCTAACCTAACTAAAAACTGAACCTAACCTAACCTAACTAAAAACCAAACCTAACCTAACCTAACTAAAAACTGAACCTAACCTAACCTAACTACGTACCGAACCTAACCTAACCTAACTAAAAACCAAACCTAACCTAACCTAACCTAACTAAAAACCAAACCTAACCTATCCTAACTAAAAACCAAACCTAACCTAACCTAACTAAAATCCAAACCTAACCTAACCTAACTAAAAACCAAACCTAACCTAACCTAACCTAACTAAAAACCAAACCTAACCTAACCTAACTAAGAACCAAACCTAACCTAACCTAACTAAAAACCAAACCTAACCTAACCTAACTAAAAACCAAACCTAACCTAACCTAACTAAAAACTGAACCTAACCTAACCTAACTAAAAACCAAACCTAACCTAACCTAACTAAAAACCAAACCTAACCTAACCTAACTAAGAACCAAACCTAACCTAACCTAACTAAAAACCAAACCTAACCTAACCTAACTAAAAACCAAACCTAACCTAACCTAACTAAAAACTGAACCTAACCTAACCTAACTAAAAACCAAACCTAACCTAACCTAACTAAAAACTGAACCTAACCTAACCTAACTACGTACCGAACCTAACCTAACCTAACTAAAAACCAAACCTAACCTAACCTAACCTAACTAAAAACCAAACCTAACCTATCCTAACTAAAAACCAAACCTAACCTAACCTAACTAAAATCCAAACCTAACCTAACCTAACTAAGAACCGAACCTAACCTAACTAAAAACCAAACCTAACCTAACCTAACTAAAAACCAAACCTAACCTGACCTAACTAGGAACCGAACCTAACCTAACCTAACTAAAAACCAAACCTAACCTAACCTAACTAAGAACCGAACCTAACCTAACCTAACTAAAAACCAAACCTAACCTAACCTTACTAAGAACCAAACCTAACCTAACCTAACTAAAAACTGAACCTAACCTAACCTAACTAAAAACCAAACCTAACCTAATCTAACTAAGAACCTAACCTAACTAAAAACCAAACCTAACCTAACCTAACTAAAAACCAAACCTAACCTAACTAAAAACCAAACCTAACCTAACTAAAAACCGAACCTAACCTAACTAAGAACCGAACCTAACCTAACTAAAAACCAAACCTAACCTAACCTAACTAAAAACTAAACCTAACCTAACTAAAAACCAAACCTAACCTAACCTAACTAAAAACCAAACCTAACCTAACCTAACTAAGAACCGAACCTAACTAAAAACCAAACCTAACCTAACCTAACTAAGAACCGAACCTAACCTAACCTTACTAAAAACCAAACCTAACCTAACTAAAAACCAAACCTAACCTAACCTAACTAAGAACCGAACCTAACCTAACCTAACTAAAAACCAAACCTAACCTAACCTAACTAAAAACCAAACCTAACCTAACCTAACTTATGGAAAGGACCACCTTGGAAACGTCTACTTTCCAATAAAAAAAAAGTGTAGGTAATCGTTGTTTCATTAAATGAGGTTAATCTTTTTAGACTGTAGTGTTTTACAAGAAGCTGTCCTATCCGCAAGGATGACAACCTGTCTACCACATGATGAATCTAATGAATGCTTATATCAGGTAATAAGAACTGCTACTCTCGGGTCTGTGATATTAGGAATGAAAACAATTATCGTAAATGGCATGAAAGCATACAGGGTGATCAAGGGATTCACGACTACAAGCAAAAAAAAAAAAAAAAAGGTTCGGTTCTTAGTTAGGTTAGGTTAGGTTCGGTTCTTAGTTAGGTTAGGTTAGGTTTGGTTTTAGGTTACGTTAGGTTAGGTTTGGTTTTTAGTTAGGTTAGGTTTGGTTTTTAGTTAGGTTAGGTTAGGTTTGGTTCTTAGTTAGGTTAGGTTAGGTTTGGTTTTTAGTTAGGTTAGGTTAGGTTTGGTTTTTAGTTAGGTTTGGTTTTTAGTTAGGTTAGGTTAGGTTTGGTTTTTAGTTAGGTTAGGTTAGGTTTGGTTTTTAGTTAGGTTAGGTTAGGTTTGGTTTTTAGTTAGGTTAGGTTAGGTTTGGTTTTTAGTTAGGTTAGGTTAGGTTTGGTTTTTAGTTAGGTTAGGTTAGGTTTGGTTTTTAGTTAGGTTAGGTTCGGTTTGGTTTTTAGTTAGGTTAGGTTAGGTTTGGTTTTTAGTTAGGTTAGGTTAGGTTTGGTTTTTAGTTAGGTTAGGTTAGGTTTGGTTTTTAGTTAGGTTAGGTTCGGTTCTTAGTTAGGTTAGGTTATGTTTGGTTTTTAGTTAGGTTAGGTTAGGTTTGGTTTTTAGTTAGATTAACTAACCTAACCTAACTAAAAACCAAACCTAGCCTATCCTAACTAAAAACCAAACCTTACCTCACCTAACTAAAAACCAAACCAAACCCAACCTAACTAAAAACCAAACCTAACCTCACCTAACTAAAAACCAAACCTAACCTAACCTAACTAAAAACCAAACCTAACCTAACCTAACTAAGAACCGAACCTAACCTAACCTAACTAAAAACCAAACCTAACCTAACCTAACTAAAAACCAAACCTAACCTAACTAAAAACTAAACCTAACCTAACTAAAAACCAACCCTAACCTAACCTAACTAAAAACTGAACCTAACCTAACCTAACTAAAAACCAAACCTAACCTAACCTAACTAAAAACTGAACCTAACCTAACCTAACTAAAACCAAACCTAACCTAACCTAACTAAGAACCGAACCTAACCTTACCTGACTACGTACCGAACCTAACCTAACCTAACTAAAAACCAAACCCAACCTAACCTAACTAAGAACCTAACCTAACTAAGAACCAAACCTAACCTAACCTAACTAAAAACCTAAACCTAACCTAACCTAACTAAAAACCAAACCTAACCTAACCTAACTAAAAACCAAACCTAACCTAACTAAAAACCAAACCTAACCTGACCTAACTAGGAACCGAACCTAACCTAACCTAACTAAAAACCAAACCTAACCTAACCTAAAAACCGAACCTAACCTAACTAAGAACCGAACCTAACCTTACTAAAAACCAAACCTAACCTAACCTAACTAAAAACTAAACCTTACCTAACCTAACTAAAAACTAAACCTAACCTAACTAAAAACCAAACCTAACCTAACCTAACTAAAAACCAAACCTAACCTAACCTAACTAAAAACCAAACCTAACCTAACTAAATAACCAAACCTAACCTAACCTAACTAAAAACCAAACCTAACCTAACCTAACTAAAAACCAAACCTAACCTATACCTAACTAAAAACCAAACCTAACCTAACCTAACTAAAAACCTAACCTAACCTAACCTAACTAAAAACCAAACCTAACCTAACCTAACTAAAAACCAAACCTAACCTAACCTAACTAAAAACCAAACCTAACCTAACCTAACTAAGAACCAAACCTAACCTAACCTAACTAAAAACCAAACCTAACCTAACCTAACTAAAAACCAAACCTAACCTAACCTAACTAAAAACTGAACCTAACCTAACCTAACTAAAAACCAAACCTAACCTAACCTAACTAAGAACCGAACCTAACCTAACCTTACTAAAAACCAAACCTAACCTAACTAAAAACCAAACCTAACCTAACCTAACTAAGAACCGAACCTAACCTAACCTAACTAAAAACCAAACCTAACCTAACCTAACTAAAAACCAAACCTAACCTAACCTAACTTATGGAAAGGACCACCTTGGAAACGTCTACTTTCCAATAAAAAAAAAGTGTAGGTAATCGTTGTTTCATTAAATGAGGTTAATCTTTTTAGACTGTAGTGTTTTACAAGAAGCTGTCCTATCCGCAAGGATGACAACCTGTCTACCACATGATGAATCTAATGAATGCTTATATCAGGTAATAAGAACTGCTACTCTCGGGTCTGTGATATTAGGAATGAAAACAATTATCGTAAATGGCATGAAAGCATACAGGGTGATCAAGGGATACACGACTATACGCACCATGACGAAAGTAGACTAGGATTTCATGGATAAATGTTGAATTAGACTTTTTGGATCTTTGCTTTATTTATTAGTCTATTAGACATTTGATAGACCTCACTTTTGCTTTCGTTTCGTTAACGTCATTTTATCGCTGTTATTAGTTTTTTACTTAGCTCACGGAATGCATAGTGACAGTAAAGCGACACGATAAGTACTGATCGGCGGGTAAGCACCTGTTGGCCAACACTTTTTGACACGTTTGCGCGTACTTGACACTCCAACTAGAGTCTAGATGGAGCGTCAAGTCTAGATTCTAGACAAATTAATAATCAAAGAACAAAAGGTACATTTTACAGTCCCGAATATTAAAGTTAGGTTTTTTTACTGTATATTGTGTAATAATTTATGATGTTTGCAGATACGTCATGATACTTTCTAGGTTGTATTGATTAAGTTAACATTTTTCTAATTGCGGCTATTTAATTATACGATGTCATAACAGATTGTTAATAGTAGTGAATTCTGGTGCTGTAAATTTGTTTCGAATAAGATGTAAAAGTAAAATTATAGTAAACTATATCGGGGTTTTGAACTTGTCGAGTTTGTGTATGTAAGTAAATGTGTCGGGTCTTTCTGCTTTCAACCCGCAAGTTTCTATCCACGATATTTATAAAAATATTTTTTGATTAGATAACGAAATTAATACTCGTAGTTTAAAACAGAAACACACGTTGTTAATTTGTACTCTACTTGTAAAAGGTTTATCTTTGTGTCGGAAAATATGATATTGAGTATGTTCTACAATGGACCCATAGAAGAAATCAAGTTGATGTCAGGGTGTGTGTGATCATCATCTCCACCAAGTTTCAAGGGCAGGGTTGATTAAAAAAAATGACAGTTTTAATTTTTTGTAAACAATTGTTTATTATTAACATTTTATTTCTCGTTTGCATCCACTGCAATAATTACACTTCGTCACAAACACTCGTTGGCAATTTATCACCATAATTAGCAATACAATGACTTTTATTCTGTTAGAATCTATTTATGGAATTATCAGCTGCGGTTCAGCAGAACACTACTTTCATTTTTCTTTTGAAACATAATAATTATATGTGAATATACCAAAAGGTAATAAAATAATACTAAGACAGATAACAGGTAATTGTACTTTGCCCATAAGGACGAAACGTAGAACAATTAAGACAATCACTGGTTTCACATGCAAAATAAACAATAATAAGAAAATAGCGAAATTAAAAATAAGATTTATAGATAAAGGCTACTTAGCTTAGTAATGGAATGATTTGAAATGTTATCTTTTAGTATACTCACACGCGGCCACTAATACATTCATGATTTATAAAATGTGTCCAAAATATCAATAAGTCAATTTACGTCAGTCAATTGTAAACTTAAGCTCAAAAAATAATTAAACAATGATTTTGTTAATAAAAATTAAAGAAATTCACAATAATTATAATCATACGGTTGTAATAAATAAATTAAAAATACTGTCATTTTATTACTCGGAATGGAAATCATAATTTTGATATATCATTACCGAAATTCTCAAAAAGAAAAATGAAAGGTTCACTGTGATCAATTAAGTACAACAATTATGATTCTATTTTTAGTACATTTGGATGTTCCTTTATTTCCTCATAATTTAAACTTATTTGTCATCTTAAAAAATTAAATACAAGAGAATTATTATTGATCATCAGTCTATTCATATTTTTACAATTTTGTCGATTTAACCTTTTTAATCTACGCTCGAGTACAAAAGGCAACATAAGAGGTGATCACCTATCACTTACCGCATAATATCTACACGGACTTTATAAAAATGTAATTTAACATAAATTATTTCATAATGACGATTCGCGGTCGCACACCGGCGCACGCGACGCGGGGTCGGGTGAGCCGGCCCGAGGCCAATCCACAAACACAACACATCGCGAGAACTGTACCTATTCAAATAAATAAGTTAAAACAAGCAGAGTTATCGTGTCTTATGTTGCCTGATGACACATTTTATATTGTCTCAGTACTCTTATAAGTAATGGAGAATATCCTTACAACACTAAAACTTACGTTTTTATACACAATGACTTAGGTTTCGACAATTTGTTTCTATAAGTACTGAATTTAATTTTAACCTATGGACTAATTACGTGCGTGAATAATTGTGTGGTGCGACCGCGACTTGTACAGCCTGTGTGCGCATGCGCACGCAGGCCGCAGAAATGGCGGTCACAGTCTCAGGAACGTTAAATTATCGTGCTAACTGCTCTACATCCCGAGTACGGAAGTTAAGAAAAAAAGGAAAAAATCTACGTCGATTTTCAAGAAAACCTGATCAAGATTTTTCATGGAGTAATTCACTATAATAATCATAGGAACAAACGACAACAATTAGTCAATCACAAAATATAAATCAATGTGAAACTGATGAACGCATCATTCGCGTTATTTTTTTATAAATTAGTCTAATCTTATTTTACGCACGGTTTGGCTTCTATACTGGTGCGAGTCTAGAGGGATAGTGTGAGTGGTGTGTAGTGGTCACGGCGCGACACTGGCTCACGCCCCACAGTGGGCGCGCCGCGCAGTGTCGCGGCATGATGCGGCGTCTGGCGGCGGACCGAGCCGCGAGACCCCGCACACGTTACCTATGCTTGGGGCCGAGCCATTCTGCTAACCGTGTAAACGGCCTAAAAGTCTCCAAAAACATTAAAATAGTTAAAAATATATTCGATTTGTGTCAAGATTTAGTGAATTTATTTGAGTAATTACACGTGTGTGTACAGGGTCGTCAGAATGGCGTAGCCGCAAGCGTACAGAGATCGCGACGTGGACGGCGTCCACTGGCCCCTCGGCCCGCGCGGTCCTCGCACGGCGCGACGCTTGCCGATCAGGGGCGGAAAAAACGCGATCCGTCCCGCCAATACTATTTACAGGGGCGTACGAATCGCTCTCTTAAATAAATACATCGGAACGCTTAAAACTAGCCGTTTATACAGGGTCACTTTACACTTTAACGCTATATTTACACGCGGCGCACAGCCTGTTTCGCACGAGCGTCCGTTGTGAATAAATAAGTTAGTGTTTGTCCATTGTCGCGTTTGTATCACTACACTTGTGTCGCGTACGTCGGCGGCAAGCAATGGTCGTCTAACACATACACCCCTCCGCCTTCTAGCGCTCGCTTCACTAGCGACGTATCGCTGTAACAATAGAAAACTCACATTAGTTACATTGCTATATGATTAGAAAGCATTTCAATATGAACAAAATTTATTTAATTAAATGATTTATGTATGTAGAAGTGATAGTGGTGCGGTAGTGATACTGACCTATTAGCGCAGTAGGCGGAGTCCGCGGAGAGCCGCGAGAGGCGCGGGTCGAGCGCGGCCAGCAGTCGCGCGCTCTCTGTGTTGAGCGTCTTGCGCTTGCACTCCTCGGCGGCGGCGTTGTGCGCGTTCTGGCACTCGGCGGCGGGCGCGTCGCACTTGCCCCACGTGTTGCGGATGACGTGTCCCGTGGCGTTGGCGGCGTTCTGCGCGCGCGCCTCCGCGTCCGCCGCCGCCGCCGCGCGCTTGCGCCGCCGCCGCACGCACACGATGCCCAGCACTGCCGCCAGCGCCGCCAGCGGCACGGCCGCCGTCACGCTGGCGATCCACGCCACCTGCTGCCCCGACAGCCGCTCCGCGCCCAGCTCGTCGCCCACGCGCCGCAGGTTCACGCCCGGCTGCTTGGCCGCCAGCTCGGCCAGCGACACCGTGCACGACTTGCCGCCCCAGCCCGCCGCGCACGCGCAGTGGTACCCGTCCACGCGGTCCCGGCACGTGCCGCCGTTCCGGCACGGCCCGGACGAGCACTCGTCTATGTCTATACTGCAGTCTTTGCCGGCGAAGCCGGGCCGACACCGGCACTCGTAGTCGTTGTCGAGGATTAAACATTCGCCGCCGTTCGCACAGGGTTTAGCGAGGCATAAGTCCACTCTGGTTTCGCAGCGCGGCCCGAGAAATCCGGGCGCGCACTGGCAGCGCTGGCCGTTGACGAGGTCGACACAGGTGCCGCCGTGTTCACAAACTATGCCGGCGCAGTCGTCGATGTCGATTTCGCAGCGGTTGCCTCGGTATCCAGGTTTGCAGGTGCACTTGAAGCCGTCGCCGGCGCGCGCGCAGGTGGCGCCGTTGCGGCAGGGGCTGGCGGCGCAGGGGTCGGCCTCGAGCGCGCAGTCGGGGCCTTGGAAGCCCACGGGACACACGCACACGTAGCCGGCGGCGCGCGGCTCGCACACGCCGCCGTGCCGGCAGGGCCGGTCTGCGCAGGTGAGGCGGCGCGTCTCGCAGCGCGCGCCCTCGTAGCCGGCCGGGCAGGCGCACGCCAGCTCGCCGCCCTCGTCCGGCACGCACGCGCCGCCGTTCAGGCACGGCCGCACGGCGCACGAGTGCTGCGACTTCTCGCAGTCGGGGCCGGTGTACTCCTTGGGGCACATGCAGGTGTAGCTGCCCTGGCCGGTGTTATGGCAGGTGCCGCCGTTGCGGCACGGCCGGTGGTTGGTGCAGTAGTTGAGGTCCTGGTTGCAGAACAGTCCGCCCCAGCCTTCCTCGCAGATGCAGTCCCAGGGCCGCGAGCAGGTGCCGTGCACGCAGCCCGGGTGCCGCTCGCACTGGTCGCACAGCTCGCCCACCCAGCCCGAATGACAACTGGAATTGAAGAACAACATTCGTTAGCAATGAATAGGACGTGATAACAAGCGACAAAAACTTTGTCTTTATTCTCGCAACGAACAATGAGGAGGATGAATGATTTAGTCTCGGAGGGAGGTACACTAGCGTTTAGCACAAAGGTGTGAAGTGGTACTCACATGCATTCGTCGGGCTTGAGGCAGTGGCCGTGCTCCGCGTCGCAGCCGGGCAAGCATCGCGCTGCAACAATAAAAACACATTCGTTAGCACGTCACAAAGACAAAGCGCGCACAATGGCGCGGGATTACACTCATGGATTTCTTTAATTGTACAGGAAGCAGGATCGTTTAATCATCGGAATGATATTCGATTCCCGCGCGCGGTATCTCGCATTAGCGTTGGAATCTGTGTGCAGTTTCGCTGTAAAGGACACGGCGCGTGCAACAAAGAGAGAGGTTCGTTAGCGTCCCAGGCCGGGGGCCGGGGGCGAGGTCGCGCGCACACACTATTTATCTTCACTCGCACAAACTCGTAACTACAACGAAATCCTCTTTGAACTTTATAACCTGCATTAAATTAAAATTTTCACTTTAATTTTACGCATGGAAACACTAAATCTTAGTTGCGAGTTGTGTCTTCAGGAATATCTAATTATATTTCAAGCCTCTAATGACTGCAGAAACAGTATAAGTAATATTTGTACACGAACTTTACACTGTTTCAACCTAGTGAAAAGGATTCGTACGTTATCGCCGAGTGCCAGTTCATCGCGGCATTCGTAACGTATGAAAGTAGTACAATTGAAAGTTAAGCGGTAATGTATGCTCGGTGTTAAGAAAAATTGTTTTGAAATAAGAAGTGCGGTGCGGAGTCGTATCGGTCGGGTGCGCATGGGCAAGTTATCGGAGCGAATACAAAGGGGGGCAGATAGCGCGGGGAGTGTAACCGTCGCTCGACCGTTACTATTCCCCTAACTCGCTAGAAAAATACTAGACGCCATCTTGATCATAACTTTCATTCCCTATCCGAATGCAAATGTAAACTGGCTTATTCCGGTTCTAAATTGAACAAGGAAGCAATTTCAGCGAAGCTCCTATTATACCGGGAGTCGGCGATGTATTTTCTAAGCTTAAGAGACGCTCGGGAGCTGCATAAAAGAGATTAGCCTTCCCGCCGCACACCCTAGACTCTATTATAGGTTTAACTACAGCCGAGCGAGCGTAAAGCCCCCGAACTTGTCCGCAGCCGGAGCAAAGCGGCTTAAGCCGCACTCCGCCGAATTGGTAAACTCACTCACGCGGTAAGTCGTATTATCATAGCTGCTAACTTTTTCACCGCCGAGAAAATTTAAAAGAACGTAAGCCGCTTTCACGTACTGTTCATACTTTCGCAAATAAAATAAATTGTAATTTTAAACAATCGTTCTCATGACCTCCGCTTGGCCATTATAATGAATTTATTAATAAAACTTTATGAGGAACGCAAGAGACTAAGAAAAAGTAAGACAGGCGCCGGTATCGGTCCGCGCTGGTAGATCAAAGAGCTCGAGTGTCGGTGTCAGTGTACCGTGCCCGCACTCCAGACCACTCGAACTTATCTTGACCCTCGAACTGAGGTAAAACGGTAGTAAAAATTACACTCCAAAACCAATTTAGTTGGTAAGTGGGCACGAAGGAGCCGCGGGGAGGATGTGCGGTGCTGCGCTGCTGCAGACCTATTAATTATTATCAATGAACATGAGCTGTATCGATTCGTAATGAAAGGCTAGCGTGCGCCGCACTGCGCCCAAGGTCCCCACTGGAGCCGAGGACAGGTAGCGCGACGAACCTTCCTGCACTTCCCACACGTGCTCGGCAAATATTGTTGTTGTTCCCCACATCTGCTTTTATCCCAAACGGAAATTAGGTGCGCGTGGGATTCGCAATACAACACACAAGATAATATTCGTGAGAACTTTACTCTTGTTAACAATTAGGCGAAATTAAGCGGCCGTTAAGGGTTCCTCTCGCGATGTTTACCCTATCATTAAGAAGCAGAGCTGGACGCGGATAATGCCGGCGGGACATGCAAATAAGTTTTCGGGATAGTTAAGCTTTCCCAGAAGGCGAGATACCGTTCGGCAGATGTTAGCCAGCTTTCGTGACACGGTCAAGTACAGAGTTTATTTCGATTGGTGTTCAGTTCTCGTTTAAAGGTGTTTTTGACCCGGTTCGTGGCATCTGTGTAGCGGCCCGCGAGCGCGGGGCTGTGTGCGTGCGCGAACCTACTGCGTTGTTTTCATTACATTATGGCCGCTTCTCTCGCTTTTACATTTTCGTAATCGCCGATACAAACTCTGCCGATAGGGTTGCCGAGACTTTTATTGGCGTACGTTTGTGTAACATACGACCGTTTACATTGCCGATATCGCTCCTTTCACACGTTCCACTTACAAATATATATTTCTTGCGTTACTGTCCGATCGAATCGGGATGTTTCGAATATCTATCGTGTCGAGCTATTGATTGTTTACTTTTTCCAGAAAATTGTGATTTCGTGGTTATGGAGTCGCGTGGAGGCTGGTGGCGCGGCGCGGCGGGCGCGCACAGCCCTGGCGCGAGAGAGGGACGGCGCGCTACACGGCGCGAGGCGCGGCGTCTCTGTCTGGCGCGTTTTTTGCGGCGCCGGAGTGTGGGAACGCGGCGGCAGGTGGGGCTGCCGAGATTGCGACGCGACATCCGCCCGGCCACAATGCATCTCGCCGAGACGCACAGCTTTGTTTCACAATACGAGTCGCGATGTGCTTAACATACGCCAGGACGTCCTAATGACGTGAGACCACGTATTTTATTAGAAATGAACAAGATCGTCTAGTCACTCTAGTAAAGCGGGCGGACATCGATGATCGCAGCGAGCGTAGCGTCCGCTGCTTTTGTTTACAAACGCATCATTCGCGGTGGAACGCAAACACCGACCACACGGGGACGGTCACACGCTAGCAATAAACTATGACGGCCACAAGCCTAAACACATATTAATACTGTCACTCCATCATACAACTCCATTTGAAATTTATTTTGAGATATAAAATATGATATCATTTTAATCAATTAGAAAATTACAGTGTCGTTAACCGGCCAGCTCGTATGACAGTTACTAGCAATTATTTTGATTTGAATACGTAGATAAACCTCATCTTTATAATGAATCTTTGGGATTTATAAGATCAGCCTCTAATATAACTAGTTTTATGAATTGTTTCTTATACCAATGAGAATCGTTTTACTAAAAAATAACAATGAATCCTAAGATTTTAAGAGGTTCTTGACATCGTTATATGAATGAGCACTTAGTTTTGATCTAACGATTCTATCTATTGTGATAATGTCAGATGCCAAACGAAATAATATCAGACGTTAATTAGCGCCAAAGTAATGAAATTTAATGTCCCATTACGAATGGAATTAAATAAAAACTACAGTCATAGGAGAATATCTCTCTCTACATTAAATATAATATTCGGTTGTAATTACTATGAAACTATACCTTATATTATTTTATAGCGTCGAGACTTACAAAAAATATGTGATTAAAATTATGAGTCGTTTGCTTGGAGGTCGGCCGATGGCACGGGAAGTAGAAATAACCTTATAAATAATGTGTATAGGCTAATAGTGATATGGGGCTAATTAAAAATACGATTTACGACTTCGGGCTATGAGATAATTAGTGCCATTACTATTCGCGTTTTAAACATGACTTCAAACTCTACAGAGGTCGCTTACAGCTGTCAAAGTGTATTTCAAATATGGAACCATCGTATTTTACTTTATTGAGAGTTTAATGGCCTTTTTATATTTTATGCGAATGTTAATAATCTGTGCAACAGATGTTGCCAGCATTTCTATACGAACTTTTTGATCGTCTTGTTATATTTTTTATGACAAAATAGGGTGTGTCATACATTCCTGTTACATCATTACGTTTCTATGGCAGTCGCAATTATAATGTTTATGAGAGGATGTCGGACTAAAAATTGTCGACAATTTAATGAGGAAGAGTAATTGTAGGCCGCTCTATATATTAACTGGGGTATTGGAAATTTAGGACGGAGGTGACGCTACGCAAAATATGTCTTACATAACATACCGCAAAAATCAAGGCCTACTATTTATAGGAAGATGAGGTGAATCAGGCGTTCCGAATTTCAGGTTGGAAATAAAATTAGGAACACCTACTAATCTATATTTCAAAACTATTTTTATCGTTCTACGATAATATATTTTTAGGTCTATTGTAAGTTTTTGCTAAGAATGTTTATACAAGTTGACTAGCGATCGGGAATCGGCCAGGTAACATTTGCGCACAAAGGATCTATTCACGACATACTGGTTAACTAAACTTTGAATGTAGTTAAAAATACAATGAGATGTAAAACTTGGGTTTAAGTATTGTTAATACATGAGACTGCAATCAAGGCGGCAAGAATGTTCACAAAGAGCATTTCATCTACATCCATGCTTATAGGCATGTAGGTTTTGGTTTCAAACTTAGTTTTGAGTAGTAAATGGGTAAATAAAACTTACGTTTTGAGCAATAGTCCCCAGTCCATCCCGCTTTGCAGACGATCTCGCCGGCGGGTGAGCACGTGTAGTGCCCAAAAGCGTCATCCCTCGGCCTGCACAGCACCTCGCAGCCCGCGCCGTAGTAATGCGCGGCGCACGTCACTCGGTACGAGAGCCTCAGGTGCGCGTCACCAGGCCCTCCCCATCTCTGCTCCTCGTCTATCCATGGACCCCCCACATCGGCAACACTCTGCTTCGTCATACGTGCTATTAGAGTATCTGAAAAGACAATGTATCACTTAGTATTATAATCGTCACTTGTCAAAAAAACATTGAAAAAAAAAGTAAATAGTGTTTGAAAATGGAACGTTTTAAATATAGAATGTTTGACATGAAAATCAACAGCCGTTTCGTGTAAACATTAAAGTGCATTTAAGTTGACGTTTTACATGCAGCTAACGCGGTCTAACACGGCTAACGACTATAATGACGTCATAGTACAGCAAAAAATCAGCAGTTGCACATGCTCGTTAATACCATAGCATCAGGTGGGCCTGCCTATTAGACCTCTTTATGAATAATTGAAACAAACGATCGCGCTTCACTGCTCGGTATTACCTCCTTGTTATTTAGTTATTCACATTTTAAGACCCATTTTAAATTTCTCGATTAAAGGCAAAAAAGTGAACATGTTTTTGAAAATCTCACGTGGCAGGTGCACGACGTGATCCCGAAGTATTCGCGACGCTATCTGCCTCCGAAAACATTAACGGGACCATTTTAATTAGTAAAAATACGGGTAAAGACACAAATATTTGTTTATCACCGTGGGAAAGGGTTACAGAAGTAAATTGACCTGTTAAAGTCGAGCGTTTGAAGCCCGCATTCGACCGTGAGATTTCATTGTTCCCAAGCGTGATTCACTGTTTTGATTCGTCGCCGGCGCCCGTTGTGTGATTGATTAATAGTTTTAACTACATTCTTTATGTAACATATAACTTGTAAACCACACGTAAGTACACGTAAATGCTTAGAAAAAGTAGCTGGACGAGTGTCGCGTATGTCGGGCTACCATTACATAAGTGACGCGCAAAAAGTGGTCTGTGAAAACTACCCACTGCATTGATTTGAAAAACTGCCACTCCATTCATCAAAGCTACGTAAGTGCTGACGCGGCGGTAGGGCTGCCTGGACGCTCTCATTCCGTAAACAAAACAAAAAGCCTTTCAAGTAAACACTAAAAAACCTAATCTGATTTACTCATTCTAAAAATCAAATGGGAAAAAATACAATAGTTCCAAACACAAACCTCGAAACAATTTGGGACTATCAAATTAAAGTTCTATACAAGGAATAAAACACGAGTCATCGCGGTGAGAAAACATTTTTTGTCGGTGGCCCGTCCTAGTTTGGACAGTGGAAGCGGCAGCCCTAGCTAAGAAATCTCAGCCTCGACCAGTTTCTACCTTTATTTATTTCTCGTCGTGTATGGCCACTTTTTACTCTTGTTGCCTCGATGGGTACATTCCTAAGCCGGTAATCCCGACAGCAGATAAAATTAAACCAGACGCGAAACAAAATTAAAAGGTATATAAAAACGTTCGATCCCGACTAATTTCGTGGCGTATGGGAGACGATGGCTGCCTTTGTTTCGGTGTCAGTGCTGAGGCGGTAATGAGAGCGAGATGCCCTTATCTCAGATCTACGGTGAGCGATTGTTGAAGGGACTGGAGAGCAGCAGAGATACCAAGGAGGGTCACAGGTCACAGAACATTCTGTTGGTGAGTATTGCCTAACGTTAAATTGTATTTAGCAAAACAAGTTCAAGAATAAATTGATCTAAATATAATATCCTAAGCGGAGTGTTGACATTGGAACACATCCCGATATAACGGTCAGAACAAGTCGCACATATCAAGCAATAAATTACGTTAAGTCTTCAAAATGTTTCGTGAGTTATTATGTAAACAAACGGGCATACTAAAAACTTTATGTCAAATGCCATTCGCCGTTGTCACGACATCTCACCAATATGGAGCAAAGAATTCAAAGCCAATTTTCATAAACATAATAATATTTATAATTTAAACGATTATTGCACCGACATTGCTGGAATAAAGCATAGTGCACACGATTTACCGGTCTCGTGTAGGCTTACAAAGATCGTATCTGTACAATAAATCTAGAAGATAAAACGCGTATGCTACGCCGCTTGTGTACCTAACGAAAATACAATCAGACGAAAACTATCAATTTATTTCGATCGGGCTTTCATTCCGATTAAATATTATGAAGTTTATTCTACTCAGCACTCATCAATTTTATCGTCCTATGTTAAATACGTGGAGAGCGTGAGTAAAACTTTAATTTTAACGATTATTGCGCTATTCAAGCTAAGCTTAAACGGACAAAGAAATGATTTAAGTCAAGTGTGCAGTTCGGAGGGAATTAGAAAAATGATGTGTGGGAACAGAGCGGCGCGCCGGCCGCTGCAATTTAGTTCCAATGTGCGCACGAGAATTATGGCAACCGTGCACCGAGCTCAGGTGCAGCAGGGCTGCCCCGGCCCACACTGCCCGATATATCTCCTGCCCACAGCTACACCATAAGAAATACAAAACTATCGCAGCACTCCGAATAAATTGGATACTTATAAAAAAGAACACAATTAGGTCCTTTACCAACCCTACAACATTCGACTTTGTAAGCAATTTATAGGAAAATTGCGTCCTCCCACAATCTTTTTGTGCTCTATCCCACTCGACCGAAACAAAATTTCGATTCTCCAGAAACAACCGAACAAATTACAGCCATCATCCTAATTCAACGGCGTAACGATATTAAATGAAGGTGTACCCCACTATCGCATCTATTAATATAATTCCAATTCACAAATAAATAACACATTTAAAGAAGGACGAGGCAGCATCGGTACGTGCCCGTCCGCCGCCGGTGCGCCAGATAACGTGTAATTATGGACCCAGAGGTCACTACAAATAAAACGAAAATAAATCCGAACGGCAAACGCCAATAAACAAAAACAAAAGAAAGCGAAATAACCGATAATTTGAGCTGGCTCCGCTATCGGAGGCGGACGCAAGCGATTTGGGATGTTTCAAAACGCGATTTTGGGGAAGCGCGGGGGATGCGAGATCACGCGACGCTTCCGCCGCTATGATCGATCGATCGATAATAAGGCCGCCGGATGCTGGGCCCGCTTTGTTTATGATGTGGCCACAACAGCCAAGTCTGACAGCGCCTAGCGCGGCTGGAGCGCGAGCGGTCTAATTAGTGAACGGTGGGAGGTTTTGAACGAAATCGAAACCGCGACGCCAAGCGTTGCCGGCGTTGATGCGCGAAGGTTCGTCGACCGTTTTCCGCAGGTGAGACCTACATCATTAAGCGATGTGTCGATTTCCACTCGTCTCGATTCGGACACCTGCCCGGGCCGGTCGTAGCGGCCGCGCGCCCGCCGCTCGCCCGCCGCCGCTGTGGGAAACTACATCTCATCAATGGGCTGTCTACACAAACGACGTGCCACTTTTGTTTATAAAACTGTCCACTTCTAACTCTCAACGAATATTTCGATACGAGAAGAGCGCCTCGGAGACGTCGCCTCTTGCACTCGATAAATAACTCATCCACTTGAGCTTTGAGTGTCTCGAGGAGCAAATTAAAGGTTTCTCAATGTTATTTCAAGGGATTTCGCGTAAGACTTAATGGTTGGTGCGAGTTTAAAATTCCCATTGTTCAGTGCGATAATACGAACATTTACGTTCCGCGCGAAGGATTCGATAAATGTGAAGGATTGTGCAATGCAGACGTTACATTTCCAGCCGGCTGACGTGGTGGTTAACAGTCGTCGAAAGACAATTAACGACGTGAGTAATCATAAGCGAGACGAGTCCTAGGTGTCGCACGGGGTTCTACTAGTGGCTAGAGTAATGAATTGACTAATAATGCACGGCCGGATAGCAAGATAACTGTATCGATAATCGCATCTTGGTCGTGTAATGTCAGCCGGCGAGCGGTAGCCGGGCCCGGGGCGGCGAGCACCGGCCCGCGCCAGTAATTGCCTCTACGAATCTCTTATCGATAGTTTTCACACGCTCTTTTTCCCAGTTTTGCCGATATGGACTTGTAAAACTAAGTAGTGCAATAATCGTAAACAGCTATGCCGAGAGGCGGTAATGGTAATGTAAACAAAAGCACAGGACGAGACATTAGGAGTGTGCCCACCTATTATCCGAGAGCATGTGCCGCGCATCTGTCGACAGTGCTTCCTGAGAGCCACAGCGCCTGTTACATCATAAATCGAACCTTCCGGAGCGTCTTCCTGATATTTTTTATCATGTTCAAGCCCTACGACGACGAAAGATGAAGTGTAAACTAAAAAATTCCCTGACTTCCCTCGGAGGTGTATTTTTTAGCATCCAGTAAGTAAACAATGCCGCGGCCCGTTAGTGTGGACCAGGTGTGGCTCGCCTCGGGCGCACAACAAAAGATTTCGGTGAAGGAGCGAGCGACAACATCAGAATTGCCAGAGACCATTGTACTAAACTTATTTGTTTAGCGCCAGAATCTGTTTATTCATCGCCGTGAGCAAGCGACACCCAATGCAGCCGAGTCTTTATCTATGATATATTGGACTCTCGGAGTCGTGTGTCGCCATTCTTCAACGTCTTGTGCATAAAAATTAAATGCGCCCAAGGGTGGCTCGCGACAATGAATTAGTAACGTGCAATGACCGCTTTCTAAGCCAATGCAGCTGTTCAATTTGGGTATTAGATAAAAAACCGAATGTGATTTAATTAAGCATTAGCCCGGTGAGTCGATAGTGAGTGAACACAAACGGCGTGCGTGTAACCTGTTATTATGGTTGATTAGATTTCTGTTGGTAACATTTCTCGGTAGTGAAGCGGCGCCGCCCATCGCTCCCGAGCCGTATTAAAAATATACCCGTCCTCTAAGCTATCCACTTCGGACGCTAATGATTTTCGGTAAACCGGCCCGTAGACACACCTCGCGGTATCTCTACATCTCCTAAGTAAATCACCGGGGTTTTTTTGTTACTCGGTCAGGAGTAGTAATTATGTCGGTCAGAGTGCAGCGGTATGAAAATCTAATTAAGAAATGGGCGTCTCTGGTCAGTTTTCGCGTCCGCCATTTTGATAAATTTGAAAATGGAATAGTGGGTGCGTTCGTTTTAGATTTGGTGGGTCTGTGCGCGTTTTGTTTTGTTCGTGTAGCGATGTAGCAGGAGCGCGGGTATCGATGCACGCGCCGTATTATCATGATGATGTATTTACGACCCGGACGGTTACAATTCATTCTGAATCGTTTTTTCGGTCACGCCACGTCGCATGTAAGACATAAACTGTCGATTCTTTATTGGGCGTTTAGGCTTCTCGTGATATCAAAGGGAACGAGCAAAACTTATCCAATAGCTTATTATAAATGATAAATATCAGAAAATTATATTCGAGCACATGGCATTGCTTTAAATGAAATTTGTGGCTAGAGTGGCGTGTCAAACCCGCATGTTTTTATCCAAACAGTCCTTACAACAAAGTAGGTAACCAATTTGCCTATATTCCGTAAGTAATTTTCATAGCGCGACGTCTAGGTGCCGGTCAACGGCCATCGGAATACATTAGAACATTTCTACTAAATTTTCGTCCTACAGAAGGCTGAGTTTATTAGAATAGCGCGCGCATTGCGAAGCGAATCACGCGCAGCGCCGCGTGCTTTGAACACCAATCGTCCACACCATGGGAACATTTTTGTCTTCCACGATATGATAATATGAGCATTCAAATATACATACTGTCCGTTAAATGCACGATAAACACCCAGAATTACAGTGAAACCTGAATGTGAGCGAGTCGTGACCGACGTGATTTGAATTTTACAAGGCGAACGAAGATTTTCATGACCCTTTTTATCATAATCGTAGTGTAAGGAGAACGGAAAGTAACTCACCATCAGATCTCGACGTCTCGTTGGTGTCATGCCACGCTTCCACTATAAGCGAGAATGTGCCCTGGAACATAAAACATACGCGTTAATATTGCATTACAAACACAAGATAAGCATTGAGATATCTAGCCGATGGAGGAAGTGAAACTCCAATTGTACAAACTTATTAGCCATCGCGTTACGAAACGCATTAGCATCCATTTTATTCCACTTGTCGTGTAAACTTAACTTTCACGTACAATTTCATTCAATCCGTTCGCTCATTCAAACATTCGTACTTAAGTATTGTATGTAAAACAAACGGTTTACTTATTACCCACGCCTCATCCGCGCGACGTACCAAAATAATCAATGTACATCTTCTTTAAACCTGAGACCTTTAAATATGGGCGCGGCAGTTGAGTATTTCAAATATTTCCTTTACTTTACGACAATGTTAATAGCCGACGAGTGTAAATTAACAACATGATAGACAGGTGAACCCGGGAGCAGATGGCAGCGAAATTGTTTCAATATCATGCTAAAAATAATACAAACGCAATAAGGCAATGACGCTGGTTCGCTTCGCCGCTTAACGAGCGCTCTGCCTACATCGACCGGGATCGTGGTAAATGTACATTCATAAAAAATACGAACGAGTACGTATCTGATACCGAGCTATTGACATTAGGCGATGTTTACATAAGGAGGCGAAACGGCAGTCGAAAATCGATTAAAAACTTGATAACGGTGCGTGTCAACAGCTTTAAGGCGCCTGCGACGGAACTTATCAATGGGTTTTTGTCAAGTTCCGTTCATGCAAAAATGTACACGAGTGTCGGTTTATAAAATTTCTCCCACCGGCGTCGGAACCGGTCGCCGGTCATAAAACACTCGCTCCCCCGACCGCGCCGCCAACCAGCGTTCCCGACCTTTACTTCTCTAATCGCTGCTTAATTACACTACGGATGTGAGTTATCGATGAACAATTTTCGGTCGAATATTGAAACGAAAATACAGTGTTATTGCAGATTAGTTCGCCGTTAAACTAGCAACAGCACTAATAAAACAGTTGTGAGAATAAAAGTCGTTGAAACGTCGAAGGCGAGTGGAAACGCGACCCAGTTCTATGACACACACATGGAACGAATTCAAAACGTCTTGAGCTGGTGTTCAATATGTTTATCAGTTGTAAAACTTTGTTGTGAACTTTACGTGTACCTCACTGTTGATTTAGTCTCGATTTTACAACTACGTAATCAATATGGTTTAGGTAAACGATAGGAACATAAAAAGTGTATTTGAGTACTATGATGAAAGTCTTACATAGCGGCTATTAAAGAGTAAGACGGACGCAGGGAATCTGTGAAGCATTATAATTACAATAAGCATGTGACGGGTCGCATGCGCAGCTGCGCCCGCGCCGCGCCGGATACGAAGGGTCACCGCTTAACTAATACCTCATTTGATCACCACCACCTACTTTAACGAGTGATTCAGTTTTTCCTGACAGATGTCGCCCGGCTTCAATTAAGCTCTATGAATGAAAACACAATTTGCATGTACGAACAATAGCTCTATTTGCATAGGAACTGATACCCGCCCGTGTCTCTAACGAACAATGATTATTGTCGACTGATGGAAATCAATACGAGAAATCCGACGTTTCACAACGCACGACGACGCATCACAAAAAGCGAGCGCTTTTTCCAACACTTTTTAAAAGATGAGATCTCAATTAAACTTTCGTTACGTCCACGGTTTTGACGAATTTATAATAAGTTACGTTAAATAGTTAGACAATACAAGCGGACGTGTTATCGCCTCTCTCAGAATACTAAGCGGCCGGCCGGCGACCGAACGAATTGGAGCCTTAATTTATACAAAATTACCATTATTAGTGTTTGAAAAGTCGATTTATCGTAAATACTATGTCAGTATAAGGAGCGCATGACAGTTGTCAAAATAGTTTATTATGATTTGTGTTGCGTGCACCCGATCAAATACGGCAAGTCGTAGTATACGGCGTATTGATTTGTTAATCGAGTATGGAGAACGCATTTCGGTCAGCTGTGGCCGGTCGTAAGTATATGCCGGTTCCCACGACACTGACTCTCGAGCCAGCCCATAAAAAGCGGCCGACGTAAGCGTACGTGTGCAGGTAGCCTTTATAAACGTGTCGAGCTGGCGATACCGTATACTTATACAACAAGTCGTTGAGACTCGTTGCCTAGACTCTGGCGGCAATTAAGGAAACGAATTAGTCGGTGTATACTCGGCCTTATTTATGAAAATGCTAATTTGACCGTCGCTCGTCACAATTCGTTGCAGTTTACGTTCCAATTCTGAAATATTGAAGTAAGGCGTTAATTAACCCCTCACCGTTCCAAATTCGAACGTGTTCTTTTTACTTTATTTTTTAAAATACAAAACATAATATCGGCTTGAGATCGCAGCGTATCGAGACACATTAATTTTATCCCCCGAGAGCGATGCGTTAAATTGTATTACAGACATGAACGGAGGAGTAGACTGATACCACAGTATGAATGCTAGGGAATTATTT
>OW796113.1:6942668-7321302 GCA_941860345.1 Chrysodeixis includens | reverse complement strand
TGACTGCTATACCGGTGGTCGTGGGTTAGATTCCTATCCAGGACAAAGGCTTGTATGATGAGCACGATTTATTCTGTGTCTGGGTGCAATTTATCTATAATATGTATGTTTTTAGAAACATATAAGTATATTTATCAGTTTGCTAGTACTCATAACACGTACTCTCGTATACTTAATTTGAGACTAGATGGTGTTGTGGGAATGTTGAGGAATATTTATTTATAACGAGATCGCCACGTCATTCCTTTACATTGTAGTGCAAGCCAAGTTAGGAAAGATCTGAAGCCCACATACTGATGTATATCTTTCAGCGATTGCAAACTCAAGGTTCTTGTTAATTAACTCAGATTGTGATGTGTATTGAGAGTCTTTGTTTATAGGGAGTTGTGAATATTGATGTAAGTTAGGATTTTAAAAGGTGAAGTCGAAGTGAACTGAAAAACATGAGAAATTCGTCTTTGCTTAGGATTTGATATTTTTTTCGATCTGCTCTTTCTAAATAAAAAATTGTGCGTTTTCGTTTCTGTGCTAGTAAGTAAGTGGAATAAATGATACAAGTATTTTTAACCTTTTGTAGGCTACTCTAAGACGAGTTTACTAAAAGCGACCTTGTCATGCTACTGTCTACAATATAGAAAAAGAGAAAAGTACTTAAAACAACGTGCATCCGTATTCTAGCGTACATACGTAATTATCTACCAGCATATGATTAAACAAACATGTAACTACTTGAGAAAATTCCATCAATTTATCAAGCGTTTAGTATCATTTCAACGTATTCCAACAGCGAAACAATTTCTTTGTACCAACATTGTTTTTACATTCATTAAATAACGACAAAATAGTAGACGTACATTAAAGACAACAATCTTCAAGAATCACCAACACGCGACCAACATTGGCCACCAACATCCTGTCTTATTCTCTCTTAAGAAGATTGGTGTAAGTGAGAGTAGGACAGGTGATGGAGCCAATGTTGGTTCAAATATGGATAGGGTAGACCACGAGGCATTGTTTCAAGCAATTGGCGATTTCCTCTATTAAGTAAGTATGCATGAGATTGAAGATAAACTGTAGTTGGTACAAAACATTTTGACGGTTCCGATGCTATCTGAAATCGAGTAGATCCTAGATAACGTTGGTTTTATGAGCAAAAATGTGTTCGGAACAACAAGAAAGTTGCTCAAACTTACTGTTTTTGATGGTATCTTTGAAGTTACGCTTTTAAAGTATTTCGGGATTACGATTTTGCTAATTGGACTGACTGTTTGTTGTTTTGAAACGTTTTCGATTTTCATCTAATGTAGAGTCATATAGAACTATTCACATATAGGATATTGGGGACACGTGTGCTTTAAAAGTGGATTTGGTAACTCCATTTAACCTTATTTAAATTTGGTATTTACTACATTAAATACTATTCACACGACCTTCAATATTCATCAATCAAAACAGTTACAATCAACAAGATAATACCTAGCACCTACACATCTTTATAGCGTAAACTACTTCAAATATCAGTACTTACAAGTAACTTATTAAATAGCTTAACAATATTAACAACTAATACTAAACACAATACCGAACACGTGCCCTCAATGACCATAGCACACAAATCACCGTCCTACCCTCCGAACCCTTTGATACACCCTCACAGATTGCGCGCGGTGCTGCGCGTGCGCACGTGCGCTTGTTACCGCACCCCTTGTTCCGATTTCCGACGTTCGCTTCCGATCACCCTTCGGTGTCAATCGATTTTGAATTTGGTAAAGTTGTTACTGGATGTGCCATTGGAAAATGAAATTATTTTTAGGCTTTTGATGAAAATATAGCTGGCCGTTATTCTGGCCGATGAGTGTCCCTATGCTGGGCAAAAGCCTTATTCCAGAAAGTTTAGGACAGATCCGATTAAGAATAGATTGGGGATGTCATATTGACAGTTACTGTCAAAAAATCCAAATGAGATTAAGAAAAAAAGGTTAATTTTGTACATCTCACACTTGCTTTAATGTCTCCAAGCACAATTCTATTGTTAATTATTTCATAACTCAAATTCCATGGGCGTCAAAATTCTCACAGAATATGACGGTATAATTCTTTACCAGCGCAAACTCTCAAATTTTGAAACGATGAATCTTGAAGGCTATTTAGCAATAACTAGACTTTTTATGAATGTGAATTCAACGATCGTGATGTAAGCTATTGCGTAAAACATGCTCATCTTTAGATCTAGGCTATACGTATTATTCTACTAATATTATAAACGCGAAAGTTTGTAAGTATGGATGGAAGGAAAGATGGATATTTGTTACTCTTTTACGCTTAAACTGCTCGAGTAATTTTGATGAAATTTGGCATGGAGTTAGCTTACACCCTGGATTAACAAACAGGCTACTTTTTAACCATCTGTATTAAAGGGGGTAATATTTTTGAAGCTATAACCGACATGCGATTCGGCGAAGTCGCGTGCAATACCTAGTGTCTTTACATCAATCGGTGATGAAATATCTATTGCTTTTGACAATTCATTAGGATTATGTTCTTGTCTAATTATTAAGCTTTTTTTTTAATTTATATTGTAAGTAATTTTAAAGGCATTGTATTTGGGAACAATTAAGATGATTTGCTATAGTCTGGCTAGATTAATAGGAAAGTGAATGGTCACTGTTCTAGATAGTTCAGGGTTTGAAATCGTATGAGAAACTTTCAAAGTACTACAATTAATTGTCCAATTGTGATTTTTGGACTTGCGAAAAGACAGAGGATTTACCATTACCCCTTCCAATTATGAAGTTTCTTGCCGGTTCTTCTCTATGAGAATGACATTTTGGATCCGCAACTAGAGTCAATAACGTTTTGAAAGTGCCTGAGAAGGCCTACTCGAAATAAAAACCTTTTGTTTTGGATTTTGAATACTATAACAGTTCAAAAGGGAGACGTTGCTCTATGCTGTGTAGCATCACGAAATTATGGCCCGAAAAATTTGACAGTCCTTAACAGTTTTTTTAATACCGCTTCTAGTAAAACACCGAAGATACATAAGTAGAGAAAAAAAAAGTTAATTTGATGCCATTGTTCGTCATGTGGCAACAGTCCATCTTTAATTGGGTCATTATCGGCCCGTGTTTAACCCTTCCGTGTCGGAGAAAGGGTTAAAGCAGATGCATGATTTTGCTCGAGCATCATTCACTCACTTTTGTTCAATTTAATTGGACTTTTTGTTTCAATTTAATGGAAACAGCTGCTTTACAATTAATTGCATTGAGTTCGAGATCGAATAAAGTTTATTATTTATGTCTGTCTGTCATTCATTTTGCTATTATATGTTAAACAAGACGGTAATACTTCATACTTTTAGACTGCGTCCATTTTTTCATTGTTTTTTGGATATTTTTATAAATATCAAAAGTTGAATTTATTAACTTGTGCTTAATTTTTTTCATATTTTTTCTTTGCGTTTCTTGTACAACACTTAATTTTGGACGTAGGTATATTAATAAAAATGCCATAGTTTTTTTTTGTATCTGTGTTTTCGACCATGTCGAATACTGTGTGAATTTTTATTTTTTTACAGTTTTAAATGCGAATGGCATTTTATTAAAAAAAAACAACGTAATTCATAAAATATTCTCAAACACCACGTGATGTTAATTAAAGTGAGGTACTTAATAAGCCATAAAACCTCGTTGAAAAATTATCACAAGTAAGTGATCTGCTATTTATTTAATCTTAAGATAAATACGAGTAGGTAAGTATAATTTAATAGTGTCGTGAAACCAAAGTCATAAAACTCACTTTATTTTTTGATCTGAGAGCTTATCACAATACTTAAACAATTTAATTCGCAGTTGTTAAAGGAAGATATCGCTCTACGCTATGTATATCGCTGTCTCTTTTCCTCAACTGCTAAAATCTTTCTTTAAGAGGTGGTAGGCCTTTATTCGAGTTTCTGGGAACAATATTAATACCTTCAATGGTAGTTGCGATGTAAAACCTCCTTTAATGTGCTGGCAAACATTAATTGCACGTAAAATTAAAAATGTATTTAATGAGTGCGGGCAGCGCCATCTTACATGTTTTTTTGATAATATAAAGATTAAATTTAATGTAAATAGCCTTCTCTGCTCAGGATTGGAGTCCGTCGAAGTCTTTATAAAATACTTCTATATTTATATGTTTTTTTTAGTAGTCTACATAAGATCCCACTGCTGGGCAAAGGCCTCCCCTTTCTCCTTCCAAACCTCCCTGTCTTTTGCGATTTCTGGCCACGTGCGACCTGCATATCTGACAAGATCATCACAGCACCTTCGCCGATTATTTGAAATTATTTTAACATTTTATTTTTGACCGGAATATAAGTATGTTATAAGTACATTTATTTATTTATTAGGGACAGAAACAATTACAAATGATAGATAAAGTACCTACAAGAAAGTGAATTGTTCAATGTATAGAAGTGCCAAAATAAATCTTATAACGATAGAAAACAAAGGTAATTTCCCTATATTGAATTTTTTCTCTATATTTTGGACTTGTTTACGGGTCCTGAATATACTTAGTGATCATTCGTTATGGATCATTCGATCATTATCAATCATTTATTACGTGATTCTATATTAAAAAAAAAAAACAATCAAAAGAATTATCGATCAGTCTTGCAGCAAAATAACTTTTAGGCTAAAAAAAGAACCTAAAATAATGCTACTACTTCTCTTAAGATTGATCTTTATCTACTATAACAGAGAACTTACTGGCAATGTCGTCACGAGAGTACCGTTGGCAGTTCTGCACACCCCGTTATCGTGCACAAGCGTGAAGATAACTATTACTGATAACTCACTCATTACGTAACCATTGTGGAAGATCAACTGTTCTTAACCGACAAGAATAAAGGAGGAAATTCTCAAAAATGCTTAATCTTTTTGTAGTTTGGTATATTTTGGTATGGACATGTGATGAGGAGGGATGAGATTGTGACTAAGAGAGTAACGAGTATGAATGTTGATGAATGGAGAGGAAAGGGGAAGGCTAAAGAAAAGATAGTTGGATTGTGTAAGGAGCAATATAAATGAAAAAGGAGTAAATGATAACAATTGCAATTTAACAACATTCGGTTGCAATTTTATGTGGTGTGTATAATATTTTATTAGTAGGTTTAGTTAGTACTTTAATCCTTAAAAGTAATAAAAACTTAATTGCATGGTCATCTTATTTTTTTAGGTAACTGCTATAACTGGATCAGTATTTCGGTTTATTAATAGTATAGAGAAAGTGGTATATGAAGTTAAAACATTTTTGTAGAATGGAATCAAATGTACCTATGTTGTGTATTAAAGTACTTTTTAACTATTTTAAGATACCTAACCTTAAAATGAATGAAAGCATGGAGGCGTATCAGTCAATCACGAAATCTTCCTGAAGTAATATTATTGCGGTTGTGGAAGAAATACTCTACGCTGTGTAGTGCTCTATCACGCTTCCACAACTGCAAGTCTTACTAAAGAAAATTAGGTGGCGGTGAAGAAAGAAAAAAAAAAGGAAATAATAATAAACCAGCCTATACACATCCAACTACTGGGTCTGAGTATTGATCACCACGCTAGCCTAGGTCACTGCAGATTGACGATTTCAGATTCCAATATTTGGAATTCAGGTACCCATATATTTTGAATGAACGAATTTTGATTTTGTAAGCTACCGTGGTCATCCTGATTTAATGCCTGTTTCACCCCTATATGGTATGCCATTCCTTCCATTTTTACTAGAACTTATCTACTAGTTTTTTTCCTACATCATTCAATTCTCCATTTGTTTTTTTCATCGCAAAAGATTACAAATTAACCTTGAATGTTAGTCTATTGTTAAATCTACGTTATCAAAGCAATTCCATCAAAAATTTTCATTAGCCTTTTGCGAAATGGTATTCACTAATTGTTCAGGTATTGTAAATCACATTCTTGTTTAATTAAAACGTTGCGCGTGCGCTTGTGTGTGACAAGTACAAGCAATTACACATCGCTTGTCAAAATTTGAAAATAAATGCTCCTTTATGTCAAGGAGATAAGGTTCATTTTTTGTGAGAAGTTCTAGTAATATCCGTGTTGTTGGTTGTAGTATATGCGTGTGCGCATGTGTGAGTGGTGTTCGCGCATGCGTGCGAACTGATGTAAGTATGATTTCTCAGTTATTGCAACAAGGAAAATGTCTTAAACATTCTTTATCAAGGATTTTTATATAATTATTTACTTAGATTTTTATATTATACAGAAATATGTGGTTGCGGATAACGTAATATTGATTTATGTTCTATTCTACACATATTTTATTTACAAGTAATTATTAAGAAAATGGCGCCTTCTGTCTGTGTCATCATGTTTAAGTTATTTTATACTAATATGGGCATTATAAATAATAGAAATCTTGTAACTTTTATATGACTGTTTGTTATTGGATCAGACCATATAAGGGAATAAGTACAAAGTCTTCAACTGTTTCTATGAGGCAGTGTTGTGTTAAATGTCACTTGACAACGAATCATATAATATACTCATTTAGTAAACTATCAACTAACGTTGATAGTTTCGGTGAAATTTACTCTGCTTTCGAGAAAGTAAATTGTACCGAAAATGAATTGTACACTTCTACAAAAGTTAAAGATAATGAAAACCTCAACCTCAACCTAAACTTCTTTTTCATCAGTTTAAAATGAAAATGAAAATTATGTAACTCGCCTATTAAATATTTATACAAACACTTCAGTTCTCTATCAAAGTAACATAAAAACAACATGTTTCCTATATTTTTACAACTGACGATCAACCAAGCAGTACATATAAACCGCATTGAAAAACTCCGAGCAAGTGATGCAGCGTTATCTTCAGGATCGGCTTACGAAAGTGTTGCGCGTGCGCAAGCAGACCGCGACGCGAGGGGCGCAGGACACCGGTGAAAGTGTCTTACTTAATGTGAGATATTGTTTTTATTTTAGAAATATATTATTTTTATTTTAAAAGGTGTGAGATGGGTCTGATGGTTACTGAAATCTTGAATATATACAATGCCGTATTCGTAATGTACAAAAAACAGGAGTGTAATAATTTTGCCTTTAAATTGATGTTGGGTATGTAATCAAATTACAAAAAAATGGGGCAATTCAAATCTTAAAGTCTTGTTGTCAGATCAAGAAGAAAAGAATCTTAAAAAAACAAAAACTTATTTTAGGTATAATTATATTTACAGGAACCCCGGAACCCCTCGTACCCGCTGATACCGCTTGGCATATTTCATATGTATCATAAGTCATATACGCTACTTTTCCCTTCAGTATCTAAAAATGAATGATAGACCGTCATATCCTTTATATAAAATCAATGACCTCACATCTAATCACAATTCCTTCCAAGAATCCCCTTCATTCCAGTAATAACATACTAAAAGAAAATAACACATCCCCGTTCCGTTTTACGATTCGAATGCGGAACTCTAAACACAGTTAGAGCACAATTGTCAACCGTTGGACAATCAGTGCGGCTTGTGAAATTGTGAGGAAAATTGTAACGCCATGTGTTGCTATTAGCCTGTCCACTGCATTACTGGCCACTCGAATATGACGGGGATACAGTACTGTACTCGGAAGATTGATTACGTACGTGACAGTGAATGAAATGAATTGAGTGTCTTTTATGTGGTATTTTATCACAAAATCGAGAAACTGCGTCTTTTATATACTTTCGCCAGATAATACCTCCAGTATCTAGAAGTTTACTGCTTCGCAATACATCTTTTGGAGAGCTACAAGGATTTTTTGGCACGTGTCAAATCGGGACTAATGTCGTCTTATGTTTCCATCACTTTCGGCAGATAATTGAGTTGGTTCTTGTTGCAAATGTGGTGCACACCAACGCCTTCGTCCTAATGTCATCCATTCTCTATGCTATTGAAATGCACGCTGACATTGACTTGCCAAGAAGTGATCTATTTGTGGGACTTAATATCCTGGTGAGATTAGAACTCTCACGAAGGAGTCTCATTAAAGATATAAAAGAAAATGCAAATTTGTGGTTTTGCAATGTTTTTGGAAAATAGATGGTTAGTTTGGGAAGAAATTTTGTCTAGTGCAAAGTAACCAGATTATAATTAAGTGGGCTTTATACAGGTGGTGGTGAGAAGGTTTAGAGTTATTCAATAATAATGTTCTATGTAATGGATTATGACGGGAATCCGTATGTAGGCTCTGTTTGCTTAAGGCGAATTCTATCATGATAGTAGAAAGCATTCAGCGAAAACATAAATGATATCTGTGATTCTTACCGGATATTTTCCATATGTATGTCATTTTGATATAGCGTAAAAACTAAACTTACTAAACTAAACTTTTTTGAATGTATCCATGGAGTTTATGAGACGAAAAATCACTTTGTTCTGATAAACCTTTTCTTTGTTATTCCAGTGGAAACCCTCATGGGCTGTCCGCCGTCGGGAAGTCAACGGGAGAGCGTGCCGGACTTTTACCATCTAAAACCACTAAAGCGTTCTCATCTGCCTATGGCTAGGCGCATGATATTCGCTGCTGCATTTACCGTAGACCGATAAAAAGCACTTCCTATCAACATAAAATACTTTACCATCAACAAAAGAATCTACCACGCAGATTGTCCATCATGTTTTGGTACCACACATGTTTGAAGCTAAAAAAGTTCCTCTTTATATAAAATAAAGGAAGTAACAAAGCTACGAACACCATGCCATGAATTTGTGCGATAATAATCTTGGCCTTAACAAGTATAAACCGTAAGACTTGCTCAATCGATGATTCAGACTCGATGGCTGTATTATAAGAATTTTAGCGGCGGATGTGAGGCAATGCCAATAAATATCAAGGATCCTATGTTTGTTTAGCGTTAGGGCGGCTGCAGGCTGAGCAAATATAAGGTACTTTCTGGCTAGTAGTAAATATGTCTATTGGATTTTATGTAAGTTTTTCTTTAAGTAAGTTTGTTGTAACTAAGTACTACAACCCTATGAGTTTAAAGTACATGCTAATTATTGTAAGTGCTAGTCTAATTTCAATCATTTTTCTTAATATCGCATTCTTGACGAATGTAATTAGCTATTTAACATCGCACTTCGTTGCCATTAATTTTAGGTAAAGAGATACCCAGCATCTATAATTCTTCATTTTTGGCAAGGGAACTTGGGATGAAATGTAGCGTCCATTCCTTCTATCTCCGTCCTTCGTGTATTCCTGTTAATTCTACAAAAACACATCCAGTAAGTTTATCTTCTCCTTTTTTTCTTCCAATCGCTACTAAAAACAGCTCGCTAAGTATGCATAAGTATAATTCTATTTCCTAACTCTGACAAATTTTCGTCAGCATTCCTGTCGCTACGTTTGCAAGCCCCCTAACCGAACTTAAATTATTCTCGTCCTAAATAGTCCCCTGTCTATACAAGTGCATAACTATGACAAATTGTGTTTATTTCTGACATTAGTACTAAGTTTAGTTCCTTAGGATATACTAGACACAGGCCACGGTTCATTTTGCTCTAATGCGCTTTTGATCACAGGGTATCAAGCTATTAATAGCTGTGTTATGATTTTATAAGTGAAGTGGAAGTAAATGATTTGCGGGTTACGTGTAACTTAGTAGTAAGAAGCTGTTAACTCCTTTAGCTTAAGAATAGTGGAGGAAATATCTTGGTAATACAACATCCGTAATGTGTAAATGTTGTTTGCCAAAGTATATGTGTAGTTTGGGACATTATGAGAGATCCAAGGCCTTTTAATTATAGGGAAAGTAATGTTTTGTAGTTAATATGGCTTAAACTCTAATGTTTTACTATAAATATTGTGTATGAACATAAAGTAGAATTGTCTTAGTAGTTGTTAGACGTCAATGGCATAAAAAAATCTAGTAATAAAATCTTGATGAATACAGTGGTCGCCTGGTAACAATGATACGTCTGAAATATTCAGTAACATGAGTTATTTAACAAAAATTCAACAAAAATAGTTACGAAATAGTTTCCGCGTGCCTTGTGAGAAGTTTCGAAGATTTCTAGAATAAATACAATAGGAAATCCCTCCTAACAAGCAAATATAATATTAATTAAAATTGTTTACGACTTCCTTTATTTGATGGACTCAGTGAGGTTACCTCAATTAGTGTATCATTACACTTTTTATCTTTTACGAGGTAAGTAGATATGTCCGTTGTTTATATTTAAAGTGAAAACCAAATTAAAAATCAATTATTTTCAAGTATAACCGGATTTAGGTAGCTAAATGATTTAAATGTTATTTGGTTTACGATTAGCTCACGTTTATTTTTCAACCAGTTTCCCTTTTTTTTGAGGATGTAGGTAGTGATGTACTTTTTTTACTTCGTTCTACTGTAGTATACTAAATTGTTATGAACAACAGTTTTCAATCAATCAATCCATTTATTACAAACATAGGTAGGTAGTTAAATACATGGAGATATATACATAGTGAGAGTGCTCCATGTTTTGTGGCAATGTTTATTAAAACAGGAATCAATAAATGTTTGTCCTCAAAAATGTAGCTTTTTTCTCTGCTTAGCTTTTTCCAGACCTAAACTCTGATCAGCTTCCAATCTTACCAGGTTTAGCTGATCACCATAATTCTTATGTAACACCAATCTGAACTCTACTAACCATCGTCTAATGTTGTAGATGTAATATCTCTCCCAAAAGAAGAACTTCTACCAATAGCAAAAGCAAACAATCAACTTTTAATTCAATTTAAGTAATAAGTGTAATAAAAGCCTGAGGCTACATCACGAACAAATGACCGCGCAACATCCTTTCCTATCTCTTAATAGATACCACGTGCATATAACACCCAGTACACCAAGACCCCTAACCCCTAAACATTGGTCCGACAATTAAAAGTCATGGAGGGTTCTCAGTAGAGTGGCTACGTATGGTAATGTAAGCTATGTGTGGTGACGGCGGTTTGCCCGTTCCGGTGGGGTACTTTGATATACGAGACTTTGTAGCTTGACCTACGAATAAGTTAGAATAAAAGATTTTGTATGTGGATGTGTGTTTTGGTGATGATCGTGAAGTTGTTGCTGTGGGCTTGATTTGAATGAGGTATATTGTAGAGTAACGAAATTTGAATGGAAAATGTTTGTAGTTGATGGGATCTCCAATAACATAAAACCTGTCCTGCTGGTTGAAGTCAGAAAATATGAAATTTCCCTGATTATGATTCTGAAAAGGCTAGCAGCTAACACTTTTTTGGCGAAAGGCTAAAAGATATTTAAACCTGGAAAGGTGCGAAGTAACGCTCGAAAGGAGCGAGAAGAAAAAGCGAAATAAATGTGAAATGTAAAATGATGTCAGTCCAAGATTGTGTCTTAATCAACTACCATTCACAGTGAAACAAAAAGATTATAATGTTGACAACATAGAACAATAATTATATAAAAATTTGTCGACATTTAAAGCAACGCACATTACTAATTACGTTGATTGTTTCAACGTTGCCCACATTATTAAACCAAAGTTACGTACAGCATAATTTTTAATTAATTCACCCACAATCAAAAACCCTGGGAAGATAAAATCAAATCGAATCATTACCACACATGATAATACAAATAATGATATAGAATAAACTCTTATTAATTTAAAACAAGTTCATTCATTCAAGCATTCACTTCAAAGACTGCAACAATCAGGTATTTTAATAAAAGGTATGTGCTCTCATAATTACCATCATCTACAGCGTAATAATCAACCTTACCTTCTGGGCTATTGAGTTCAATTTCCTTTACATGCCTGACAGAGTATGCTGTAATTAGCAAAACTAATAAAATTTTGTAACTGCCGGTCTGATATAGTTTAAACGGGTTCATTACGTTTCTTACAACGAAATGTTTAAACAAATATGTTTGTTTATTTAAATTATATGTAATTTTATTGAGCACGCAATCAATTGTATGAAACACGATTCAGAAATCAGGTGTGATAAAAATAATTTGTGCTGGTTCAAAAAGGGCAGAGCAGGATCATTACAAGAATCGATTTTGTTGAAGAATTTAAAAAAGCATAATATATTCGCATCATTATAATCTTTATTTCAAAAGCCCATCATTCAAATGAGAACAAATTAAGATTACATTCTATAAATAAACAATCGAAAGTTCAAAATGATTTATCACTTATCTGGCGAAGCGAGTTGTAAGCAAGCTCATTTAACTCAGTTCCTTTGCTTGATGGCCACCCAGTACTATGAAAAAACTCATTTAAAGGAGATCAAATTTCGTGTAATTATGTTTTCTTGTGTGAATTTGGTATCACATTTGATTGATGCAAAGGTTTATTTTTAGCTAATGATGGTATAAAGATGCTAAATATATTATAGTTCTAAAAATAGTTATGTTATGGGTGTCGAAGGCTTTGGTTAAATCTGGGCTCCGTAGGGTGCCCTGAGCGAAACCAATATCAAGTAGAGTTATCTAATAAATTGTTAATTATAGTCATGCTAAAGCCAATGGAAAGGGTAAAAATATATCTAGAAAAATGGATTCCTTGGAAATAATGCTGCTCTCTGTAGTTACTAATATTTAAATATTATATTACAACAGTAACTATATAGGTAAAATTTATTTAATGTTTTATTTTTACGAGCTGACAAGAAAAAAATTGACATTTAATCAAGCAAATTGTTATATCTATTTACCTACCTGAGCTACAACAGAATTGCGTTGCAGACTAACTGACTAAAATAATCATCATAAAAATATGTCTAATAATAGTTTATTAGCCATTGACGTTATATGCATATGCAAAGCCTTGATGCATGTCGCATAAACATTGAACATAAACCTTTAAAGTGACATTTGATTCAGCAACTCTTCGAGTTCATTAAGAGTAAAAGAAAGATTAAAAAAAACAACTGTCAATAATAGGCGTACGACTGTACAAGTGTTTACAGACCTCAAAATAAAGGTCACTATCAATTTACTTAATTGCCAGCGCAAAAAAATGATTTTCGCGGTCTTTAAGTTAAATATTTTATTTACTAGAGTAGATTTTTTATATGTTGCCTAGGTGCATAAAACTATTTTAATTTAAATTTTAATGATGTCATTTGCGTATTTTTAAAACGACAGTAATATAGTATAATCGCGACTAAGGTTTTTTTAAACCGTTTCCTTTCAACCTAAACCTGAATTCATTTAGAGAAAGAAATAAAATTCAGGTTTAATTCATTAAGTTAGTCTTAAAGAGCTTTCGTGTTAAAAAATCAACAGTTTAATCCATTTGGTATTACAAAGACATTGATGTATTACCAATAAAAGTAGATACAACAGTAGCTGCTGTTTAAAACATTATTTTAAGTTACAACGTAATGCATCTTCAACGATAAGAAAAGTCTATCTACATTCTACAATCAAATCAATTAGATCTCTTTTTATTCCCTATCTACCCCACATCTTTATAATTAAAACTATTGAGCTAACCTTTTGAAGCGGAATAAATAAAGCTGATTAGATACTTAACATCAGAAATTACGAATAATAGTCAGGTACGGGTCCCCAAAAGCAATTAAACGCAGTTACAGCATACACAGCACACATGTGTAGGTATTATTTGTGTGCCTGTGTGCGTGAAGGAAAACTAAACGACTTTATATCTTAGGTAACTGTAATGGCTGGTATAATAAAAAAAAAAACATTAAAAATCTACTTACTTTTTTTAATTTGTGCAAAGAAACTTATTTGTAATTAAGGCAGTTTTATAGCATATTGCCGACAAATAATTAAAATAACAGTTTCTTTACTATACTATAGTTTTTTTTTACTTTTTTTGTCACAAGATTTACCTACATGTAAAAGTACATAAAAATAATAACAAGAATATTCTAGAAAATAAAATCGATTAGTCCCAGACCATATTACCTCACCACACATTACAAGGGTATGTAAATGTGAGGGAGCGTGTGTGTGTGTGTGTGTGCGCACGCGACGGGCGTGGTGTAGCGCTAGCGTGACGTGCGCCGTTCCGGAGCGTGAGCGCATGCGCCAACCTCCGGAGAAATGCCCGATGCCTTACTGACGACCGTCAAAACCATTCATTACTTCAAATGATAGTATTCCTTTTGAATTAACATTGTTTTTTGATGTATGGAAGCTAAAATGCTCTATTGAAAGGTCTATCACTGTTAGGTCTCTGTCAACTGTCAACGGTCTCTTTTATGTGGTGAAAACTAGCCGCAGTGGTAACAGAAAGACAAGAATTAACGTCTCTTAAAAAATGTGGTTTACGGAGTGAGTTCACAATGAAACAATGTTCGCTTTCATGACAATCGGTAAGAATTCTATTCAGAGATATACAGGAAAATGTATATTCGAACTAGTTAGGACCAAAACAAGGTGAACCTAGTGCCCTCTATATGATAAAAGACATTGTTACAGACGAAAAGGGAATTGGTGGCAAGAAATTTACTTGAATAGGAAGATAGGAGTGAGGAATAGAAGGACGGTAGAGCCTTAATCCTATTAACTTTACCCGATAGTGTGTCTAGGTAGCAAGAAAAAGAAATCGAAAAGAATTATGTCTAAAAAGTTTGGAAACCTTTCCAAATGTTTAGCATTTAAACCAAGGAGGTTTTCTAGCACATTCTACAAGGAAGTACGTACAACATTTCAATGTCGGCCGCAATAATCATGTGTGAATTAAAACACAAAAGGTGGCAAAAAATTTGCTTCATAACTGAACTGTAATGTATTTTAATGTTTCCAAATTGTTCTTATCTTGACCCCTTGGTCAAGTACACTGGTTAAAAGTTAAGTTTGGTTATAACAATGAATGGAGGATTTGAGTGTTAGGTTTTAAGTGTTATATATACCTAACATTCTTTTGGTTTAGTATATCCTACTAATATTTGAAACGCGAAAATTTGTACGTATAGATAGATGAATGGATGTTTGTTACTCTCTTGATGAAATTTGACATGGAGTTAGTTGATACCCCGATATAGGATACTTTTTTACCGACAGCATCAGACGAGGTAATGTTTTTGCAGCTACAACTGATATTCGAGCGGACGAAGACGTGGACAACAGCTAGTTCATTATAAAGGTTTTAATTTTAACCTAAGTAGACTTTTTTTTTAAATTGTAACTGGTTTTCATCGGATTTAGGAATCAAAAAATCCATCTTTTTTTGGTTTAGCGAATCCCCTTCATTTTTATACAAGTTAACAACGAAAACATATTAAGTTATTTTGAAAGCCAGTAACTTGAGTCTTTAATATTTTTAATTATGTAGATTTAGACGTGAGTACACATTAAAATTGAATTTTATAGCCCATTTCATCTAATGCCTAGTATTTAAAGTATCTAATTGCAAATATTTATTATTTCCTTATGTCTCTTGGCATTACAACGCTATTACGAGATTTAAAGCTACTTGTAGTAGGTTTTGTTTTTCTCTGTTTTTCTCCGTTATTTTTGACCAACGACCTGCACCAAATTTGGGTGATGTATGAGTAACATATAATCGTTTCTCTTGAAAAATTAACCCCCGGTTTCTTGAAGACTGATCAATTGAATCTGCTGTCAAACTTATAACCAATCACAGAGCTTGACATGAGGTTTGACTGACGATTAACAAATTATTGTGTTGATTAGCATTTGAGAAACAAAGAATATATCTATTTAATAAAAACCATCTAAATTCATTGTGTAGCTCAAAATCCAAGCATATTTAAGTACAGACAGACGCGGGAAGCGACTTTGTTTTATACTATGTATTGATGATGTTGGATAACGTTTAACTTATATAAAAAAGCTATAAATTCATTATTTCTCACCCCTTTCGAGTCTCTGACGTGAATTAATACTAACCAACCTTGAAAACCACATGAAAGTCTAAATCCTTATCAGTAAATGATGGATGGTTCTGTATAATCGAATTTATGATATAATGAGCTTAAGGGGATGGTATATGCATATTCATAAGTTTAATTGATGTTCACGATTAGCGATGGGTGGAGATAAGTAAAGGTTCCCACTGGTTTTACTGGGCTACTTAAAGGAGATTGTTGCCAAGGAGTTTGTGTTAAAGAAATTACGTTGAACGTTTGAGTATTGATTAGAAAAAAAAATAAGCCTTAAAAAGTTACTTATTTGAATTTTGTGTAGATACAATTTTCAAGCTTTACAAAGTTACGAAGAAAAGTTGGATTTAACTTTTTTAGATTTTTACATAAAAAGAAGCATGTTTTTCGTCTACCTATAATTCAGGTCGTTTACTACTTAGTTGTGGAATTAAGACCACTTAATGCTGTTCGTGGTCTCAGAAATGTCCAGGAAATGACTAGCCTGGATGTTGCAACTCTGTGTAGAACATAAGATTTATAAATAGAATTGGTTCTATTTTCAGCAGTTTAGTCAATGATCAGCTTAATATATGACATTATGTGATAAAAAGGGGTACTTATTTCAGAATATTCATTTACTATTGTAGTAATAAGTATACAGAATTGGTATATTGAATATCGTCGTGATCAATGCACTGTAACTTATTTGCAGAAAGTTTATTTTTATACTCTTGATACACGATGGCAGCTAATAACACACGATTTACAGCTATTAAAAGAAGAAGCGACCAAATATAACTGATGCAATATCTTACATAAGCCTAAGTGAGCGAGTAACTCGAAAGTGTTGCCAGCCAATAGTTAATTTATAACCTTATTAATATTCAAACGAATCGCGTTTGTTTGTTATTTAGAAAGCAAATCATCTGGGTTATTTGATGGTTACCTACTGTTGGTATTTGTACTTGACATACATATAATGGCGTTTGTAGATAATTTTCTCTAAGGAAGAGCATTTTTTTCCTACCCTGTAGTGTCCCACTGCTGGGCAAAGGCATCCCCCAAGTCTTTCCATGATTCTGTATCTTGCGCCACTTCGAACTATAAAGGAAAGGAAAGAAAAGATTTATTCTAAATAAATAAAATAAAAACTAATATAGATTGTATTCATCTTTATAACTATCCGTCTCTTCTTAGCTTTAGGTGGCAAAGATGGCATGAGAATTCATCGCAACTAGTGATGGTATGATTCAGTATTTGATAAAGTTTTAGGATTATGTAGAATTAAAAATCTATGACTAAATACCGGGATTCATGTAAGTTACTTTGTAGGAGAAAAATATAGTCCGTAATACAGATAATGCTTGCTATTGTGAAATAAAAGGATGAAATTAACTTACGATCTTTAAAGTTGCATATTTCCGTCGTATAAGCTGTTCTACATTTTTTTATATCGAAATCCGTACATTGCACTACAATTATAAACACATTGGATCACAATATAGCATTTTATGATACGCAACATCTATCCAAAGCATTTACTATGAACTAAAAAGAGGACTGTTGCAATTGTGAAAGAGAGACAGCGCTCTACCACGCAGATATTGGCGTCTCTTTTCCACAACGATTATAATTTGGTTTAAACGTCTCATAGTACAGGCATGGATGATTATTACGCAGTAAAATATTAAAATTATGATATTGTTGCGTGTTTTTTACGCAAAACGCATGTCTAAGACATATAAAACAATTAACTACATAGTAAGTAGAGCGGGGAAAATGTGTAATTTTAGTTACGCGCCGAAATTTAACGGCCATAGACCTTAAAGGTGATTGCACTTTAAATACTACTACTTTTATTTTAAATTGCTAAACTTTGCCCCTTACTGTATCCAAGAATGACACTTTGCTATGTGACGTACTAAAATGTCTGATGTTCAAATCTGTCAGGTAAATGATATTAGGTAGCATGAAGGCGTTGGTGTGCATATTCGCAACAAGAATCAACTCTACTGTCAAAAGTGATGATTTTTCGTAAATGATGGCAATAGTTGCGATTTCAACCACGTGCTAAAAGATCCTTGTAGCACTACATATACCATAAGACTTAAAGTAAAATATATTTTTGTAACATTGGATGCATTGATTATGGACGTTTCCAGACTTATAAAAACTCGCAATTGAATAAAATTGGACTTTAAACCCAAAGAAGGTATAAGTCTTATCCTAAGGCAAGATTTTTTGTTATCCTAAGCTTCTGGTCAACAACTTTAATAAGTGGAACCTTGAACTATGACTCTTAAGGTAGCCAATTAGACTTGCCATTATAATTAATAGTAAAAAATACTTGAAAAGTATTTACAAAAACTTTGTGAATGGATATAATGGTTGGGATTATACGGATTGGAGGTGATCAAAGTGTGAATGGGCATCGGTGTTAGATCAAACATTTTGTGAATGGGGTACCTGCATAGGTAAAAAAAAGCAGGAGTCTGTAATTGTTTTAGGGTAGGGAAAAGGGCAAATATCGAGAAGGCAATTGCGTAGGTAGGTATTTATGCGATGATATCGGCCAATTTAATTTGTGATAGACAGCGCCGTCGAAACCAACCCAAGAAGCGGTGGTGGTACGATTTGAACGTCCAAGGCGAGGAATTGGTTCGAGTTGGTGCATTACAGAAAAACGTGGAAGGACTTGGGGGAGGCCTTTGCTCAGCAGTAGGACAAAATAGGCTAGGGAAAAAGAGCCATTTTTACGAAAGTATCTTTTTGGTAAATATGACCAATTGGTTTCTTTCTTCTGTTTGGATCTCCGCTTTGAATTCAAACCGTTTTACGATAGTCGTTTTAATTTCAAGTGCTTAGGTTTTTCATTTACAGAAGTGAGATATTTATTAAGGCTGTGAATGTTGAACAGTGGGTTTTATAATCCTTTTTTTAAATCTTCTTGTATATACAATTCTCGTATCACAGTTTTCGTTGCCATACTCCTCCGAAACGGCTGAACCGATTCTCTTGAAATTTTGTGAGCATATTGAGTAGTTCTGAGAATCGGCCAAAATCTATTTTTCATCCCCATTTTCTTTTTTTTTCGGGAAAACGCGTACAAAGTCGCGTGCAACAGCTAGTAATATTATATCTATGACAAACCAACAGCCTTGTATATCACATTCTGTTAATCAAAGTACTTATACGACAATCTAATGATACTTTATCTCTAACTTCCTACTTTCATTGTTAAAAACATATTCATATCAAATATCCACATGACGGACAGACGGACAGACAATAAAGTATAATAAAACCCAACGATACGTCACTTCCGGCCGAAATACCCTTAAATAAAAACTAAGACAATAAACTTGTGGTCAATCCTTACTTGTAATAACTCAAGCAGAACTTGACCTATGACCGCCTCAAACGAAAAACAACTTAATTGTTCAACAATAAGAGTGAATTTAGCGTGACATGTAAAAGATAGGGTAGCGATGACCGTCTCAAGCAAAAAACAACCTTATTAGTTAAATGTAAGGGTGGATTTCGCGTGATAGTTGAAAGGTAGGGTCGGCAAAGAAATGTTAAGTTGCTCTTCGTTTTTGAGTTTGAATTATGCGATATTTAAATTGCTTTATTGAGGTAGTATTTTAAGTGTAGATACTATTATTATAGGACAAGGAGAAGATAAGGACTAAGGTGTAAGTGGGCATGCTAAATAATTTATAATTAATGATGTTAAAATAATAATAAAAGCTATTAAAGAAATTCTCAATAATTTAATTATGTCGAAGTAAGTTTTAAGTAGCGATTTTGGTTGTTGGTTTGGTTGGTACCTATTTGAATTGTTACTTTGATAAAATCATATTAAATGTTTTGCTGTCTTTTCAAGATTCAGCATACTGGTGCCGATTGTGGAGGAAAAAATAACTACTTATTATCAAATAGTCGCATGACAATAAAAAATAAGAAAAACAAACGTTTTGTACTATTTCAATATTCCATAGACTCAACAAAAAATACCATTTGCGTCGTATTGATAACCAAATTAGATCATGATTGCATTCAATTACCTGTGGTCTGTACCAAACAGGCAGACAGACAAAGAAACAAACATTTTCTACAATATCTCCACTTAAGGAATCCTTAAACCAATTGTTACATGAAATAAAAAGCTGGATCGACAACTCACATACAAAAATCAACTCTACATTTTAAAGATAAGGTTTAAAATCGTTTAAAAGTAAATTGTTAGTATAATAAGGGGGCTAGACCAACCCTACCGTTACGGTGCGCGAGCGCAAGCAGTAATGAGCAAGCAAACAGTTGAATTTAGGGTTGTCACAAATTACTTTTGTTATAGAAGTATTGGTATAGGGGACTATTGTTAATAACAAGATGACAAATTTTAAATAAATGGTAGTAAATAGTTATAATAGGTATAGTTATTAATTTTGCTTCTAAAATGTTTAATAATTTAGTTTAAATTATTAACTGAAAGGGAGTTCTTCTAAATTAAACTTATACTACGAGTACAAGTTAAAGTGGACCAGTGAATAATGGAAGGCTTTGCCCAGCAGTGGGATAAAATATGCTAGAAAAAAATCCGACTCAAAAAATATTTTTATGTAGTCACATTAATAATATCAAATGATTAATCAATATCATATTGTTCATTAAGAATAGCTTAACAAAATAACCATTAAAATATCAAGACACTAGATTCAATTATCAATTAATTAGAAAGCAAAAGAGTCTAAGAGAAACATGTTTGTTAAAATAGATCGATATAATTTAGGTCCGCGAATTGCCAAGGCCTCGCCGCTCTCAAACCAGGATGTTCAATAGGACGCTTTTCCGAAAAGGTCAGGTTTATTATACTTGACAACCTTTAGCTACTACGCATGCGTATTACGTAGTCTATACGTTCATGTTTAGATTTGAGAGAGTTTTATGTAAGGTGTATAAATAAGTTATTTGGTAGTGTTTGAATTCAATAAAATTTAATGGTTTATTCTGCGAATAGGATAAATATTATGTCTTTTACATGTTTTTTTTTAATAAGTTCGTTGGAATCCACTTTTCTTAACTGGCAACCCTAACCTAAAGTCAAGGATAATATTAATTCGATGATTCCAGATTATAACGTAATGATTCGTGCTCTATCTTTCTTTGTAGGTATAATAATATGCATATTATGTCCAGTAGTGGGATGTTGAATATATTTAAACCAGGTAAGGAAAGATACTAACTTTTACTAAAATACATTAGCCTAGATGCAATTTTCATGTCTCCAGTACTTAAAATCAGTGACTAAAATGGATCTAGAAGAAATATTGTCTATTAGAATCTTTGAAATTCAATACGAAAATGTGGCAGCCCTACGTTGACCAGTCGATCAGCCTGCAGTCGATTTTCTGAGTTAATTTAATTTACCAAGTGTGAATTAGTGAGGTTATTGTTAAAGAATTTCTGGGTTCACATCTGGGCATGCTAGAAGAGTAATTTTGTTTATTTTTGTACAGTTGTGAGTTTGAGACCCTTTCGTATGAGGTGGGCATAACTTTTGATTTCATCTGTCTGTAAAGCAATTGATTCTGATAACACTGGTGCTTCTGAAATTATAGTCGCAATATTTCTCATTTTTAGCAAGCCCAAAATATTTTTGTTCAATACACCGTGACTTTTAGGTCGTTTTAAAAAAGCAGCCCAGTTCATGTATCCAATGACTAGTAAACGTTTATAATAAAAAAATATGTTTTTTTTTAAGATTTGAATGAATGAAAATATTATTCATTATTATGACACAAGGCAGTTTTACGAACACTCTGTAGTGAGCGCGGTCCGAACCTTGTGCCAAAGGGGCCGCGCGGGCGGCGCGGCGGCGTCTTATCACAGGTCATTCACCTTAGCGTAAAACAGCTGTCTTACTATTGCAATCATAATGTTCGCAGTAAGTATGTAGCATGTATCTTCAACAGTTTGATACGTAAACATTTTTAACAGGATGTTTCATATTTCCAATGTATTATTTATTTTTTTCATGCATATTATTTTAATTAATGATAAAAAAATTATATTCGCGCCTAGAGGTATTTTATGACGGATACATTGTGTGGACGACTTTTTTAAAACGACCTAAAAATCACGGTGTATAATTGAGGGATTTCAGGGCAAAGATCTAGTCTATAAAATCAATATCAGTTGTAGTATATTTGCTTACGAGATCAACGCGTGATATTTACTAGTTAGTATTTAGTCATTAAATTCAAGTATTTCCTTTCGCAAATAACACAAACAAAAGTAAAAGAAAAATAATTAAAATCCCACCCAGTAGGAACTGGAAACGCTTTACAAGGCTGATCTAATCAAAACTATAGACCGCCAACAATTACAATACATAAGCATAATGTATGTGCTTGGCATCCGATACAAATGCTATGCAAGTTTTCATGGCAGACCCACACACTTACCACGGTATCTTAAAGCAAGACCAATACTATTGTGGGACAAGGACGACGCTACATAAAATGTAGAGCGCTGTCTCTCTTCCGCTTTAAAAGCTGTTTAACTTTAAAAGATCATGGTACAGGTCCTGATAGGTGGCGCCTGATGTCGCCATGCCAGTCTTAATACACGAATAGAATATTTTAGCACTAAGTTAGTGCTAAGAAGGCTTACTTCGCACGATTAGATAGATTTGTCCCACGGGTATATAGCGGTTAATTATTTCTGCGTAATTTTAGCTGTACAAGGAAGATGGCTATTATTTATTGTATGAAGAAAGTTCTTTTGTCCGTGCCTGTAAGCTATCTATTTGGTGTCCCTCATTATTACCTTGTAACTATAAAGGAGGGATTTTTTTTAAGTTTGACATGGAAAAAATAATATTAAAAGAAATAACTGGACCAGAGTGATCCTTTTCTGTCGATTTATCTTAATTCTATTGACAATTTTGTTTGATAAGCCCAACTTTGAGGACTTACTGACTGTCTTGAAAAGAATTGTTCTACAGAAGCGTTGGTTTTAATATGAACGGAGGCTGCTTCAAAATTTGTCTTTTCATTTTAGTTACGACATAGGTAACAAAAAGGTCTTCTGTAGGTATTAGTAATTTAGTGTCACTTGTAAAGCTAGGTTCCTTCGCGTTCCCCTGTGTTTAAGATGGTAATAAATTTAAATTGTGCACGTAATTGTATTCGAAAGTTACACTGCGCACTGGACTAAGTTCCGTGTTCAGGATGATAATTTGGTTGCTACATTTACTTGAGTCATATTGGTGATGGTAAAATTAACAGCGGGGACCAAAAAAGCGAAAATTTTAAAAATGTAATGAAATACCACTACCTGGAGAAATGTGCATCATTTTCCTGCCCTAGAAAGCGGGTAGACATTTGCCGAATAACAAATAAAATTACCGGGGTGCCTTTTCATTCACTTTAACTCGCTATTATCTAGAAATTATTTTCAGAAAATTAACAAACAGCAACTTACAAAATGGCCTGTAATTGATTTCGGACGACAAAGTCTACTCAAAGCCGTTTGATAGTAAAATAGAATAGTAACCTTCTTTTAAATTAACAAAAGTGACACTTAACATCTGCTAGACTAACGAAACGAAACGAAACATAACCCCCAAATGCAATCCACATTAGTACAAAATGAGGTAAATTATTACAAATATATGCAATAAAATAAATGCAGTCGACGACGTACCACCACTTAAAGTAACATTATCGCATGTGTGAAAGAGAGACGCCGCTCTACGCCGTGTAGCGCTGTCACGCTTCCACAACTGCATTAATATTACTTTAAGATGTGCTGGTAGAACCCCAGTTCCGTTCAAAATAAAAAAATATATGTAAATTTATTGCTCAAAATAATGGAAACATCAAGCGGAGCGAGTTCTAATTATTATATTATTCGGTGGCAGGTGCGAGCTCTGTGTCCCGATCAAGGGGTAATTTATACCCCCATTAGTAATTTTACGGGTTCGACGTTTGACAGGGTTGGAGCGGCGTTTTTGGGTTAGTTGGTCAGCATGACTTGTGTTTTTTGTAGTTCAGAAGTCTCAAAATAATTGCATCTAACGCATTACTTAATTAATTATTGTAAAGAAATAAAGGATAGTATAGAGCTTTTGTAGTCAATCATCTTGGATTCTTAATTACATTGACACAAAGACTCTTTATAATTTAGAAATTATTTAATCAACAGACATATAGCAATATCTCATAAACATTTTAAATGGCTATAATTTTACTTAGATACCATTTCGGCTTATTACGAGTACACTATTTCTGATATACCCCATAATGGCAACCTCAAAAATTACATAGCACAACAAAAATATATTCCGTTTTACTCAAACTTTATTCAAGCGTAACAATGAATGTACCGACTTGTCTACCAAACTACGACGGATAATATATAAAGTTTGGTGTCCATAAATCCCTTAAACTCAGGACCTTGACCGCGAATGCATTCCCGGGCTTTGAATAAAGCATTCGCGTATCCGGTGCCCGCCACGCGTCGCCAGCCTAATGCGTGAAATATTCAAATTTACTCCATGCCCTCCTTTGTTATGGGGGCTGGTCTAAGTTGAGAGCGAATGTACTTAAATTAAAGATAGTTTGAACGGTGAAGCTCCGTTGCAAAGATAGTTTGTAGGTCTGGTAAGTTTGAAAATGCTTTCATTTTATAAACAATAATGATTTATTAAGGCGTGCCTGCTGATTTAGTGGTTATCGTGAGGAAACCTGGGCTCCAAACATTGGAATCTGTAATTGCTAATCCGCAGTGAGCTAGCATGGTGATCAATGCTCAAACCTTCCCTTTATGGGAAGAGGCCTGTGCCCAGCAGTGGGACGTACAAGTATATAGGCTGGTTTATTTTTTATTTATATTATTTATTGACCTCTTATGCCTTAATATAATACAGTTGTAATTGTGGAAGAGAGACGCCACTCTTTATTGTGTAGTGTGCCGTCTTGCTTTTACAATGATTGCAAGAGTTGGTGCTAGACCTCCAAAAAGTCACATACAATACATAGTGTCCATTACAAATCTCCATGGATATTCTACTTTATTTTGTTAATTAACGTTGAATTACTTTTAATTAATTATTTAGTGTTTTACGTAAAAAAAATACAAAATACAAAACATTTTCTGTATCAAACCTAGACCTCATGCTGGTTTCACATTGGCATAACTATCTACCAATTATGATTAAGACATAAAAAAAAAGAAATTAATAGGTGAAGTAAAATAAAATGTCCTTATTTACACCGAACTATTTTAGCTCATTAAGCGCATACGACCTGTTTTTACGTGATCAATGTTGCGTTAATAATGAGATCATTCTACAATTTAAGGAGTTTACGAAAAGGCTTTAAAAAACTCTATTTCCGGTGGCAACCGTTACTTTTTTTTAAGTCTGTTTAGTCAATATCGAAAGTCACGTGACGATTAAAAAACCGGTCAAGTGCAAGTCTGACTTGCGATACTGACGTTCCGTATAAATAAACTAAGGAAAAACCAACTGCATATTTTTTTATACAGTTCTAACAAAAAAAAAACAGTTTTCGCAACTTTACCTTTAAGATGTTGCTTCGTACCAAATTCCAAGATTCTAGTTTACTCAAAGTACCCTACAGGTTATGATTCCCTTGCAAGCGTCGAAAATTTGCCTGATTAACTATCAGGTCAGGCCCATAATTGCGACAGTAATTTTATATTTTCCACTAAATGTGGAACATGAAACATTATGGAATGCAATAAATGCTATGAATATAAAAACTTAGTTGACTTAGAAGGCTGATTTTTTCTCAGCTCCAAGGGTCAATAGAATTGGAATTTGAAATAAATTCTAGCCTAATATTCTATGAATTCCTATGTAAATGGTCTTTACACAACAGACAGATAAAGGGACAGACGAACAACAAAATACCTAGTCCTATAAACGTTCCGATTTTTCCTTTTGAGGTAGGTAACTTTGAAAAAAATATAATTAGTAAAATATCGTCTTTGATTCGTTTATTGGTAAAATAAAGGTAGTCATACACTTCACTCGGCACGATTTCTCAAGCGTTTTGAAAGTGTCTGATTAATTATTGCATACGCGCTCATCATTTGATGGATGTATAATTTATGCAATGGATTATGTAATTATCTCTCTCAATTGCTTAAATTTAGTTTAAAAGATTTTTCGGATTACATTATTGATATTTTGAAGTACAAAAGCGGTGAATCCCAAGATAAATGGAATAAATGGAAGATAGAAGAATATACAATTTGCCGATTCAAAATTTTTAGGAATATGGAAAGAAAAGGAAGAAATAAAAAGAGAATTTCTACTAATTAAGTTTTAAATTAAAATTTTAGCCGTCTTGTATAAAATACGGTCTGTCTTAAAATCCATTTAGACAACTTTAACATTATATAATATACACCGCCTAGACCGCAAGTTTAATTAACGAATACCACACAGACTAACAGTACCGTACTTTTTCCTTGAAACAAAAATCACCAATCAATCAGTTTAACTAAATTAATTTCAACAAATTACTAATCCAAGTTTCTAGAATTAATTTGTAATCAGCATTAAAATCGTTTGCTATAAAGATCATTCCCTGTACCATGTGATCTTAAAGGTAAACTGTGTTCGTTGTGGAAATGAGACAGCGATATACAATACGTGAATATTGAGTAGTGCTATCTCGCTTATACAACGGTAATAGTCTTGTTTAATGAGGTTTTAGTGCTGGTATATACCGAACCATAAACTACAGATGATCGGCTGTTCAAAATTTAAATAAAATGTTCTCATAAATTACATTTGTCGGTTGATTCTGGCTGGTAGGTGTGTGCATACCCTAACCAATGAAAACTGGACGTACGGTTATGTACATAAATTATATAATAAAATTAAAATGCTAAAGTAGATACATTAATTGAGTTTCGACGGCTACATGTTTTGCTTTAATTATTCGACTACACAACCTTCTTTGATGCGAGATTCTTGTATTAAAACGTTTTAATAGTTTTAATGCAGTATCGTAGTGTGCGATTTTTTTTCTTAAATTTAGAATTACGGTACTCTCGTACAAAGGTTAATTTTGCTTTTTATAGATCTGTCATTAAAAGAGGTTGTTAACCTGTGCTTAGATAGTGCTAAAGGATCTTTTGGCACGTGGCCGAAATTGGAACTAATGCCGTAATGTATGAAAACCCATCACTTTTGACAGACAGTTGAGTTGATTCTTGTCGCGAATGTGCACACCAGCGCCCTCATGTAATCCTTGTATTACCTACTTTGTGACTATGACGGTGGTATATTTTTCGCATAGGTCAGACTACTTATACTGTATTAAATTAATAAGGTAATGTTCTTAATTAATATTGGCTTGATATAACACGTTAATGTTAACTTCGCATGGATGTTTCAGTTGCATTATCATAATTAATTTTATGCATGTATTAGGCTGTCGTGCGCAAAAATAATTTTGCCTTTTTTTTGGAACTAGAGACCCAACCAGCTTCGCACGAATGCAATACTGATGTAGGTATGTAATAGGTACATATAAATCTTCCTTTTAAAACATTCTATTTATTAATAAAAACCAGCGTTCATATCATTAAAATATATAGGGATAGACAGCGGAAAACGTAATTGTTTAATACTATGTAGTGTTACCCGGTCGAAAATGATAAAAGAGCAATAATATTGTTGTTTTAGATAAATATCTTGACAATTAATTGTCCTTGTCTGTTCCAATCTTTTGAAATACACGATCACATCCTAAACATAGACCGGTTATTCAAAGTATACACACAAATATTTGTTTAAACGTTGCGAATTAATAATTGATGAACGTATCAAGATCATTGCCTGCATTTTATGTAATATTTATGTATTTCCCACGCTAGAAAGAAGGATTTATAATAAATAAATGATAAATAATATAAGATAATGTTGCGAAACTGAGGATGCAACTAAAATATGCGGATAAACTTAATTATGTCAACGTCATAAATTATTTTTTTGAATATGATATGTGTGAACTGTATAAACCGCACAATGACATTCAATGTATACATATTTACTTGTCAATATGGACTTGTCATTTCCATACTTTTGACCTATTAGATCAGAGTTATTTTAAAGCCAGGAGTGCGTCTCTTCCAGTAAAACAGGAGTATATTATAGTGCACAAGCGTGTGCGCAAACACAGATGCACTCTCTACTCTTTTACTCTCATAGCCCGATGGGACGGCAATTTGACACGACCGGAGAGAGATTAGACGTAGGACCTACGTTTTTACGAGTCTTCCGAAACACGGAAGCTGTGATATTTATTTCGACCGAAAAGTCGGTGTGCGCCGTGTGTGGTGATCAAACTCAAACCCTTTGACTTGGCAGTCTCACTACTAGGATATCGCAGTTTCAATAAAAAAAATAAATCATATACCTATAGACAATAAAAGGTCAATGACATGAATAGCAAAATAAAACTTTATTTAATAACTAATTACTCCGGAAGGATCCTAACAAGCATCGTTATGTTACAATCAGGTTTCACAACGCGACCGGAGGAAAAAACCTGATCATTCACTTACTGAGGAAGTAATCCTTTTTTGTAAAACATATATTTATCGCAAAATACTGTATTGAGATTCTAATATTGATGAAATGATTTTATTGATAAAAATAAGTAAAGATCTGACATGTTTACTTTTAAATAAACAATCAAATTCTTCATTGACAGAGTTGCCTGATACTTTGAAGCTATTTTTTTATTATTGTGTATTCAATGCAAAGCTTCGAGTAGAGAAAATAATAAACATTGTCTTAGCTCACTTACGGATTCTTAGCTAGCCAGTACAACTTTAGGAATCCAGTCCTTAGGATAGTTTCTTTACGTCTGCTCTCTCAAATCAATTAAAAACCGCATTGATACAGTAAATGTAATAAAAGTCTTACCGGTATTTTCTTGCACGGGTTTGAACCCGTATTCTTGTGCACAGAAATCCGCGATTTGACCCATTAGGTACAGCATAACGCCTCAAGAAATAAAAACAATAATTTTGCTGACTACTTTCTCATTGTGATTCCTCTATCTAGACAGGTTACATAAAATCATTGCATTATTTATTACGTGTTTTATAACATTCGTAAAAGTTTTCAGGCGAAGATTCACACGGTACATTCTAAGATAAAAAACTAGTTTCTGAACGGAATTTGAATACTAAACACTTATAATGTTAGATTTGCCGCTCTTTGTCAAGGCACACAAGTGGAATTCGTCTCGCAGGTCATTTAATATTTGAACTTGAAAATTGTTATTAATACTGGCAGCTTCTGTAAGTAAATTCATTTCAGTTATAGAGGAAATGGCGGATTCCACAATGTTGTCTCCAGACTTATATTAAAAAGTAAAGTCGTGGGCCCTGCGAAGGGATGGGTATTCTGAATAGGTTGCTGATAGTTTAGTCTTGGTAGCCTGACCAGCAATTATACGTAATTTTAGATGGCGAAAATCGAAATTCTTGAATTAACCACCTTGCACCAACAGAATTATTTCACATCCAACCAAGTAACAGACCAGCCCTTGATAAAAGTGTCAATTAGTCGGCTCCATTAGGGCATTCTGGCGATCCTAAGATCAGTGATCCACGATCCAGGATAGATTGACTACGGAGCGTGGACCATGGATCGTCCGGTGTGAACCCGACTAGGCATCTTTAAGGCTGGCAAATAAATCGATAGCGCAGGCGGTTGGAGCATGGTGCATGAAGTAATGCTATGCGCTGCCATGCAACGACACCAAAACGCGGATAACGTAGCACAGCGGTTCAGGTTTATTCAGTAAGAGTCTGACACTACTGGGTGTCTTTGAGAATTCCACCGCTTTACCAACAAAAGAGGATTAGGAAAGGAGCATTAGGAAGTTCGCGCTTCTGTATATGTACGTGGTACTCCTGCGACGCGCGATTGTAGAGCTATAAATCGGCTTATGTGGACCCAGCTACATCAAATTCCCTATACATAACATGTACATATTTCTAACTCACTTTCACAATCATATATCCCTATTTTATAATCCCAACGCCTCAGTTTCCGCAATTACGTGTTGAGGTATTGTTATAAATATGTTGAAGGTAGTATAATTGCGACGAGCGTTGCATAAAATTGCCCGCAAGCCTTTGGATAGTAAAATCCGTGATTGATAACGCGGTAGAGGGAACGTCGCGTGCTTTGAGGATGATAGGGAAATAATAGCATGGATATGACTGTGATTTCTGAAATTTTGATATTTAATTTTAGATTAGGTTTTATACATATCTTGGGAGATGCCTGATGCTGCTGAGGTGGTGGTCTTGATGATGATGGAAAATGTTTGGAGATGCCTTGGCCAATAATTTATTAGCTTTTTTTTTTGCTTTTTTTATTACATTAACAAAATTTCTAGTATAACATACTGTACTTCTTCCTAATGACTTTTTTCTCTTAGAAAATGCATTTTTCATTTTAAATTTATTTTTTTAAGCACTTATTTTGGCTCCAGAGTAATACATATTTATTGTATATTATTATATTTGACATTTAAAAGTGTAATTACCAATAAAACAATATCACAAACATAAAATATTAAGCCGTTTCGGTATCATGCCCTTTAGCCATTTATCTTTATTTAAATTTATCAACTTCTTGTAGCCTAAATATCATGTTAAACATTGCAGCATTGGCTAACCAAACAAATAGAGTTGAACTATTCAATTAATTATATTAAAAAAACCGGCCAAGTGCGAGTCGGACTCGGGTACGAAGGGTTCCGTACTATCTATAAAAGATAATCACGTTTGTTGCAGGTTTACTAATTTTTAGTCTGTTAATCTATCTGTTTACTAAGATCGAGTAAAAATACGTTTGTAGTATGGAGACCTTTTTTATTTTTTTTAGTTTTTGTTGATATGGCAACAGAAATATATCATTTGTGAATATTTAAACTTTCTAGTTATCACGGTTTATGAGATTCAGCCTGGAGACAGACAGACAGCGGATGCTTAGTAATAGGGTTCTGTTTTACCCTTTGGGTACGGAATCCTAAAACCCATGTTAAGATGGCGATGAATTTATAAAAGTCACAATTATCCATCTATAAAGTATTTATTGTCGAAGTACAGGGCGGTCTGTTTGATTAATTTAATTGTTGTATTAAATACTATACAGCTGGCCATTATTTTAGATGCCCGCGGCTTTGTAGCATTTGTTACAATTTTTATTATAGAGCTTAACAAATATTGGAAACAATGTTACTTCCATGTAAATATCTCACTGAGCAAAGGTCTCTTTCTATAAAGGAAAATGTTATGCACTAATCACCTCGTTTGCTCATTGCGGGTTTTTGATTCCAGATTCCAATATTTAGTATCCAGATTTCCTCGATGTTTTCGTTCAGTAGTGTTTTAGTATGATTAGAAAAAAAAACCAGCCAAGTGCGAGTCGGACTCGCGCACGAAGGGTTCCGTACTAGCGTCTACTTGTAACCGTTTTTAATATTGAGCAAAAAATTTGTTACAGAACGTCGGCAAACGGCCCTAAACCGACGGGCGTGTATGAAGCGACTGATGAGTGTGGATGAAGCTAAAGTGGTATGCCAGGATCGTAGCAAATGGAAAAATGTGATCTCTACCTACTCCCAAGGGAAAGAGGCATGACGTTTATGTATGTGTGTATGTATATATGGAACGTCAAAGTTAGTAGCGCGTTGGCATTGCTAGTGAAGCGCGATGCAAATGCGACTAACACTGATAAAAAGTCGTGGACGAGGGGCCAAAGAATTACACATTTCAAATTGCAGAGCCCCCTAGGTCCATGTTATGTCTAATGCTCGCTCACTCGCCGGTCCGGTCCATCGGTACCCATCCAATTATCATATCGACTTTCTCTCGAGGTTACACTAGATGGCAGGCGCGGCAGGTGCCTTGCCTCATCTGTGCGCAGTACTATTAGCCGCAATTTATGTAAGCAATGCGGTTTACTTGCTAATTGAAAATTAACGTTGTTGTTCATTTATTAAGTACGTATTAATTATTGGTTTGTTGAACGGTCTAGGTGGTTGTTTCCGTGAATTGGTAAAGGGGTGTTTTGTAAAAATAATTTTAAATTTTTATATTACATTTTGTAATTGTGTTTCTTTGAAACTTGAAATACAAATTCTATTATAACAGCTCTTTACAGATACCTAATGATTAATTCAAATACTTTTTTTTTAATAATTCGAAAAATGAACTTTTTGATTTTAATTTTACCAGGATTTGGTATAATTTCCCATATTATTTCTCAAGAAAGAGGAAAAAAAGAAACATTTGGTTGTTTAGGAATAATTAAAATAAAGTAGTCTCGTTGAAATATATAAATTCTTAACTTGTTAGTGCGTTGTATTTTATACAAATCGCGAACATTAAACGAAATCCTATAATTAATTTTATCGTCCATAAAAACGTACAGGATTCCTGAGCATTTTCCAAACTTATTTATGTGGGATTTAATTTCCAGTCTTACTAGATTCAAGCTGAATACAGGCCTACCACCACGTCTAAAACTAATATTATTGCAGTTGTGGATGCGTGACAGCGCACTACAGGGCATATAGCGACGTCTCTCTTCCACAACTACAATAATATTACTTAAAGGCCGGCCGGCATTCAGAATCTGAGAATCTGTTCTTTATTGCAAATATATAAGAAATTGGTTAGTATTACTCACCTGTAACTTAAAAGTGGCTTGGATTGAAATAAAGAACAGACTCTCAGCGTTTCAAGCCAGGGTCACGCAGAGCATGCGAGAGCGATCCCGTGACGCTGCCGCTGGCTTAGGTAGTGGAAGGGGCCCGGGGTGTTTTTAGCCGGTGGGAGTCCGACACATCCCCACGCCGTGCCCTCGGCGTGGGTTGAAGTCATTAGCGTTTCACCATCGAAGAAAAAATGGCTCTCAATGTTCACTTAGCCTATAAGGACTATAAATCTTAATTTGATACGTCCACAAAGACGTTCCTTTAACAAGGACATTTTAATTAAAAAGCTAAGAAAGGTAGTTACTAGATAACTATCGGAGACAAATTTATTTATTACAACCGTGGGGGAATTTATAAGGTACCTATTTTAATTATTTTTTGCACTCTCAATTTAGATATAAATGACAATTTGATTTAGGTATTTATTTTATTTTTATGATATTTGAATTAAAGGTACCCTGGTGAAAAGTGGGGTGAATGAAATTGAATATTTTTTTGTGTGAATAGCTTCGACCTGCGATATTCCAGATACGAAGTAGCCTATGTGTATATGGCGAGCCTCACTCGCACTTGGCCGGTTTTATTAGGATATCCGATAAAACGCGTGCAACACTGCGGGATACCGCTAGTTTAGATAACACGCCATTACCCTTATACTTGCAATCATGAGAAAAAATACAATGTTAAAGAGTAGTAGTAGATAGTTCTTTTTAAAACAAACGAGTTCAAAGTACGTACATTCTACAATTACATACAATTACTTCTCAAACATCGAAATCCGTGAATCCATATCAAAGTAAACAGATTAAGGTGAACATTAACGTGGCAATAATTTTATTAATGTAATTAACAGAGGAAATTTCTGGCTTCCGCATAGCTCAGGAATCTGGCTGCATCAATAAGCAATCACTTAGCACCGTAACTTAGAGACAAACTTAGCTTATGTTACGCCAAGATGCAACAAAAAATAGGGAAATGTGTTTTTTTTTTCGATTTTTTTGTCAGTTTTATTTTCATTCGATTGGTTTTTTTTGCATGGCAATTAGATGCAACCACCGATTTAAGTAGTATGCTAAAGAGTGTCTGCAGATTTTTTATGCTATTTCTAGGGTATTGCTAAATAATAAAAATATAACAGATTGCTTTCTCTCGTTACTAAATACGAATGTTTCATTTCACATGCAAATAAATTTATCGGCCATTATTCTTTCACCATAAATAGAATTGTCACCGTTTCGATTACTAAGTGACAAAGCAAAACAAATGACACCTACTGGCGATATTGCCGACGCTGCGACTGTTTTTAATAATAAAATTAAACGGCTATCTTTAATAATTTAAAACGGATCAAGGTATGCGCCAGAACAGTTTAATGCATAATAATGCGGTACGGTGAACAAAATCGTGTTTCCAATAATTGGCGTCGCATCTCAATATTTCTTTGTAGTTTTTTTTCCAACACCATGCGATGACTAAATAATTGGTCGGCTAAAGTATACACTTGATCGAAATCAGTTCAAAATTATAGACAATTTGACAGGTCCGAAATTATTGTCACACCTCTTGTAGCAGCGTATACTAAGTATATTAATAATTTGGAATTCGTCGAAAAGGCAAAGATTAAACTTTACATAAACGGGCAATACATTATATGTAAATTGATATTGCAAAACAGAATTATTGTGAATGGGATTGTCATTATACAAAATGGTATTCGATGCGGGATTTTTTTTCCTTTTTGTTAGTTATTTATTCGGCTGCATCTTTCTCATAGTTTGTTCGTTATATTGAACTGTCGTCTGTTAATATAAGATTTATTTGATAGCCACCGGTTTTGAGGTCGAATGTAAGTACCTTATTTGTTTTAGTGACAGAAATTATCATAGTTATGTTGGTTATTAGGATTGTGTCGTGTTTCGAGAAAATGTGGTCTTTGACACTTTGGATGGGGGAAATAAGACGTACCTACTCGTATATCGGGAATCTTACGGATAAATAGGACGTTTTGTTATTTGTGCTGAATATCGTGATTCATATTAATATATTTTCTTATCAAATAGATAAGGGTGTTTGGGGTGATTAACGCTAACAAATTTAACAGTGGTAGTTTAGAAAATAACTTATCTGTATCAATTCTAAGTTAATTATCTCACTAGCAGAGAAATCTTTTCAACCAAATGAAACAAACAAACGTTTTTTTTTGTTTGTATTTATTCGTATGACACAAGTAATTACATGACCTGAAACAAGTACCCTACAGCCAGACAATAAAGTAATATTATTGCCAGTGTGGAAGCGTGATAGCACACTGCACAGCATGGAGTGGCGTCTCTCTTTCACAACTTCAATTATATTACTTTAAGAGATACTAGAAGGTCTCCAGTACTCTTTTTTTCCTAGCCTATATCGTCCCACTGCTGGGCAAAGGAGTCCCCCAAGTCCACGATTCCCTATAGAGTTTAAAGACAATGTATTCATTTGTTTCGATTCGTATTGTCACGTATTTTGTCTCTTTAAATAGTGGCTCTTACAACTGTTCGTAAACTTTATTATATCGTAAAGAATTCCGACTCTCACTTATCCATTGTGAGGTAAAATAAAAACCTATAGAATTATATTGAATAGTTATCGCGAATGGTGTTCGAGTGATTCAAGTTTACTTACTACTACTTAAACACCTTTTATTTCCGCTACGAATATGTAAAGAATTTCACTTGAAGTTTTTCTTCGTACTCTATTAAATAGATTTATTTCGTGATAAGGATTTTATGAGCTGTGTAAATTTTAAAAGCGTGTCTGCGGTTCTGTAATGTATTTTTTTGAATGTTTTTTAATCCAAAGTACGTTGGTGATTATTTCTATGTTTTTTTTTAATAAAAAGAATTATGTCTTATTTAAGGTGTTATTTTATTCTCATAAAACTACTAAAAGTATATTAGTACAATATCTTTGTACACCTCTTTCCAATTTAAGTGCTTCTAATTATTTATTTACATGAATTGTTAAATGAATAAAACTATTTAAGAGACAAGTATTAAGTCATGTAACTGAGTTTAAATCAGATTATTACTACTATTATATGATTTCTATAACCATTTCTGCATTTAAAAATGGAACTAGGACACTCAAATCAAGTCCAAAAAATGTCTGAAATTTCATTCACGCATCAAAAACCTCTTTTACTTTTTTCCATTACTATTAGGCAGAAAACCCTTAAAAGGACCACTCTGTCTCAACATAATCTCGATAACTTAGGCAATAAATTCCGTAGAACTGTTGATACAATAACTTAAAGTTTGTTCGCGAGTTGTTACATATTGTGTGCTTGTTGTGAACTAATTGTAACTAATTATTTGAGCATTGACCTTACCTATGGTCTATGGGAGTGTGGGGAAGGTGTGATGTGATGCCCTTGTGTTGTGTTGAAAGTTAGTTTGTCGTTTATGTGTTACTGGTGTTAAGATGCAGTGAGTGCTATTGTTTTAAGATAAGAGTTTTGAGGAAAGGTGGTGAATTGCATTGAAATCCAGTATAGATCCTTCAAAGGTTCTAAGATGGAGTAAATAAGGTTTTTGTTTTGCATTTTACCTAAGCCCGATTTTTATACTGTTTCAGCAACACACGTATTTCAGGAAATACTGCAAACGAATACTAGTTAGGTAAAATACTTTTTAATTACTTGCGAAGGTGTGAAATAGACGTACGTACCTATTCGTATTGCGTCTTCGGTAATTTCATTTTTAAGCTTAAGGGACAATTTTTTCAATAAACGGCGTATTAACAGCCTAGTCAGTTATACAGCCTATCGAATTTGATAACACCAATATCATAATGTAACACTACCCACTAAATAAGGGTGTTCAACAGGTCCCACCTACTTCCCGAACCACCCTTGATATTTACTGTTCTATCATATCAATTTTATTAAAAAAAAATGGTCTACTTTCCGCCACACTTGTGCACACAGCCGAACTTTATAACGATGACAATTTTTATATCGTATACATTGCTGCGAATGTTTACACGCATTGTTATGTTAACAGTTAACAGCCAGCAATGGTTGACGGACATAATTGTAACATTTTGACTGTAAAAGAAAGTGTAATGCGATATTAAAAGGATATCCGCTGGTGCGAATATTTGTACAATTGTCGAATACCTGCGCGGATATGCGCGGATGTATCACCGGAACTAGAATAGATCAGTTTACTTTTTAAATACGAGTAAGTGTCCAATTACGTTGTGAGAAATATATTTAATGGTGCCTCGTTTAAGATGCTGTATCCGTTGGTGAATTTAGTTATTTTGGCAGATGTTTATGATTGCTCAAATCAAAGAGATGAGCTAGACTTATTGCTCTTGTTTAGGCAGATAGGTTTTCCAGTAATCGGTGTACTTCTATTTCGAATGAAGTAGAAATTAATATTGAACAAGCATCCGGCAGATTTTATTTAAATAGGTTTAAATGACTTATGTATGTAGATAGGTACGTATTTATTTTAGGTATTTAAGTCTATAGTGTTTATTATTGTATGTAGGTTCACGTTTTTGTCTTTCAGTAAAATATTTAATTATAACATCATTAAACATCATCGGTCATCTCACAGCTAGACAATAATCTCTTTTTACAAACCAATTGATTGAAAAAACTCCTTTTTTTAAATACCACAAATAGCCTACGTAACATAATGAGATACTTATCCTAAAACGACTTTCAGTAGGAACTTCCATTTGACTTAGTTTTTCTGTTTCCTGAAGGGGTAATTACCAACAATGAGGGTGCCACATGCTCCAAATGAAAATAGAAACGTATAAAAAAGTTTAATGAACATAATTCCCGAATAAAAGGGTTACTTAAAATAAATCGAACGGGGGTCTATTCTGGTGTTCGATATTCTATGATCACTGGTAGTTTGTAGACACAGTCCAGTTTTACTGTTGGTGGTTGTTTTTATTGTATTCAAAAGGTTGATATTTATGCATCGGTAAATTACATATCGGTGTGTTCTGAAACATGTAACATTAGGAACATAACAATAATAGTAAACACAGTAAGTATAAAATTATGTGGTCATTCATACTTGAAATTATCCATTTTTAGAGCATCGTTTTTATCTTTTATTTTAGGGACTTTTATTGTAACTACATGTCAACCCCGTTTTTAGAGCAAATAAAGCTATTTCTTGTTTAATACAGCTAAATAATTAATAGCATTTATTTAATGTACTTTCCATACCATTCTTCTCTTTACATAACCCCCACAAAAACTGTGTCACTCTATATAATCTCATACGACTTTATATCGATCAACTATGAGAATAGGCCCCTTATATCGGAACTCTTCAATCCAAGATATGTTAAGATGATGAACGACGTCTGTGAGCTGTCCTCAGTTATTTTCGTCAACGAAAGTGTTTTAAATGTAATTGTTATACTTTATTTATGTTTAACTGTTGGTTAAAATGGGGTTTTGTCTTGACAGTACAATTTAAGACGTCTTTAGTTAATTGTTTGTGTATGAGCTGATTTTGTTTTTAATGTGTCAAGTATGAATGTGTATTTTTTTCTGGTAAATAGTTTAATAATTTAATGGTTTCTAATTGTGAAAGTGTGGTAGGAATATTATTCATAACTACTTAAGTAAAACAAGTTTTGAATTTTGTTAGTCTGTTATTTTTCTAATCCACATTGCCCAAAATTGGGCAAAGACCTTTCAAATACAGTTTCTAATTATTTGATCTGTTAAGTTAAAAATGATATAGCTTTACCATATACAAGGTATAGTTTCAAAGAAAATAACATATCAAAAATCACTCTAACAACAACATAAAAATATTCGCCTACTCACGAATCTTCCCACAGAACAAATCTGTCAGCGCAGATGTTCCATATTTTTTACAATAAAACGGAAACGGAAAGACAAGAACTCGCCATCTCCCTCTAACATCTATCTATCTCTTACTACGTCTTCCTATATTTTTTTGGGTTAGTACATTATATCGTTTAAGTTTTTCGTGCACAGATTGCTCCGTTTGCCACCTGCCTTCTTTAAAAAAACAACTGACTATCATATGGTGCGAAACAAACAGCAAATGTTGGATGAGTACGAAAAAAGATATTTTTAAGTCAAGTCATTAGTTCTGTTCTGGCGCTTGTAAGATTTCTTGATAATATTGTCTAAAAATTGTTATCTTAGCCTACTTCACCTATATTCAAGTTAAGTAGTCTGAGTGTGAGCTCTGATAAAGTGCATAGTTCGATAAAAAAAAGTTGAATAAATCAACTAAAACAAATAACCAATTCATTTGTTTTCAACTATTGGTACTTCGTACAGCTTCTAAGTAAAAGCAGGACTTTTGAAAGTCAAAAAAAAGACAACACCCCGTATCACTCACCCTTTACCGTTTCAAAACATTTGAAAATAAGCAACTTAACTTCTAAAGCATACTTTAAAAGTGCCATTTCACAAACAGGTTTAAGATTTAAGCCTTCCTTGTATATAAAAGGTTCAGTTTGTTTATAAAGCGCATTACTTCCCACGCTCATAAGGAAGTGATAGAAAAACTCCGGATCAGCTGCCTGTCAATCTGCGGAGGATGTCTGTGTGTGTATAAGGAAATTTATTGTGACTTCGCATGGTGTGTAATGGTACATGGGGTAGAGTATAGGTTTCGTATGTAAGGACCTGTGTTAGAGTCCTAGGTTATTTGGTGATAAGGAACGCAGGGGACAAATCGCACAATTTTTGACGTCAAAGTTCTTCAACTGTAGGGACATTTGGTGTTCTGAGAATAAAAACAATAAAGTAGAAGATGATAAGGAAAGCAGGGGACCGGCGGTATTATTCATCGTGTAAATTTAAAGCGATTAAAAACATAAATTGCACAATTATTGACTTCAAAGTTTATATCGGTTAATAAATTAACGCGTTTTTCTCCTACCTTGATGGGACAGAATTAGATGTGCTTTGGTTCTTAAGCTAGTATTGAGGTAAGAAAAGATATGCACCATGTAGTCATTCTAAGCAGCACTTGGTCCAAACCCTGTCAATTTTCTTTGTACTTGCGTATTACGAATTATCAATTTGATAGATACCTACAATTGTGTACCAATTCATGTAATTTGTTTTTTCTTTTCGTTCTGATAGAGCTTATAAGACCCACATGTGTCGCATTAGGCTACATGCACTGTAGATTTATTGATTGATATCGTACTGAAATATGATCATTACATACTTGTTTATATCTCATGACCTAAATTCCTACTAAAATCTAGCATTTACCTGATTCACACACAATTCCCGTGGCGAGCAAATATTTGCATGCCTATATGGTAGTGCTTTTAAGTTTGTTCAAGTAATTTGTTGTTGTTAGCGCACTTACGTTCAAATAGGCAAAATTAAGTGAGATTTTACATCTCACTTAGCAGAAAATGTATGGCTTTTTGATTGACTAATGAGGTAAACATGCTTTACAGTTTTTATTTCGTAATTTTGAACGATTTCACTGGCTACAATTAAATTATTGATTGAATTATCATAATGGATGAGTAAGGAGATATGCACGTCAAGGAAATCTTCATATTATAAGCTACATTGTTCTATTTAAATAATATAATTAGTCAGTAATTAATTAGTTTGTAGTATTGCAAGAAACACAACAAATTTTGAAATGATAACTCACAAAATCGACTGGTTCAATTAAGTTTTCACAAACATTGAAATATTGAACAGTCAACTTTTCAGCTTTATTCTCAGCTTAGTTGGAACTCCAAGCTTTTCACAAGTTCATCTTACAATCTCGTGGGAGCGGTTAAAGTAAACAGTGATCAGCTTGTTGTCTCAGCATATCACGGTATCGCGGTGATAGATCACCGCAGTCAACGACCTTTGGATTGATCGCTTTCAACAAGCCGAAGACTAATTGTGACTTTTCATATTTTTTGGTCCTTTTGTACGTAAAGGACTACCGCATATGAGGAAAGTTATCACAACTAATCAAAGTGAAAATGCCGTAATTTTTGTCTTTACTATAAACAGTACTGTAAAGCATTGGTATTAAGAAAAATAGATTCAAAACACGAGTATGTAACAGTTATTTTTAGTAAGTACTTGAGAATATGTGTAATATATTAAGCGTCTTATTTGACCGTTGATAATTATGGCTGCATAAAATCAAAATGAAAATGAACACATTATTTTAAAGTCTGAAGACAGTGATATAATGACAAAGAACTGAATAAAAATAAAACATTAATTAACATTATTAATACCATATGATATGCTCGGAACGTGCTCGAAATATCTGTCTACCCTCACATATGTAAATCATAAAAAGGGGTGAGCAAGTTATTACAATATGATTTATCATTTTTAAAACAAATCAGGGATAAAGGACCGAGAATAGGACTTGTTAGCAGCTGTTTGATATCTAGAACATTCTTTACTAATTTATTAATATATTCGTAGATTGTCGTCAGTATATTGTTACGTATAATAATAGTGAGAGTCTTCAAATATTTACTTCATGTTATTGACGAAGAAACAACTTATATTAGTGAGTGAGTTGAAGTAAAATAAATTTAAAGTCAAAATAATGAAATTGTATTTATAAAACACTTATGCTATATTTTGGCAGTGTTTTACCCTTAATATTACGTTGTTTATTAACCTCATAAGCGCATAGTTCGCAAACCCCTTTGACCTTTCTCGAAGGACAGTCTAGGTCAGTGTGTCGCAGACGAATAACACATAAATCCATTTCCTATCAGCTCTGTAGTCGACTAAAATAACCATTACTTACATTAGATACCAATTTAGCACAAGCCTTAAAGAAAACAGTTATAGTTCACATTAATTGAGTTATTTGATGTACTTAATTCAACTTTTACTAAGCTCTCAGGACCAAAGGACCAAAAGGACAAAAAATATACCTACTAAAAATATTATTACAACATGCCAACTAACCGATTAAATCGCGAAACACGAACCCCTTCAATAAAATAACAGACAGGGCGAAAGGACCACTTTTGTTTGTACTACACATGTAAATAAACATGTTGGCTTGGCCCCTCGCTATGTCCACCTGTTGACCGATGTGATTTTGTGGGGCCCTGCTGCCCGGCCTTTAGCAACGAAATATATTTTGCATTTATTACAATAACATGGATACGTTTGATAGTATGTTCAAAGTGGTATGGTTCTGTACATTTCTTTTGTTTATTTGATATGTTTGAGAATGTGTATTGTATTTGATGAAGTTAACATTATCACATAGTAACTGAGCTCGGCGTTTGCGCTTTTCCCGTTTGAATTCGACGTTGCGTTAGCCTTACATCTTTCATTGATAAGTGGGACTGCTCAACAAACATGTTTTATTTTAAACCAGTAGTGCCGGCCCAAAAAAAACTCTACATTTAAGAAATGTTATATTTACAAATACAAATTACAAAATAAATAAATTACATACAGGATAACACGCCACATAAACGTTAATTACTAGACTAGTGCTAATTTGCCTAAACCTTTTCTTCAAAATTATCACCAAGAACCACAAACCGCATTATTAATACTACTACTAATCCCAACCATGTTTTACTAATACGAATCAATCTACCATCATTAAGCCTTGTACAATCATTCAAGTGAAGTAACTAGATTTCTAAACAGTCTGATTGATTGCTAGTTGTTGGACTAATTGTATGCAATTGGTACTGTCAGATTCCGGTGATGTATCTCACGACGTAGCGATAGATTGACAGGTGTATGGGGGCCTTTAACAGATTTATTGTGTTAGCTTCTTGTGTATTTGATTGTAATTATTGTTTTTTTGGTAGTTTAGGGCTTTTGAGTTGTTAATGAATTGGTCTTTCGAATCTGTTTTTTTTCTAGAAATCTGTTTTTTCTCGTTAAGATTGTTTTGTCTTAAATGTGAGGAACAGTAGTTTGATTTTATATTGAGAAAATATACGTTATGTTTTAATGTAAGCTTTTAAGTGTGTTTTACTCTCAAAATATTACCGCTTAACCCTATATGTACCACGAAAAATTATTTTAAGAACAGTACCTCAAAGAAAATGATAAAAAAATAACCGAAGGGTTGGTTTTTTAAAATAAGACTGTTCAAGGTGAGGGATGCGCCGCTGTTTCCGCCACGAACGGGTTGCCTCGCAGATTTCCGGTAAAGGCATAGGCACCTGGTCGGTCTTAAAGACCCCTAAGTTTTTGTACCACATTAAAAACCCCTTCAAAATTCAAGGGAAGAATCTTTACCCTTTCTTTATTATCTCTTTTAACTATATTGAATTTTGTACAACCGTCTGTCTGTACGTTTATTTATATTCATGTAGAAAATGGTCACGTTTCGATGCTCTTTTGGTAAACAAATTTCTCTTCGTACTTCTGATTTTATTTACCGTGAAAGATATTGACAGGAATTTATCGAGCGAAACTCATTTGCTCATATTTGCTTTATATTTCACTCTCACCACTTTTCCTTTTTGAATTTCCTCAAGTTTTAGACTCGAAGGACCGATCAGTCGGAGCATTTTCTTATTTAACCTATTCTTTACCCAACTGCTTGACTTAGATCCGCCACTTGACACTTCAACGTATCAAAATATATTTAAAATTCAGTTCAGTATTCTTTAATAGTTTTATCGCTAGAAACAAATCATTTTTTTAAAACTACTGTTATTAATACCCAATATCGTATGTTCACCAAAATTCTAACGTTACCGAAACCGAACCCGCGGGGCAGACTAGTCGCATCCTTTTAATTATCCGCTCGGTTGAGTTCCGTTTTAAGCAGTTGTTCTATTTCCAAAGATCGCGAGTTTAACACTTCGATGCCTATCTATATTTTTCTTTACTTTTTTTAATACTTTTGTGCGCATATGGGCCATGGCAGATTGTTCAATGTTCAGTTATGTTTGGTTATTTTCGGGTTAGCATGTGCCGGTGGCATTCGCGACAGACGGTGACATCACACGTTTATTTCTGGCTATTTTGACTGCAAAGGGTTATGTTTTTGCTAATGCAATGTGTGCATGATTAAGGATTCATAAAATACTTAGTCATTCGCGTCGTAATATTTATTTGTGTATTTAGTAAGCGGTAGTCTTTGATAGTATACATCTGTTTCGATACTGGATTTACATATTATTTTATTACGTTTGCAGTATGGTAGTAAACGTATTTAATATTAAAAAGGGTCGTTACAAAGCGGTAGAACAACTTAATTAGCTTGTATAAAGATCGAAACTATCTCAGGATAGAATTAAATGTTCTTACTTTTAAAATTATTTGGAAGATCTCATTCCTTACATATTTAAAACCAAGACACTTTGAAATCAAATGTAACAAATAAAGAATCAAGTCGAGAGAAGATTTGCTTTAGAAACCTTAGTGAAATCTGTGCATTTTTATACAATACACAAATATAGCGGCCGAATTGAGAACCTCCTCCTTTTTTTCAAGTCGGTTTAAAATATTAAAACACGCCTTAAGTATAAATTAAAAATACGAAACCAAACCAACAGCATAATTAATAACACCTAATAAACATACATATTTTGACAGCTTCTTAAAGTATAATGTACATTAAAACCAAAATTAAAACTCCTGAAATAAATCTTTGAGATCATGATGCATGACCTAAAAATATCGCAAATAAAACTGCATTTAACGATACTAATTAAACACTAACAAAATATATGCAACTAAATCAAGTTTAGACTACTAGTGCTCATTTCATGTAAATCAAATTGGATTGTCTGTTTGGAATATTAAAAATCACCGTTTTTTACTCCTTGCAAAATAATATACTTATGAACGACACATACCTACACCATAATAGTCGGTTTCTGCTAATCCCTGAAATGGCTGAACCTATTTTGACGACAAGGACAACAGGTAGCTGATGAAAACAGGAGTAACTTAGGCCACTTTTATCTAAAAAAAAAATATTTCATAAAATAAACCCACTTTTTTTGTTATATTTCACGAGAATGAATTCGCGGGTACAGCTAATTATTAAATAAAAATCGAATATCTTATCAATACATCTTGAGATTATGTACCTTACGACGTCACAAACTCGCAAACATTAACTCCTTACAATATTACTGTAAATGACTTACTACTCAATCCATTAAATGTATTCTTTAAACAAATTACAAATTAATCTCTCAATCGTAATTTAATAAACAAAAGACACTCGTCTATAATATCTTTGGCTAATCTTTTTAATGTTTTGTTAAAAGGTAAAGAATCGTGTTTGTATGTAATTTGACTGAGACAGATGTGTGTGTCTGTTTAATGGATCTCTCGATGTGAAAGTGATGCTGTTTTGCACTCCGACCTGACCTAGTGGGACGGTCTTATTCTGGTAGTTTTTAAGTTAGAAGAAATTTAATGGAATGGATGGGGTTTTTATTAGTTTTGTTTCGGCTTATCATATCTTCCGAGATAGTTTTATAATGGAATCGTCTAGTACTTTTGACTCGCGAGGGGGAAAATCAAAAGCATGCAAGTGTTTCGCGCCCGTTTGTGCCCATGTGCTTATGTGCCATCCCTTGGTTAGGTTCTAGGTTAGATAGATTTTGGGTAGGATTTTTTAGAAGAGTGTTAGGATATGTGTACTACTTTAATTTTGTATAAAACCGACAGTAGTTCTAAATAAACCATTTAAACTCCTAAAAAGAAGAGTTTTTTTTCTCTACTTGAAATATTTTTTGTAGCATTAGCTTGAAGTTTATACGAGGAATATTGAAAGATCAAATAACTAATCTGAGAACTTTAATTTTAATATAAATACTTAACATGAAAGTAAAAGATTTGTAGACCATGAAACTTTCATGAATACATGTATACATATTTAGTAACAGAAACCTAATCCGATTTGTTTAAAAATGCGAAAGAATCACTGTGAAAATAAGAAAGTCGTACCAAAAATTATTTAGTGTAATTTATAAGGCTATAAAAATATATTGTCCAAAACAAACAGAATAAGCGTGTACATGAATTAGCCACTCGTTTTCTTGCGGATACAAAGTGCAGTTATATCAACCATTATAATACATTCCACACTACGTAGAATCAATCAAGTGGAGTGTTTGGGTTCACTAAATTAATCTGTCGATAGTATGAAGAGGTGGCGGTGATTAGTCAGCCGCTAGTTTCATTTGAAAGTAATAATATAATATTATTCCTCAACCTTTCCACAACGCCATCTAGTCTAGAATTAAGTATATGAGTAACTTGTGTTATGAGTACTAGACAACTGATAAACACACTTATATATTTCGAAATACATACATATTATTGTAGATAAATTACTCCCAGGCACAGAACAAATGATAACAGGATATGTTAAGCAACAAGTTAAATGTTTTTTGGTCCTTTGATCCAGAGGTTCTTTTTTAGCATACATTTTTAGGTTTTTCTGTAAACACAGTCAACCATATGGCACATAGCTTATGGGTGTCCTAAGGTAGATTTTGTAGGCTTTCAGTCATGTTTATTCTATTTGATTAAATCAGTTGCTTCTTTTCAAATTCATTAAAATACTTATATAGCAACAAAGTACTCTGGTTTGTGACATTCACAAACATTTTCACTTTTCCCAGTCATTCATATAGTAATAGATACATACACAATTTACAAATAAACTTAATTCGTTAAACGCCGGTAAACCAAATGGTATATTCTACACTTTATATAAATAACGAAAAACAAATTCAATTATTGTAATCTCGTTAACGATGTGTTAACAATAAACATACATACCTACATATTTACGACGTTTTATTAGTTGTAGCAAATCTCATACATAAAGTATGACCCGTTTACCTAATGGACACCGTTCAATTACTGTGTGAATGTAAAATGTGAAATGTAGAATGAAATTTGATTTGTGAGTTAAATTTTATTGTCAGGTCAAGTATGAGCGAGTAGAATTTTAGACTGTTACTTGTTTTATATTTGATGACATTAAACTTTACTGTTAATAGCTCGCAAAGCGTTACTTTTGAGACGCGACTTAAAAAAACGAAGAAATAATTTCAGGTCTTTGATGGTCCTAAGCTCCGCAGAGAAAATACTATGAAATGTAGAGTCTTCTAAAGCTAAAATCTATTTTCACATTAAAATTAACAGATATTCAAAACATTCTAATCTAGATGTGTTTAAAATTCTCGGCATGCGCAAGCGCAGACGTTAAACCGAAGTACAGTTATTGCAGATTAATGCTCGCTCTCTGTCTGACCCGGTGCCCTCTCGGCGTGAAGATACTCCATCTGTCAATATTATTAAACGCGCATTTATTTAACTACACATGATTAATGGATAAATTCTTTATATTAGATTTTTTTACGATGTTGCTAAGGAAAGGTAGATCGGAATGATTGGTATGCTTTCGTGTTGTAGTGTTTCCCAGTAGTTACGGAATCTCCTTTCTTATTGATGAATCATGACTAAGTGAAGGTTCGAATCGAAGATGATAGATAACAAATAGTAATAGGATAGATTCTTAATACCTAAATATAGAAGTGTGGAATAGTATGCAGTAAACCTAGCTAGCGTTTCGACTAACCGGACATTTGGATCACCTAAGCTAACAGGAAGACACAAAAGAGTTTTTGGGTGACTTAAAACGTAATTTTAAAACAAAATTATTTTAATTTCCTGCTCTTAAATTCCTTACGCCCCGTAAGGATCTCGAGTCCTTTTAATGCCCTTGAACTTTCATATTTGTCAATGAAAGTGTACGTAATCATCTCTATGCATACCTGATACCAGTCCCATTCAAAGATTAGCACAGATTCCATCATTGTAAGGTAGAAAGAACCTTACAATAGGCAGATCTAATAACTTGATATCAAACGTACCGGAAACTCCTTTGCCATACACCATTTCATTCACAAATCATGAACTAAATGACAAATGAAATAAGATCTCTGTCTGCTCTATCTTTAATAGCATTATGGGTCAAGTTATATTGGTTGGTCCTTAAGGCGTGGTTTTTTAGAACTATTAGGATGTAGGGACTTCCGATTCTTCCTTTTCATTAAAAAAATGGTCCTTTGATCCGAATGTGCTATGAAACACGTGCTGAACTTTTGATTGTGCTTTTTTCTAATGTGATTTGATTATGGTGTTTTATTTACGTTTAGAATAATGAGGATATTCCTTTACTTTTGTGGGAATAATTAATTTAAGTTCGTATGATAAACAAGAATTTTATGAACGCGATTTACTCGTTTGTTCATACACGTAAAAGTACTTAAAAAGGGGGAATTCAAATTGCTTTCCAATACTATGTTATATTATAAGAAAATTAAACCAAACGAAACAGCAGAAAAGGTAAAATCATTACCTAATCTAAGGGTATGTCCTTACTATCCGAATCAAAAGGACCAACTTGTTCTACTCACGAGTCTGTGCACTTGGTTAGAAGAAAAAATACGTAACGAAATACAAAATGCGTGCACTTCCTTGTTTTTGTGGAGGCAGCTGGGAGAGCACGTGCTACGGAATACGGGCAAAGACCACACAGGACCCACTGAGGAAGTGCCACTGGGTATTAAGGAGACAAGGTATAGTTGCAGTGTTAGGTATGCTAATGGGGTTAGATGCTTGCTGAAATTTACTGTACTATGTAAGATGATTTTTTTCCCACAACTCCATCTAGTCTCAAATTAAGTATATGACAGTAACTTGTGTTATGAGTACCTACTAGACAACTGATAAACATATGCATTATATATACATTCTAAATACATAGATATTATAGATAAATTACAGCCAGACACAGAACAAATTATCCTGCTCATCACACAAACATTTGTCCTGGGTGCAGTGAGGGTCACTAACCACTAGCCCAACCGGCCAGATTCTTTTGAAACTTTCCCTAGTAACTGAAAACTTAATTATTTATTAGCATTTCGAATTGTACACCGTGTTTTTTACAGTATGGAATCAATATGAGCACAGCAAGACCGAGATAGAAAGAGCTGATAGCTGATATAGAAATACGTAAGGTATAATCCTGTCAAAAAACGTCCTATCAAATTCGTTGCAGACATAATAAAGACAGAAAAAGGATCTGTTTGCCATTTGTTTACATATCGGCAGGTGTCAAAAGTTGTGGACGAAATAAACTTTGTCACATTCATACCCTGAGACCAGTGTGTGTGTACATTGATAAGGGAATGCGACAGTTGCTTCGTATTGATAACAGTGTCTTGTTTGGTTGTGGCTGCTTTGTAATAATAAGTTTTTATGTTCAGGGTGTGGAAGGTTAGAGGGTATGTCTAAGGTCACTATAATCTGGTATACTAGTTATAATTGACGGGCTATAATATAGAAGATAGGCCTGTTAGTCTAGTGGTTACTGGCTCTGACTGCTATACCAGAAGTCTTGGTTTCGATTCCCACCCAGGACGAATGTTTGTATGATGAGCACGATCATTTGTTTCGTGTCTGGGTGTAATTTATCTAAATAAGTTTATTAGCTGTCGTGTCGTGAAATACATATACATAATTATATTGTATATATTTGGGCCAAAATTTACAACCACATTCGTTTCATAAATTTTAACCATTTTGTCATTATTAATAAACATTTCATTACTTTGTTAATTAATACTTCTAGACACATAAAATCAACACTAGCTATTTAATATAATTCATTTACATATAAGTGGCCCTTTAAATTGACATAAGTAATGTATGCAAAACGAGTTAGACCTAATGCTGTATTATTTATTTATCATGTATTAACAGAATTTAATGTTTGATACATCTAATATTTCTTATTTAACATTAAACGTTTAGGAATGATGCAAAATTTAGTAAATGGGACAAGTACTGCTAAGAAAATTAGAATATCAGTGATATAGGTGTTTGTTAATTAATAGATCAAAAACTGATTTATGGGTTTTGATAAAATTAGAGTATGTCTTTTACTTTGCCGGATGTTAAGTGAATCAAATTATTATTAATACATAAATATATAGTTATTTTCGCATTCAATTTTAGATTCTCATTCACAGGAAATCGAACATTTCCTCACAACCAATCATCGTCAAATAAATAATATATGGTCGTTATTACATGGCTATAAATCGTTGTATTTGTTTTCTTTACCATAAAAGTTTATTGCAATCTTAGAATGATGGTGAAAACTGTTAAGTGTGCCATGGGAACCTATCCAAGGCTTAGTAAATAAAACTATAATTGCTCTAGTTGGTCGTTATTTCTTAAGTTTTGGCCCTTTTAATAAAGCACCATGGAGTTACGTGATTAGAGTTATGAAATTTACATAGAAGTTACATAGAACGACATGAAATTCAAAAAAAAAGTTTTTTTTTTCTTTTATTGTTATGTTTTAGCATTTTATTATTTGTATCCCATTGGAAATCCTCATGGGCTGTTCCTTCAGTGGGTTGACTAGGGGATATGCCGGAGTTTTACTGGCGAAAACCACTGGAGTGTCCTCATCTGCCTATGGCCAGGGGTACGGGGTTCGCTTTCATATTCAACGCGCCCCCGGCAGGTAATGTTAAGCCAAAAACTAATTTAAGATATAGTTAATATTAGTTAATGAAAAACTTGAGAATAATTCTAAACCTGACCGGTCTTCAAAAATAATAAAAAAATTAAAAACAAAAGAATATCACCTTTATAAATGAATGATTATAATTTGTCAAGTACAGAGCTAAATTTTGTGGTAAAACTATTTTAAATGGTACCTTTTTTTCAAAGTTAGTAAAAAAGAAAGCAATATTCACGTAAATGTAATATGGTAATTATGCTTATCAATAGATAAATGTCACGAAAATTTTCTTTCCTCAAAACTTTCTTATTAAATAATTAATATCCTTCTAAAGTAACTTTTCTAATACCTACTAGTTATACTTTATGTAAACCATTACGCCACTCCGAAAGATGTCGACAACTATCCGTGTCGATTTAATAATTAATTTCAAATATGTCATAATGATGTTAAAATGGCGACTACCGAGAAATAAGGTTATTTATGGTGAAAATGTTATTAAATTATGGCGCGGATATTATGTTTAGATTCCGTTTTATTAGTGCCGGTATTAAGGATGGTGTAGAATGTGGATGTCATGGAGTTCTGTGATTGTAACCGAAAATATCGGATATCCGAAAAATAAATAAACAGCTTTAAATACTTTTGGGAGAAGGATTTCTACGAGCTAAGGCGTTTTTCTCTTAAAAAATCTAATTCCTGTTTTTTTCTAGTTTTGATGGTTTAGTTTCACTCTTATTAATGCGGTTTCAAATTAGATCTAACTAATTCAGCCGATCTACTTACTTACCAAGAAACTCTTATCCGAAAATTTCGGATAAATGTCAAATAATGTCATATCCGAAAAACAGTTGGTCAAATTTATATTCGTATGCGAAATAATAATTCACAACAACCTTATGGTGTATCGTTGCGCTACTTCCGTAGTGGGGTTAAGCAGGAACAGAAATATTGGGAATAATGATTTAATGTATCGCCAACTAAACAGTTTATCGTAACTAGAATCTATAAGACTTGACACGCAATCTGTAACGGTCCTTGTGTTGTTAATTTAGATTCATTTTTTTTTAGCTTGTTAGTGGCCTGTTGAGTACGATAATTTTTGCAAGTAATTTAGTAATTATTTATTGTATATGCCAATTACATACGAAGTACAATATTACTAGATTTAAATTAACTCAAATTCCACAAAATTTTAAGTTATACGTAATTAGTAAATAGAAGCATGTAAAACAAAATAATCTAGTATTAGGAAAATATTTATCTTAAGAGATTTACATAGATAAAATTTTTTTATCTTTGATTTTTTGAACACCAACAGTTTTTTTAAAACTCATAAAAACCAACGTTTTGGAATATAATCTTAAATTTAATACTCTTAACACATTTATGCGGGTTCTCATCGAATTCCATTTTGCGCATTGAAATAACGCACGCGATGGTTTTTACACTTTTTACTAAAAAATGTATGAAAACCGTTCGCGTCGCCAAAAAACTGAACATATGGGTCTCGGATACCTTTCCAGTGTTTTATAGGTGAGTGTAGGGGGAGCAAGCATTCTTGATAGTAAGTGAATATATTGGTTTATGAAATGAAACTGTATATTATTCAATTCTGAACTATTAATAGTTCGGAAGTTTCGTTTAGCAGTCAAAGCCAGGCTAAATTTATTCACACGAAAAGAGTCTTTTGTCTGAGATACTACAAATAACATTAGCTGCCAGAGTAGTATTGTAAATACAACAAAAATGAGACTCTACACTGTACCTACCTATCTATTAGTTTGGACTTCGTAGTGCCCATAATATGGCATAATTAACCTATGAATTAAACCAGAAATTACGCGTGAAAGTGTATCAAACATCCATACTTACAAACTTTCGCCCTTTTAAAATTGGTAGGATCAAGACTTTTCGTCGCACTATACACTCTGGCAATGACAGTATGACAGAGTCCCACATGTTTTGATTTTTTATGAAATATTTGTGGAATATTCGAAAAACCATTAAAAAAGTCGGTCTATAAATCATGCAGCATCTGCCACGGCCTAAGGCATACATCATTTATTAAAAATGTTGTCCCTTACAGATTCGATTTGAAAAAGCAGACCTTAATTATTAGTGCAAATTATAATGTACGTTATTTTATGATTTCACACCTTGACTGTGCTTAATGGGATACCAAAACCACGTCATAAATACATGTTTGGTGTAATTTTTTTAACGTTTTTTCATAGAAAGACTTATCTATACGCATATATTTATTACAAAAAAAAATGGAAATTTACTTCTTCAACTTATATTATGAAGAGGAAAATACATAAGAGGAATAAAAATAATAAGTGTCTAAACGATGTTGACATCTCCATATAATTTTCTCATGCTATATTTTCGGTAACGCGACACGACATCTTAACCTTTGGCCTTGCATAGCTATAAGTAACTAATTTAACACAATTATCCGTCTTAATGTCAAAACGCCGTGCGATAAAACTAAAATTACCACACCATAAGACAAAAATACTTATTTCTCAACTATTTAAATAAAATTATATGCTCGGCTAGTTGCCAGGTTGGCTAAATTGGACAATTTGCGACGAAAATTGGTCAATTTGACATCATTCGAGGACAATGGTTGTAAATCATGATGCTATTAGGATCGATGACGAAAATATAGTTTTAACAGGAAATTAAGGAGGTTGAAAACAATAGAGTAGGTATTAGTTCTAATTTAAATTGGTGCTTTTTATCCTACTCCGTTTTTTAAACTTGTGGCAATTGTCTATCTTTAGAATGTCGTTTCAGTTCACTTTAGGCTGAAGATGGTTTTTTTGACACTTCAGATCATTCATTGGTATATTTTTTTTAACCTATTTTTTTGGTCAATTTTCTTGATTCAGTCAGGAAATAACTTACTCAGTAAAATTATTCATACTTTAGTCAACAGTGGGTTGTCTTTAGTAAACATGATAGCAGTTAGTTAAATTATATAAAGGTTGAGGGGATTAGATGCGTCGGAAGAATGAGTCTTGTTTTTGTGATTTCAGATAGTGAAAAGGATCATCATAGTGAAAGATCTCTTTAGTTTCACCGAAAGCAGATAGTAGTATGCAGAGCTGGCAGACAATCTCCAGGAGTTGGAAAGCACCAAAACAAGAAGAAATTACATATATCTATCCTAAAAAGGCTTAAAAATAGTAATCGAATAATTCCTTGTGGCGAAGTTTTCACGCGCAGCCGGCGGCCCCATATTAAACCTGATTACAATATAATGTGCGCAATAAAAATGTACATTATAAAACAATCATGTGTCAGGAGGTAAATGAAGTGACAAGTGTTGCTTGTAATGAGGTATTTCGTTAAGTGAACAAAAAAAAAAGGCGAAAAAGAGTTTTTTTTGTTACAGACTTAAGAATGTATAGAGGTGGATATGTTCTATCTTGTGTTTTCTTTTTGTATTAGCCGTTGAGAGATTTTAAGTTGGCTATCCGGGAATTAGGTTGTTCATGAAATTATACAGTTCTTTAATTAATATTTCATCTGTGGATGAGAGACAGCATTCTACGCCGTGCAGTGTGCTGTCAAGCTTCCGTTTAATACATTGCTTTAAAAGCTGGTTTTAGGCGACCAGGATTTTAAAACGAAATTTATTTAACTGAAAAATGAGACTTTGTCAAGTGAAGGAATCAAGCGAAAGTAGAAACAAACTCCATACAAATGGATTGATTTTATGTAAAACGAGACACTTATGACAACAATGACAACACACTTATTGTGAGCCATGTATTGAGAGTCCAAACGTCATAAACCATTGCACACATATCTTAAGGATTAGATTGTGTCTTTCTACCTAAGATTCATACAATCGCGAACGTCGCAATTTTTAACTCTACAACCAGATTAGCACTAAAAGCGTAATGACCCGCATAGCATTTAACCCCAGTAAAACCTAACCTTATCCTAATCCTATCATACACTAATCATGTCATTTACAATATATTGATCGATCATCCATGTTTACAAACCAAAATTGGAATTATGAAAAGGTCAAAGCAATTCATCGACTAATCCCAAGCCTAGGAATGTCGACGAGCAGACAAGGCAACGACAAGTAAATTAGCGCGTAACTTATCGATAATGACGGACCATATTAAATCTGCAATCCCTCACTAGTCTTGATTAGGGTGGCTATGGTTTTGAAGGATATGTCCTGTGTGGTGCAATATGTTACTTGATTTTATTGTAAATGAATATTTTCGACTTTCACACAACGCCATCTAGGCTCAAACTATGAGCTTGTATTATGAGTACTGGATAAGGGATAAGCATACTTATATATTTCTAAATACATACATCATCATTCCCCTGCCCTTATCCCAATTTTTACTTGGGGTCGGCGCAACACGTCTTCTAGACATGTTGCTTAAAGTTTTGGCTATGGTTTTATAGTCGGCCGCCTGCCTGACACTAACCCTCTTTAGGAATGCGATTGTTGGTGGTTTACCCGCAACCATTCGGGTGACCCAAGGTGCTTGGTACAGTGCACTAGGTCTTAAGGTCCATTAGTCGCCTTTTACGACACCCAGTGGAGGATATGGGGTGGAGCTATTCTTTATATCCGGACACCACACGGATTCTAAATACATACGTATTGTAAATAAATTACACCCAGACAAATTAATGATCGTGCTCATCAGCAAATATTTATCCTGGGTGAGAATCGAACCCACCAACCACCAGACCAACAGACCAGTTAAAGCATAGAGATGTAGTTGTAAACAAAGTTTTTAGAGTGATACTTCCCAGATAATCTTGTACTAATGGAATATTGCTAAAATTTATTTACACCGTTAAAGTTTGAATCCTTTGGGATATTAATTATATTATAATTATTCTGTCACGAATGGACTGTTTGATAAAGGCTTTCTTACAAAATGTACCAAACCACCGTGTTTGATATAGGTTTGTTTACAAAATGTACCAAACAACGATGCATACTTTAACTGAGTCTACTAATATCAACAAAATATAAAAGAGTAAATTATCAGCACAATATCCTACTTAAATAAAAAACAATGTCACTCTACTCCCACTCACAATAACACAGCAACGCCATTGCAATTTAGCCCTTATTCCCTTACAATAAAGACTCTACATTTCCACATTACGAATGGATGCATTCCTATAGAAATGCAGTACGGATCAACGTGTGACATTTTTATTAGTAAGGATTGTTTCTCACGATTATTCTCTTCGTGTAGGTATGATTTCGAGTTCATTTTATAATAATACATACATAATGAACAACACGACAGACATACAGATAAGTAAGGACGTATAACCTTTAAGTATGCAAAAACTTTACCCTCCTTTTCGGTATGTAGTTGGGTAAAAAGATAACAAATACAAATTACGTTTTTTTTACGTACTTTCGGTTTAAAGGTCGATCTTATTTTTTGTAATTAAATAGCTTTTAACACGTACAAAAGTTACGCAAACGTGGACCTAATTTCACAGGGCGTTCACGAATCAACCGTTGGAAAAAAGTTAAAAAACAAATAAATCAAAATAAGATATGGCCAGGCGGATTAACGTAATATAACCAACTATATGTATGGTTTAATTAATCCATACATATTTATACAAGAAGCGCTCAATATAATCAATGATAAAAAATATGCAGTTGGTGTACTGTTAGATATGTCGAAGGCCTACGACAAAGTGCAATATGGTATATTATTAAATAAACTATACGGTGTGGGTATCCGTGGCAAAGCCTACGACTGGTTCAAATCATACCTAAATAATAGAGTGCAACAAGTAGAAGTTGAGTACTTTAACAATAAAACATACGAAATACAATCCTTTCGCTCTGATAATAAAATAATAAACGCCTCTATACCGCAGGGAAGCGTCATTGGTTGCCTCTTATTTTTAATATATATTAATGACCTCCCTAAAAGTATAGACGGACCTGCTGTCCTTTTCGCGGATGATATCTCCATTTTAACCTCATGTCAAAATACCTTAAGTTTAACGAGCAGTCTTAATACAATACTTTCAAATACAGTTACTTGGATGAATAGTCATAATCTCGAAATTAATTTTACTAAAACCAAATTAATCACATTTCACCCTCATCAGAAAGCACCCTTGAAAATAGACTTTTCCTTTAATGATAAGAAAATAGAGGTAGTTAAAGAATTTACATTATTAGGATTAAGTATAGATACTAATATAAATTGGAAGTCTCACATCTTAAAAATTAAATCTAAATTGTCAAAATTTACTTATGCTTTTCGAGAAATAAAAAAAACTACAAACATACAAACCGCTCTGACAACTTACTATGCCTATGCCTATGCATGGTTAAGTTATGGTATAATCTTGTGGGGCAATAGTACAGATGTTCCTGCTCTTTTCACTGTTCAAAAAAAACTGCTTAGAATCTTAGTAAACATTCAACAAATAGACAGCTGCAAACCCCATTTTATAGAACACAATATATTATCCCTGCCCTGTATTTATATATTAGAAATTTGCAAATTTGTACACACACATCAAGAGTTTTACACAAAAAGAGAAGACACCCAATCAAGATACACCCTACGACACAAATCACGTTTAAATTTGCCCACATCCCGATTACACATACACTCTACCAGCCCTCTTGTCATGTCCGTTAAAATATATAATAAGCTTCCTGAATCCTTCCGAAATGAAAAAAAACTAACTATATTTATTAATAAACTTAAGAATTTTTTAGTTACCAAATGTTATTATAGCGTTCAAGAATATTTAAATGATAAAATAATATAAAATAATAATTTTAAATCTAGATATAAGTATAGTAATATTAATAGTTAAGTGTAGATTAATATTCCATATAAAACGATATATTTTATAAACTTGTATTGTTAAAATTATATTTTAGCTTTAGCATTATGATTAAGTACAAACTAGTTGTAGTTACCCTCTCTTGTTCAACTTTTGCCGTGCCCGACTGGGTTCACAATTGTTACCTATATACTTAACATTAAGACCTATTATACATTGTGAAGAGCAATAAAGTATTGAGTATTGAGTACATATAGTCGTTTATAGGGCATGCGTACATCAGCAAGCGTTTTTTTAAGTATTTATTAATTGAAACCTAATACACCCCTCATGTAAGACCCTATTGAAATTATTTTTTGATTGGCAATCAGGAAGCTTCTACCCTGACACCTTTTAAGCAAAGGGTAAAGTCTTGTCTGTATCATATTTCAAGTAAACTTTAGACTAATGTGGTCTTTAATACAAAATGTATATGCATAGCCATCGCACATTTTTGTAACATGTAGGTACACACATTTAAGAAAACGTCTCAAAACAAAATTTATTGACACCTGGGATACACATTATATTATACAACTGGGATCTTTCGAGTTATTGTGCTTTGAAATCTATAGATATTTTAAAGTTTAATATTATAATAGGTGCCGCATCACATTTTAGATTAAAATTCTCAACAAGGCTTCTGCATGTTAGACTTGTGTCCCCGTGTAAGCCTTTAAAAAGGACCGGATTTTTTCCCTGAAATTATCCCTTGAATTAAAAAGGAAAAATGAAAAAAAAACATGTTTGGATCATACATATATTGTACTTTTTTATGTGGGTATAGTGTCTTTGGCGTGTTTACCTATACCACACCGCTATCACTCCATTAAAAACTAGGAGAATTCGAGATTCAGAGTCACTTTCATTGTTATAATTGCTAAAAAAATATTTTGGCATCTACCTATCTCATCAAAACATTTCTTAATCACGGTGTATCAAACTTTATCAACACCTACACAAGAGAAAATCACATTACTGCAAAGATAACAATGGTAAGATTAATTTACGATTCAGTTAAACTAAGATTTCAACGCATTTTTGACGCTAAAAATTTGTCACGCCGATCAATATTTATTTTGCCTCATTTAAAACAATAGAGAAAGCGAAACAATTGAAATATAACAAATGGGAACTCTCTAAAGTTCAAATAGACAATACGACATTAAAATAAATCGTTATATTTTTGGAAACCGAGGTAAATATGATTCGGTAGAGTTCGCTAACTGTGTTGGACATTAGTTTTTATGAGGATGAAAGTGAATGTAGGTTGATGATGGATCGATTAGTTTATTGTGTGTACTATAGATGATGCGATTTTTATATGAGAATAAAAAATGGAGAAACAAATAAACTTTCTAACTGCCGTTCATAAATGTATATAAAATATCTCTATGAAGTTGTGAATATTGTGATAGCTTAGTGGTTAGACAGTAAGACTGCCTAGTCGTCTCCGCACTGACAGTCCGTTGTATTGCCGTCCCATCGGGTTAGGAGAATAAACGACTAGAGATTTTAGGTACCTGTATTTGCGCACATGCTTGTGTTCTATAATATGTCAACTTTTCATAATTTTCGTATCAGTATCTGTCTCCTTTAGAAAATTCTTAAATAACCGAATCCTGAAACGTCATAGCTTTAAGTCTACCATCAATCACATGTTATCCCTGAACATGATAGAGGCGGAGAGACAAAACATTAAAAGCTATTTATCCCTATAGTGTTCACTATAGTGCACGAATCTGTGATAGCCTAGTGGTAAGACCATAGGACTGTTAAGTCAAAGGTCACATACTTGTGCACTGTAATATGTCACGGGTAGCTGGCTAGTGTCATAGTAACACTAACCAAAGTAGAAAATAGGTCCGAACATTATAGTGTGCACTATAGTGCAGATCAAAAGACAGTTGACACACTCCTAAAAACTCATTTTTCCGCAACCATTAATACTAAATCCATCACATACGCAAAACATTTTTATTTGTATTTCCATACTGATGACATACGACACAGAAGTAAGTTATGGGTGATATAAACATGCTTGGTACGTTGACCTCTCGCTCGACAGCTATTGTGCTTTTCGCTATGACGCCGCATTCGTTTTTAGGAAGTAAAGATTAGGAAGGATTAACTTCATCTATTAAACACATGACTTGCGATTTTTAAAACATTATTAAAAAAATTCATTAACATAGCATTCGAATGGATTCTTCAAGACCACGTGTAAGGGGGAGATGGCGTGCCGACCTTGATAGTTACATGAAAGAAAGCACTTCACTTGCCCTCGACAGAGAGGAATGGAAAGTTAAGAGGGAGAACTTTGCCCAGCAGTGGGACAATATAGGCTTATAATAATAATAATATACTACTAAACTACTAATAAAGTAATTATTTTCTAAGGAGTAAAACATTCTTGGCTTATAAGTAAAATTGGCAAATGTTTAGCGAATTTCTTAATAAAAAGAAACAACACATTTTTCAATATGTAGTCTTCAGTACTTTATTGTTTACAGAACCAGAAGAGTGGTTCATTATATTTACCCTATAATAATAATTAGATGGTATTCAATTAGTTTGTTTATTACGCGACAAGGTACTACTGCTAGACTGCAGTATACTTCAAAAGTGGCGGTTACATAATGAGCATTTTGAGTGCACGGATAGCCGACAGGTTTAGATCACAACACCAATAAAAACTGTCAGCGACGTGTCGCGGGTTCGATCCCCGTATCAGACAAAAATTTGTGCGATCCCGATATGCTTGTTTTGAGTCTGGGTGTTGTGTGTGTGAATTAAAAGTTCGTGAATCCCCCCGCGACTTAAGCAATAAATACCTTAGTGCGGGAGTAGTATAAAAAAAATATTCACCAACGGAAAAATCCCTTAAAATATCCGTCTCATCCTTCCTATTCCACCGCTATCATCCCGCCACGAGCCGAACTATTCGCAATAAATCCCGGCTACTCCCATTGTTGGCAGCACGACTCCATAGCGTATCGACGTATCGGCTATCGACGTGCACTCTCATCACGCCATCGACGATTTATCGACGATAGCTCTCGTACGCTAAATGAAAAGTTATTGGTATGCTGCTGGTTTTATGCTGAATTTGGGTCGATATATGAGTTATTATGACTAGTTAATGGGTATAAAATAAGTCGGTATTTAAGTATATTTTTGGTAGAGCCCGCTCTAACTTGTCGCCGTAGACAAAACATGTCCCTAGAGTTGTTAATGCTACCTAGTCTCGCTTTAATTGATAGAAGAACAAGTCTAAGATACGAGACTTTTCGAAAATAATTTACTTCTACGGTGTAATTTTTTTCACGTGTACGGGAATTCTCGTTAAAAATCACGATTATTAGAGAGATCTGGTAGAAGAGAGAGAATAACAGCAGCGAGATCCACATCAATACATAGTATAAAATAAAGTCGTTTTCCGCGTCTGTAAACTACACAACGGATTTTGCTACAGCTTTTATAATAGATGAAATAGTTTCAGAGGATGGATTACACGTATACCAGAACAGTATTGCACTCGCACAAAGCTGCGGCGGGTAGAGTTTCATGAAACTTCAAAAAATTCAGATTCCTAACTTATTTTGTATCTACAATTTACACAAAACACGATTACTTTATACAAGGTTTCGGGTGTTTCATTCTGTATGACACGTGCAGGTGTTAATATTGATATCGTTGTAACCCTGACTAGTCCCAAGGTTGTCTGGAGGGGCGATAATACACACACACACTGTATTATTTAAATAGTGTCACAAAAATACCGATATTTTTAGTGGACAGCTACAAAAAATGTATTGACACGTTAAGGGCGACAGCAATTACGTATAACGATGTTATTTTTGTATTTTTTGTAGTAATTGAAGTACTTAAATGTTTTTTTTTTTTTGTTTACTATAGGATGTTTTTTTTTTGTATAAAGGTAATGGAATGAAAATCAAAAATTTCTTGAAGGCGTTTCGGCACTTCCATATTTTTACATATCGACAGTCTACTTATAAATCTCCTTAAAACAGAAAGAACCTCCTTAGAACCCAATTCTGGGTTAAGCTCGCCGTTGTACATAAACTGTCTGTATTCTCTGTGTGTTTATAATGTATCAGTGTGCAATAAAGAATAAATAAAAAAAAATAAGAATATCAGAATAACAAATATTCCATTTTCCGGGGTCAAAATTGGATATAAGTATGTTTATCAGTTATCTAGTGCTTATAATACCTACAAGCTTTGCTTCATATTTAGCAACATATTTTTAAATTTTAAATTGAAACAACCCTGTTCTTTGCTGATAATATTACATTTATTTCTATTTTATTTTACTACCCTACCAGTGGAATCACTATCCACCCCTCAAAAACTCAAGGGATTATTTTTATTCATTTGTCATCTCACTCGTTTGTACTTAATCTATATCAATTGTGTATTTCACAATGGAAATACAATCCGATATCAAAAACTACAACTTACTGTTTTATCCACCACTCTTAACCCTTATCCCGTTGTCATAAAGACTGTTTTGCAATTACACAACTGTATTTGAAAAATTGTATAAGATTTACTTCTATATTTACCTTGCTTGATACTTATCTCTTTGTATTAAGAACTATTTTGCGTTTTCTCTACTGTATCTAACATTTATAAGTTTGTTGGGGCTATAGGGCAATGAGCATAGATAATACGAAGTCGGTTGAAGTCGTATTTTGCGCGGTAGCATTGTGTTTAGTTAAATCTGTTCTTTATGGCTTTAAAAAGAAGTGATTAAGGGATGTCTTGTTATGAATTGTATGAGTTGTATGAGCAGATGAGAAGGATATCATGTCGTGTGAACTAACGATAATAAAAGGTAATTTTAGTATTATAGACGATTAGCATTCATGAAAGATTTGAGAGACAGCTGGGATTGCCATAATATACGTAGATTAAATTTAAAGCACCTAGAACATACAATATGAGACACTATTCTATATTTTTATTGTGTTTAATCTTATTAATTATTTCAGCTTCAATTTCGAGAAATTACACAAGTTACTTTCAACCGCGAGAAGGGCCGAACCATAGAAAAAAACTAGTATGTATACAACTAGCCTAAATTTACCATTTACCTTCACAAGTATTTTAATTAACTTTACAAAAAGCATATATACGGTCAAATTAAGAAACCTCCTATTTGAAGTCGGTTAAAAATACAAGAATACAAAATACACTAACTAAAATAAAAACAAACCACAATAAAACCAACATATCAGTTCGCGAATCAAAAACAATCAAAACTCGTGACAGGTGGTTGTAAAGTAGGGGTAGCGGGTTCGAAGCCGGACAGATGCGGGCTCTGGGGACCTACTACCATCACTAAAAGTAATATTATAGCAGTTGTGGAAGCGAGACAGCACGACACGGCGTAGAGCGGCGTCTCTCTTCCACAACTGCATTACTGTTAGCGGTGGTGTAGTTCTCCCCTATTTATTCAATAACTGTAGTTAATATTATACACCGTGATTTTTAGGTCGTTTTAAAAAAGTCGTCCACACAATGTATCCGTCATAAAATACCTCTAGGCGCGAATATAATTTTTTTTATCATTAATTAAAATAATATGCATGAAAAAAATAAATAATACATTGGAAATATGAAACATCCTGTTAAAAATGTTTACGTATCAAACTGTTGAAGATACATGCTACATACTTACTGCGAACATTATGATTGCAATAGTAAGACAGCTGTTTTACGCTAAGGTGAATGACCTGTGATAAGACGCCGCCGCGCCGCCCGCGCGGCCCCTTTGGCACAAGGTTCGGACCGCGCTCACTACAGAGTGTTCATAAAACTGCCTTGTGTCATAATAATGAATAATATTTTTATTCATTCAAATCTTAAAAAAAACATATTTTTTTATTATAAACGTTTACTAGTCATTGGATACATGAACTGGGCTGCTTTTTTAAAACGACCTAAAAGTCACGGTGTATAGTTAACTCCTTGTAGTTCACTTGTCGAGAGGAATAATAAGACTGCTTTGATGTTTAAACTGTTATGGTGTAAAAAGAAAAATCTAATTAATATGAAATATATTAATTAATGCTTCTTAAGATCGTAAAGCCTGGACTCAATTAGAAAAGGCCTTTCAATAGGTGTTGTCAAGAAAGGGGTTCGAAAATGTAGTTCCAAAGAGAGGAAAAGAGGAAATTCAATTTTATTACAAAGCTGATAAGTTACATGTTTCAATGACACTATAGAGATGGATCCGGACAGTAACACTAAATAATTATAACACATGTTTCATAAATAAACAAATAAATTTAACTAAAACCTAAATGTTTATCTTAATGCAACTAATGTTGTGACATTTAAGATTTGTGCGCCAAAAATAACAATAACTTTAGCACTGAACCTAAATCTTGTATAAACATAAAAAAAAACATTTAATATGATGGGTCTGTATGAAGTATCAAATATTAGGGTTGCCACTCCATAACTGTACACAGAATCATTTTGTTTCACAATTATTGGTATCCTTTCAACACTGTAATTTTTATCACCTGTTTTAGCCAAAGGTCTTTTACTGGACTACTGGAATATGATTGGAAAAATCCAAGCCATATTGCGTTCCGCTCGTATTTATTCCGCAGAATACTGAATTTTAAGTTAAACCCTTATCTATTGGTTAATAGATAAGGGTTTAACTTAAAATTCAGTATTCAGTTAATAAGGTTTTATTCTACAAGAACCAGACCTGACCCAGAAATCCCAGACACAGAATATTTGTCCTGGGTGGGGATCAAACCCACGACCTCTAGTATAGCAGTCAGGGCCTCTAACCACTAGACCAACATGCCAGTCAACCATAAACATACAAGAATTAAGTAATACTATAAACTAATTGACTCTGCGTCAAATAGTTTTATTATCCCATCAAGTCACAAATACTCATAATACCTACTCCATATATTTTGTGACAGCCCTGTTCTTGACCTACGCGAGTCATTGGTACAGTGTACCATACGGCTAGACGCCGCAACGTATAATTAAAGACAACAGTGACAGATTAATATAGCAAAAAACATTAACTTATTAAATGATTTTGATCTAACTAAATTGATGGACGGTTGGGTCGTACTGTGGAGTTTTTGGCAATATTTTATGATGCTTATATACGTGGAACAGATATGAGTGGTCATTTAAAACTGCTTTTGCTTAAAAAATTGTTTGATTAGAATATTTTTTTCCGAATCGACTTCAATCGGCTGGTGGTAATTTGATTCGGTATAAGCTATGCTGCTTTTTTCCGTGTGGTGTACGGATATAAAGAATAGCACCACCCCATATCCTCCACTGGGTGTCGTAAAAGGCGACTAATGGACCTTTAAACCCAGTGCACTGTACCAAGCACCTTGGGTCACCCGAATGGTGGCGGGTAAACAACCAACAATCGCATTCCCAAAGAGGGTTAGTGTCAGGCAGGCGGCCGACTATAAAACCATAGCCAAAACTTTAAGCAACATGTCTAGAAGACGTGTTGCGCCGACCCCAAGTGAAATGGGATAAGGGCAGGAAGATGATGATATTAATAAGCTATGCTGCTTTTTGGAATCTGATTATGATTTTCCAACAGATAATTGTTTATTTTCACGCACAAAAAAAAATTAGACCTTACCACGCATTCATATTACACCTCATAATAACAGAGATACTTAATTTTTCGTTGTCAAAAAAATCGATCACCTCAAAGTTCAAAACAATAATCCACAGTACTACACAACCGTTTACCAAGCAATTCCAAAAAAAAAAAAAGAAGTCCTGATGTTCAGAATCTTTGCCAAAGTCTAAGCAACTCCTTTATCGGATACCATTCTGACATAATATATGCATTGGACTCCAAATCATATAATTATATGAATGTTACCTACTTTGATAGCAGGGTAAAGTATTAAGGTGACATTCTGATGTACCTCCCACTTTGTAACTAGTGACGTCATTGTTCACGTCATGGATAGGAATTGTGATGGAGTCATATTTGTAATACATTGGTTATGGAGTTAGTGTTCATAGGTATGCGTTTACTTGGCTAAAAGTATTATTTCATCTAATCATTGCTGTACACCTCACACGGCGTATACTGAGCTGGTTTTCTTGCTACACATTCATTTGTTATTAAATGTTTATTGTACGTTTTACTAATATATTAAAGTGTGTATGTGGCTAAATAAATGGTTTTAAACTAAACCTAGGTTTACCTAATATGCAATTATTAGTACCAAAACCAGCATAAATGGGAGTTTGCTAGTCTAAGCACATCGTGTTTCGATGTTGTCAGATAGGCGGAGCTCACATGATAAAGGTCTGAAAGGAAAAAAATTTTTGGTCAGCTGTGGGATCTTATGATCTCATATTATAGATAAATTACACCCGGACATAGAACAAATGAACGTGCTCGTCGCACAATCGTTTGTCCTGGGTGGAATTCGAACCCACGAGTTCTGGTATAGCAGTCAAGGCCACTAACTACTAGACTAACAGGCCGGTTGATTGCTTGATTTGCGGTAAATTGTTTCAGTAACAAATACAGCATGCATGCAGTTTGGTTGGTTTGGTTTTTCCACAGATCTAAGGGATGTAAATTCCTTCGTACCTCTACGTATTCCTGAAAAAAAGGGCCTTGGCGGACAGTTCGATCGAATTTATGAAGATACATAATATCGTAAACATTTAACTAATGTAAGTGAATGAGGTTGATGATTAATATATACTACTAATATATTAATCATCCACCTAAGATTCCTCCTTGTAAAGACCTGTTTATGACTTCTTCATTTTCCTTAACAATAAAATTGCAAGCAGTAATCACATAATATATTATATCCCAGACGTGACTTGTCTTTTACTAGTTAGTTAATATGGACAATTAGCTATGTATTAGAACCAGGGTTTGTCTGAGAATGACAGTTTTTACTCTTATGAGCTTAATAACTTCAGGCTGGTATACGTAATTGTAAAGATACGGGTTCTGAATATTTTTTGGAGAGAATATTTTTTGTAGGTATGTATTATAGGTATATTCAGGAGTTTAGTATAATATATGTAGCAAATTAATAAAAAGGAATTAAGTCATGCAATAAGAGTCACTTGACGATTGAAAGAAAAAAAATCATGCATAGAAAATTCTACAGATAATATTAGATTATTTTAGACCCAAAAATCAAACCAATCTAATACACAACTCCTCATATCATTTTGATAGACATAGACACACAGTTTAATACCCAACACTTTTTTATAGTAATTCAAGGACGGAGTACAAAGAGTTTGTTTTTGCAGGCAATCATCGGCACTTAGTGTATCTAGTTATCTGATCCACGATTCAATAAATAAGGAAGATCGTGATTTCCTGACCTGTACATACGTAGGTACCGTTGGCAGCAAAAGTTAGTGATCAAACAAATCTACCATGACTAAAGGGTCACAGCAATTTAAAAAAATATTCCCAGTTATTCTATGGCTGCTTTTATTGTTTATTGAAATTATTTAAAGAAGATATTAAACTTCTCCATCTAAAAATCTGTTTAAATTGAGACAAAACATAAAATTTCGAAAACCTAGCTCGCTAATGATACTATGTTTAAATCAAACCAAAAACTAAGCGTCTAAGCCAAAGTAGCCAAAACCGTCTCGCTCTTTTCTTTAGTGTTACTCCTTTAATACGAAAATACAACAAATTAAAATAATTAATTGTATTCCATTGAATAGAAAATATACAGCGCTACAATACTTATAAAATTCACTTGTTTTTCTAGGTTATGTTTCTAAATTCATTTTCAGCTTTTGTTGCTGACTGTACCCGCGAATACCTACTGGTAAACGATGGGACCTTAGGAATTTATTGCTATTCAATCGTGCTGTGAAATAGAGTTTCTTTAGAATTTTATTTTTCATGGGTAGTTACTGCTCTACTCTACATTATACTGTGAAACTTTCAGGTACTGCACTCTACTTTCCTACTTTGTCTATGATAATGGTCTTGATTTTGAAGTTTTTTTAAAGACAGGTTAGCTTCTAAATTTTAAACGAATTTTGTTCATAATTTTATCAATATTTAATGGGTTTTCTCATGGTCTTGGGTCAAACTGGCTCTTTATGAAATATAGAGTTCAGGAGATAATACAGAAGACGTGAATTTCAAGGAAGACTGATGCGTTAGATTTACTCGTCGCAGTATTTTTCTCCACGGAAAAAAACAAAAGCGTACTGTTTACCAAACACAATAATGTTTTCCTTACGGCGCGTGCGCAGTGACATCTCTGATCGTTTCTAAGAATGCCTCTTAATGTCTCTTTATGCCTTTATAGTAATTCAGGCACCAGCCATCATACCTGGCTGTATGACGTAGAAATATTTCTGCTGTTTGTTTGTCTACATCCGAATGCCTATTGTTTCTCCTAAATGTTTACAAAACATGGCGTTCCAAAATGGCGACGGCCAATGACGTAACGCAATGACGTCCCATTCTCCGTACGCTTTCGTGTTTTGAAAGCGACGCGTGCGCAGCTGAAAGATAAATGTTTTGGTATATTTAGATTGGTAAAAATGTGACTAAATGATTCATTATCAGATACTGTGACTAATGTTATTTCGAGTATTTAATAGAAACGTTCTGTAGCTATTTTTTGTAATTTTTTAGAGTTTTTTCCTTATAGTTTATTTTTGTTGGAGTTTTTAAGTGGCGTCTGACAGTGATATGAGTAATGTATTTTTCGATTTGTTTAAATGATTGTCGGAGATGTTATGGCTACTATTTACCTATACATTATATACCTTCATTTATATTGAACGTCTTGTTAAGACGATTGTTAAGTTTATCTACAATTTGGAAATCATCATTTTTGTAGACACCCTGTGTTATTTCTGTGATGAATTCGATTCTAAAACTTTGAAAAAAAATTACTATAATTCGTTTTCATTAGTTATCAGAGAAAGAAACATAAAAAAGTATATATGTAATTACTAAAGCAACAATTCCTAATGATTTTACAACTTAACAGTTCACGTCAACATCTTTTTTTGTGTCTATCTGCAAATCTACCAGTAGGTACAATCGCGCACAGTTCCCCTACAGACCATCACGAGATAACAATCTACCAAATAATGCTATCACCAATTCGGCAGCTGGCTGTCATAACAACTTTTGTTCCCGATAAAGGTGTTTACAGACAAAAGTTTGTGGCTCGTCTGACGCTATCTAATTGTACCATCTTTTTATCCGTTTGTTAACGAATTTAATTCATTGCCTATTGTCGGCTCTACACTCGTGTCGAAAAGTGTCGGATTTATTTTTGTGTTTCGTATTTTTTTATAAAGCTTTTTGTAAATAAAAATCAATGAAATGAACATGGTATCTTCTTCTGTTATTATATTAATATTTTTGTTATGAAATTAACGTTCACACGTCTGTTCCTTAATGATATGATTGCATGATGTTGAAGTTATTCGGTAATGAACTAAGAAATTATAAATTACTTATTAAATTTGTGAAAATACGACATTACATATTTTAAATAATATTAATAACTCTGAAATAAATTATATCATCAACCTACTTAAAATGAACAGCATTTTATCACGCGACTGTACAAGGTGACGTGTCTAATATAGACACAATTTTCAACTCTTGCGCATGATTTGCACACCTTTCAGAACAACGGTTTCATAAACCGTTTTCATTAATAAAGTCGTTAAAATTTTATAATAAAAAATACAATAAATTAATTGGATAATTTATTGTGTTACAAATTGTGCAGTAAAATAACGTTTTGATCTTTACGAGATAAGTAAAATGAAATAACTTAATTTTAACGCTTAACTTTGTAATAGGTGTGTAATTAATTTGAAAGTTGTCTGTTTTTCTGTGTATGTTGTTCATAAAATGTATTGAAATTAAATAGGGGTGCCGTTAGTTTGGTTTCTTATCAATTAGACAAAAAAATTGTGCAATGTATTTGCAATAAAAGTATTGCAGAGAAACTAAATTAAGTACTGAAATAGCAAAACAAATTGTTTTAGCATGCACGTCATGTTTTGTTCATTTTAAATTAAAAAGGTAAAGAAAAATACTTTTTCTTGATTTGTTGAGAGTTAGTTAAACCCCGATGACTCTACTCCTACAAAAATACTGGTGAAGTAAATTCTATTAATTTTGTATGGTTGATAATGATGTATGATAATGTATGAATCTAGATATTGGACTGCTCGACAATCTCATCTAACAATAAGATTTATACGTATATAGAAGGTGTTTGGAAACTGCATGATCGCAGAATTGATTTTGCATAATGGGTTATAAATATCCACGAGTTTCACACAACGCCATCTAGTCTCAAACTAAGCTTGTTTACTTTTACTTAGTGTGTATACAATATTTCTTTACAAAAAGTTGTTAGTTGTTGTTTTGTTTAGACGCATTATTTAGTTAAATATATACCTGTTACGTATAAGTGTTTCATGTGCTATTAGTTACACCCTGTATAAACGAATCTTTGTTAGCTAAACAAGATTAATACAAAATGTTGTCATATAAACGATTTAATGTCTTAAAACATTACGATTTGCGACAGACGGTAAATTGAAATCCACTGGAATGTGATTTTTTACGGTTCTTAAAATATCGTAAAACCCAGACATGTCACAGAAAAATCTAGGTATTTCTTACATCTAGATTTTTTCGTAACTGTCTGAGTAGACTATACGATCTATAAATTTAATTAGATTGTGAATAATTCCAGTCATGATTGCGTTATATATTTGCTTTCCAAATAAAAAACTTATTAAAGCTAATATTTTTGCTGGATTTACTGCGTTATGGAGTCGCTACAAAATGTATGGCTGTCAAACTGTCAAAATCCACTTCTCGTTTTGACGCGGACTGTAATTTTAAATGTAAATCTCTGCTCTTTGCCCTTGAATTTTGAAATTACCTACTAAATGCTATGATTTGCCATCCCTCCCATAACGCCTGTTCCTGAAAAGCTGATCAATTTAGGTTGTAGTTAAATCAAAAGAGATGGACAAACGAGTAACAATAAACAAAACCCGCGATTGATCTTGCAATCATATATTTTCTAGACAATTTCCTTTAACGATCAGTAAATTGTCTCTACAAGTAGAAGTATAAACCTCCCAAATTACTATGATGCTTTGATGTTTCTTAAGCTAACACTGATTGGTAGAACTTTGTTTCTCTAAGTAGAAGGTAGGTATAACTATAAGTCTCTGAAATGATCTTTTTAAGCTCTTTCACCCACAAAATAGTCAGGTAAATTCCAGGTGTAAAACTCGTACCTTGTATAAGTCTCCCAAATTACTTTTTTTAAGCTCTTTTGCCCACCAAACAGGTCTAGTCTAGGTGTAAAACTCGCAATTTACTGCACACAGTAACATCTATTGTCGCTAAGCTATTTCACATGAGGTCTTTACATAATGTTCTAGATTACATTGTGATTCTTTCTTCGTCAGGGGCCAGTGCGGGGGGGGGGGTTCCCATAAAGCACGTCGTTAGCGCGACCACCCGCCAGAACGCGATGTAGGAAGTCACCGCTTAGTCGCGGCTCTACACTGGCGAGTAATGAGGACGTCTTTGTGTTGAACTGACAGGTGGTATATGTGTGTTGCTTCTTGTAGGTAAGATTTAGGCTGAAGAATCAGCGGTGATGTGGTATATGTATGTTGCCTCCTGTAGGCAAGATTCTTTGGTCGAAGAAGCGATGGTGATTGCCATTTGTTATTGTATGATAATTCTAATTAAACTGTATTGCCGAGGAAAGTTTAATATTAAGTTTGTTATGATAATGTGGAGCTGTTATTTACAATTCTTTTGTATCATCTCATAGGGTTAACTGTAATATCTTTGTTGTTATTTGGCCATTTTTATATATGTCGTGCTGTAGTAATGTTAGAACACAGACGGTAAAAGATCTATTTCCTCTTGAATTTTTAACACCTTATAATTTGGAATATTTTAATCGAAGCGTACTTCAGTTAACGTTTAGAATATCGAATCATGCTTAGCACGTAAGTACATAATTATGTCAAACAAAAGAATTACATAATATATACTGGCTTCTATTATCTTTACATCTAAACAAAAAGCTACCCACGATATTGGCATGTCCGCTCCACTCGCCAGCACTGGCGGTCACGGCCGGCGCCTCTCTTGATACGCGCTCCAAGAACCCCGATGTTGCCATCCGACGCAACGGTTACTGTCCACTGTCGCTGCTTAACCACTAACCGACTAACTAACATTGTAGAGCTTTGGGAAAACTCTGGCGTGAGTTAATCTAGTTACATACGTATGTTCTTAATTGTTAAGAACCCCAGACGATGTTTCATTCAAAGCATAATTTTTCAAAGTAATTTTGTAGATAACTAGCTGTTGCCCGCGACTTCTTTCGTGAAAAATTAATAGGCATGAAAAATAGATTGTAGCTGCTCAATAAGCATATAAAACTTGGTAAAAATTGGTGATGCCGTTTTGGAGGAGTACGGTATTTAACATTGAGACACGGGAATTTTGTATGTAAGGTAATAGATAGTCTTGAAGTAAGGGATTCTGCATACCTTAATGATTTTTACTTTAGAGAGATTCCCCTCCATATCATTTATAGCAGTCCATTACAATCTACAGCTAAGCAAACTGTTTTTAAATTATTAAAACTACAGTGATACAATTCTTCTTCTAAAATAACAATTAAAAAACGTAATTCTGATCAGTAGGTAAATTAAGTACTCCATCTTGTTGTTACTTAAAAAACAAGCATTCAAGCTGAGTTTTTAACATCGCGTAGGTAATCTACACGGTGATAAAAGCTCAACTTGAATCTATGACAAACATATCTATTATTTCAATAAAGTTTGTTACAAGAAACTACGGCAAACGATGTTTTCTTCTTCCCCATAATAATGACATTTTGGAACCACGCAACTAGAGTCAGTAACGTTTTAAAGTGTCTGAGAAGGCCTACTCGAAATAGGTACCTTTTGATTTTCTAGAAACTAGTCTAAACAACATATATCCTACTTCCTTAAAAAACAACAAAAAACACATAATATAATAATTATAATGAGTTGCTAATATTCGTGTGTTATGACCTCGGGTATGATCGGACGCGCTCGGGCCGGCTCGTGCGGAGGGTGCTGTTATCTCCGGCGAGCGGCGCGTGCGCACACCACGTGGTCATGCGACCTATGAGTAGTGCGGGGGTAAAGTAGATACATGTCGATTATTGATAAGTTGGAATTGTATTGTGGCTTCTAATTTTACAATATCTACTTTCTACTTCTTTTATTGCCTACATTTAGTTTTAATAAAAGTTTGGAACTTTTCTTGGGATGTTTAAAAAGTAAAGATAGAATTTAATAATAATAACGATTAAGAATAAAACAGAAATAAATTACACATTTGATAAAAAATACCTCTCGAATTTACATGGTTAAATTAATTCAAATCAATAGATAAAACAAGTATACTAGTAGTTTTTGCTACCTTTTTAATGCTGTAATAGACATAGTCTCAATATACCTAAAAACCAAACATTGAAGACAAGTACTCTGCCATAAAATATAAAAAATACCATTGCCTATTTCTTTTTTTTAATAAACATCATCTAATTCCTTAAATTAAAAATACCTAATTAATAAAAAACAACATGCGCACAGTTACATCACTATCACTTATCGATACGCCGGGGGATAGGGTAAACAAGCGGAGAGGGGTAACCTTGATGCGCAGGCGCAGCTGCACGGTGATCACCTGCCTCCAGTCGCCATATTGGCTTCGAAGCAAACAAGTATAACGCAAAAGATCCACATATTTTCGTGTTAATAAAAATTTCGACAATTTCATTTTAAAGTTCATTATATGACATTTATTGGTCGGGTTACTTTGGATTCTGGGTGGATCTTTATTTTTAGATCTGTTGGTATCTGCAGAAGTACACAAGTTTATCTCGAAATTATTTTGAAATGAATATTGAAGTAATTGTTCTTCCTCTATATTTTTGTCGCAGACCACCTAATATACAAAGCTCCAATTATAGAACCTTTAATAATTATTGACTGTATGGAAAAATGAGAAATCTTATCATTAAAAAAAATGCGTTATGCAAAAGTCTTTGATTGTACTCCAGACAATTCATGGCTTTTATAAATATGGCAAAACTTTTTCTGGTTAGTACCTAAGATATCAACTCAAGTAATGATCACTAGTTACAAAATAATAGTTTATTTATTTAAAAAGGCACAAGTTACATGTTGAAAATAGAAAAAGTCCAACAAAACTATATTTATATAGTCTGTTTGTTGGATCGACAAAACTATATTTATATAGTTAAAATGCAAATTTTTCAACCATTCTAACCAAGACATTCTGGTTAGTCGTCATCTTAATTTTTAACCTTAATACGAACTAAGTCATACCTCATAACGAAAATTGTCGCAAATAATAATAAACCTTTGCAAATAACGATACAATTAATTTAGTTATCAACGTTTGTCTATACAAAACTTGCCAACCAAGACGGCCATAGGCTCACAGGTGGGTATATAAACCGTTAATACGAATTAAAAGACAATTGTAATATAGAAATACTAAAAGAAATACCAGAATAAATATATTATTTTAACAAGTAGGAATAGTCTTATAACATTACACTCCATCCTTTATTTCGCCGCTCGAAATTGCCAGAAACAATTTAATTGAACAAATAACAATTTATAAAGAACTATCCAACGATTGCTTACTATTATTTCAACGCTACTTTACAAAAATACCGTTAAAAAATCAACGGGTTATCACACCTGTTAATATTTCGAATTGTTCGATTAGAGGACATAGCATTTAAAATTATTTTAATGTAACATTTTTATTTTACGTGCGCTCCTGTGTCAAAAAAAACATAATTTATAAAAATAAATGACTACCAGAACGCTGGGTGGCAATGTCAAAAATCTAATGTTCCAAATTCAAATTGAATGTAAGAAACACCTTGCCAGGGACAAAAAAACATGGCTAATGCGAAAGACAGGTGCTGCCAGTTAATAAACTTTTAATACTCAGGCGATACAGACAGACGAATTAAGTTCCAGATTAAGGAATACTCGTTTACAGATTGAAAGTAATTTGATTGCGTAATATTTATTTCTGATAATCTTCATAAATACTTTTTGGTTAGTGTTCTTTTAGATTCTAAGTGGATATTTTAAAACCACTTGCAACTGCAACCACTTTTAGCTACACTAGTTGTCTACCCTTTTTATAGCATGTTGTAGAATTATAGACTGTGCCGTCCGACCGTGATACTGTATTAGGTCTTATCTTCACTTTAAACACCAAATTCGATTAAGTTTTCCGAAGTTTTCTTGGAATAAACGTGCTGTCACACGCCGATGAACCCAGAAAACATTTATATTAGTAGAAATACCAAAATTCTCTCCATAATAAACACACCAAAACACGAACAGAATCAGTAAGTATTTATTTAATTTCTATCACTTTCCGTTGATTGATACCATCGCAGTAACAAGCAAAAGATCAAAGGACTATAAATAACTTTAGATCGGATGATTTCATTAAAATAAGTTCCGAAAATAAAACAAAATTGATCTAAGACACACAGTGTAATAATATGTACAGTATTAGGTAGTCATATAAAGGGTGCAACGTGAGTTATGCCTAGACTATCGGATCGGGGCATAACCGTGGCATTATACAGTCGCGAGCGTGTCGTAATGTCTAACGGATGGGGGGTTGTTGACGTAATTAAAATGCTGTAGGTGGCCAGCCTTATCGCTGTTACGTACCGCGCGGCTATAGGCATTTGTTTTATAGAAATGGGCTGAGTTAAACTACTGTATGTGTTTATACTATGCTAACACTAAATGTTAGCTTGCCCTGATTTCAATCAAAGAATTCAATGTATGAAAAGCAACTGTCAAATTAGAATTTTACAACTTTTTTACGAGTAAGCTAATAAAATGCTCGAACTTCTATGATAGGTTCATGAAAAGAGGTTATTTATCATTTCGTTTATTCAGCCGGAAATTCTTTTTATACATGTGATCGTTTTCTGAATATTTTGCCGTTTAAATATTTGTGTGTCACGCGAAACTGTGGATGCGTAATGGATCCTAAACAAATTGCGTAGGATCGAATTGTCGGTATTTGTATTACATCTATTTTAATATACACTCAGAGTAATAACCTAAAAACGTAATTCAATTGTTAATTTGTACACCTGGCTATTATAAATACTCCTACACTGTGTTTATTGTTATACTGACCTGTAGATGACCCACTCCTTAACTAAAGACTGTTATTACTAACATTATAAACGCGAAAGTGTAAATATGAATGGATGTTTGTGACCGATTTACGCTTAAACAACAAAACCAATTTGGATGAAATTTTTATGGAGCTAGCTTATACTCTAGATTTAAACATAGGCTACATTTTACACTACTGCGATAAAAAAGGTTTATGTTTTGAAATTATAACTGACTACCACGCGGGTTACCTCCTCACGCTTAAACCGCTTAACCAATTTAGATGAAATTTTGTATGTAGTTAGCTAATACTCTAGATTAACACATAGGCTACATTTTACACGACTGCAAAAAAGAAGGTTAATGTTTTGCAGCTATAACCAACATTCACGAAAACGAAGCCACGGAAAAAAGCTAGTCCCATATAAAGAAGGAACGACCATTGATTCAATTCGTTCATTCCTCATTCAAGTTTTCTAATGAGATTTTCCAGATATTTGTTCTTTAATTGTCAGTGGGAGTATTGTTTAGAATAGTCAAAAAGTATTTAAATATTAACATTGTTACTAAGACCGCATCCGGGTAAATGAACTGCTAGTTTGATTGGTTTGCGATGACGCTTGCTTTGAATCTGACTTGCCTTAATCATTGCTTTAATTCGCTGTTACTTTTTAAATTCGAACGATGTATTGTGATAAACGCTTTCAAGTTTTCATTGCAGATGTATAATACATTAACACTAAGTTTTTAAATTAGATGTTGCCGGGGAAACTTGTTGTGATATACACCTTCATCAATTCAATTAATAGATATACAAAAAAAGTATTTTTTTTAAATTATACGTATGTTCTAAAATTTATAACTCTCGTATACTTTATTTGAGACTAAATGGCGTTGTGGAAATGTTGACAAATATTTACATTTATTCTGTCTTATTTCACGTAACAAACTATAAGAATTATGAAAATTTTAAGAATAGCACATATAAAGCCCATTGATTTAGTTGTTAATACATAAAAGATATTTTTATCAAACATTTTCCCGGAAACTTCTAAAGACGAAGAATCTTAGAATGAGTTTACTATCGGTATTTCCGGTTCAGGTTTATCCATAACCACAACACTATCGAATGATTAATCGATTTTCTCGTTAACCATAGTGATTAATGATAATATTGTGATATATTTATACTATTTTTATCCTTTTTTATAACTCCGCAAACCGATAAATTGTTAAATCGAACACCTTGTTTAGTAAGATTTTAATTCGATAATTTTATAGAGATACAATGTTGCAAGACTAATTATAGGTTATAATGTAACTGTCACTGGGTTAGTGTTGTGATCTTTAACCTCGGCAGGTGGGTGGAGGCAATTAGAAGGCACAACACTATTGGGATCTTGGGAATAAATAGTGGTATTATCATTAATATTGAGCTAAACGTTTGTCATGATAAGAGTCGATATGATTCGGTTTTTCACGTTTTTAACATCGAAAAATGTTACTTATTATACAAGATTAATTGCCAAGTATGTCTCACGTACTTGTATCATGTTTCATTAATCATAAGCTCTTAATAAGCCGTTTATTTTTGCCCAAAAACAAATACACAACGCATTTTTACCTAACTTTTTCCCACTAAATATTTTGCGGCTGAAATAACAGTCCCAAAATGTCTATAATAAAAATAATACCAACCATTATCTCGGCAAAAAAGTCCGTTACACCTCACCGATCATCAGTCACTTGATTATCTGGCTACCGGTAACAAGACATTGAAATCCCAGCCTTACACGTTTACCAAACAAACAGACAAATTTCACAGTTCGTAAAACTTTGAGGGCAAGCTTCAGTTAATTTTGATGTTGGAAAAAAGAGTTGGTAAAGTGAGAATCTGAGTTAAAGAGTGAAGGTTCTGTACTACCTTAATTATTGCAGGGCATTTTATTTACTGAACCTGATTGATTAGTTCCAATAATGATGCACATAAATACACTCTAAATAACTATAATCAATGCCTATTTGGAAACGGAAAAACAGTTTTTTTTTCTCAATAATTTGTACAAACACGCCATTTTAGTTTTTGATACGCTTTTTTCAACCAGCTATTGTGACAAAAAAAGATTAGATATTATCGTTTTCTTAAAGAGGCATGCCAGTTTTAGGCCCAGATATGCACACTAACGTGACTATGCTGAAAAACTATATTTTAATTTATCGTGAATCTCTCTTGTATTCATTATTCTGTGAAAGTCGGCACATTTTTTTCATAAATAATAAACAATAAAACGACTTACGTACATATTTGAATAGAAAAGAGCCATATTGCTGTAGAAATGTTGCCATTACATAAAATAAGTTGGAAAATTAATCAAAATAATAATTTACCATAGCTAAGCTAAGCTTTAAGCGTTGTTGCATAGTAAAAATGCTATTACTATTTTTATCCTTACACAATGACATTGAATATTTCAATGTTTATTATCGATTTATAATTTTTTGTTATTGCAACATATTTCCTTATTTGTCGTTGACTCGGATAAACGTCATTGCGACATTGCTTGTTTTGCATCTTTAACGTGACACTAACCGTATTTGAGTTTTGCGATTTAAATGGACGATTTTGAACTATGAATACTGACTCTGGCGATAATGGATTATGCTTCCACTCCTCATCAAAAATACTGGCGTGAACTTGGAATTGATATGAGATGCTTAAACTGACGACCCCGGCGTTTGTTTTGGATCTAGTGTGTCACAACAGTCTTCGTCTACAGTACTGCTATGAGTGGAAATCTGCGATGCATTAACTGCGGATTGAATTTTCACAGAATGCGAAGTCACATTTTAAAAATTGCTGAAGTTCGATATCGTATACAACGATGGGTTGGATTGCACAAGGTAAATATGCTTTTACTCATATTCTAAGATAATTCATAATTCTTTAGTATAAAATACATAGTTGTATATGTAATACATAGTTCTTTTAATGCTATGACAATGTTATTTTGATAAATTAATATTAAATTAAATATTAAAACCTATAAACTACAACAATAGTTCATATATCTTATTTGTTTTTTTTAGGTGCAAGTTTCCAGTAACAGCTTGGTTTGCCATACATGTGGGACTAATGCCTGGGACGAGATATAACATCCAATAAGCCCTGAACCTAGTGTTGGTCATGTCAGTGACTGTATCAGCTGTGGCACATCTGGGGCTAATTGTTCACCGCAGAGGGCAATAGAATAGATAGTCGGCATGTTAGTCGCAAAGTATACTTTGTGTATATTTTAATCAGTACAGTTGACTCAGGTTGTCAAGCAATACTGCTGTAACTGCATTGTTGACCGTCGTAAGGTAAGATGCTATACCCACATCATGACAGTGATATGGTATTTAGGATGGGCACGCCATCAAAGTAATATTTTTCCACCGGCTCAATTTTTGGATGATGTTTTAGTTGTATATGATCATGAAATCAATGAATAAATCTTTAAAACTGCAATATATCACTGTTTTATTTAACTCCTTATTGGTTATTCTCATAAATAAATTCAAATGTTGTACAAAATGTTAAAAACCATATTTAATATAACTTACAAAAATAACATCTAAAAAGTGCAATAACTTTTAAATGCTAAGTTTTTTGTAAACCACTTCTTTTACTAAATGAATATTGCCACTGCCTACTATTAACATCAATAGCCTGTTAAGGTGTGCACTGTGGGCCTAAATTACTATGGAGACCTGGCATGCCCCTTTATTACCACAGTTTAGTGTTTCAATCACATTACTCTTAACAATTTTACCTATTCATCATCATCATAATTTTAACGATTTAAGCTCATATTACTTACTTTTAGTAGATACCCCTTTTAATACAATACCCTAAAAAAAAATCGAATCACGAATCCCTTTAAGACGGTTGGAAAAATATAACATGCTTTGAGAAAGGGTTAGCAGATGTTTCGCGATTAATGATTTACTTACAAATATAAGAAAACTGGTTTTATTTTGCTTTTGAACGTTAGTTAATACTCCTTATTTTTAAAGAGCACGTAATGTTTTGTATCTTCGGGTTTAATCTGACATTCACTTGATTTAACTTGAGAATGTACTTTGTTTTTTATATTTGAGTTCAGCTGTCTTAAAGAAAAGAATGGGTTAGTTTTTGGTGGTTTTCACACTGTAGCCATTAATATAAAATGATATGAAGAGAGGACAGCAGCGTTCCAGGGGTATACAAACTATCGGTAACAATTCTTGTAAATGTTTTAAATTGAGGAGATAATGATATTAAACCTCCTTGGTCCATACTTTGAACTTTATTGATGTCGTTCGAGCTAAGGTCGTACGTGCTATGGCTTGTTTGATTTAGATATTCATTTAGCGCAACTAGATTAACGTTTCAAAGTGTCTGAGAAGGCCTACTTGAAACAAAAACATTTTGATTTTATCTGTAGTTATTATACAGATAGGTTTTTTTTTACAAATTACTTCTTTGAAGCCTAGCAATACAATTATACAGATCTACAGGTCCTTCCTATAAATAATATAAGTAAAATTATATATAATTACATTATCGATATGTTTGGCATGCGGCAGTAGTGTGAACTACTCTTATAAGAATCGAATGAAACATGTGTCATTCAACACAACTCCTTATAAAGCTAAGAAAAATGACGCCATTGAATTATGTATAAAAATATAATTGAATTATTATTACTTTGTAGTAGAAAATGTGTACAAGGAATAATTATACATAATTATATCACTTGATAACATGCGCGGGCGCAGCACGAAGAATCTTTTTAAGTACCAACTTATAACGTCACTGTATGGTAATAATAAAAGTCTAAGTTTGTCAGTATAGTTGGATGCCACGCGTGAATGGCTAAACCAATTTAGATGAAACTTGGAATTAAATTAGCTAACACCCTGGATACTTTTTACCCGACTGTGGAAAAGAAGAACATTTAGCAGATACAACCGACATTCACACGGGCGAAACCGCGGGAAAAAGCTAGTAAAATAATAAAATACTTACTAAAGTAAAAGTAAACTATAAATCCTTCCAATTCAAGCTATGACGTAGAAATATGAATCCCTTGGTAGTAAGAATGCGGTGTCAAAACACATAATAATCGTGCATTAATACCGCATGCGCCATATTTCGTGCGCGTGCGCAGCGCACCTGTACGGAATGTAACGGGACGCGATGTACGACGGTTCGTCCAGTAATTAAATGTGCAAAAAAAATATGTTGAAAACATTCCTGTTTAATTAATCAGGTACTAAGTGATACGGCTTGGAGAGAATTCGAGATAAAAAACTGAGTTCTACTCCTGATAACGCTAAGATAAGGGAACTGTTTGTGGAGCTTTGTGACTTCATTAACGATTGTGGGGGGAGCAGAATTCAAAGTCTGTAAAAGTTATAAAAGACTTTGGGATTGATAGACATCAAACCGAATGATGCAACTTTTTAACCTCATGCCATTGCCAAAAAAAAGGTCGAAAAAGAGGTTGAAATAAAGATTCCTTTTTTAAAATGCAAATGGTCTGCTTTTGTTTTTGTTTTTTTGGTGACCCAATAACAATACTATATTATTAAAAACAGATTAAAATGAAATCGTATTTAAATTAAATTCATTCATTATTTCTCAGTAAGTTATAATACGATGCTTAAAGACTTCAATAATTAAAATACAATTATTAACGTTAATCAGTTTAGGTCTTTAGCTCCATTTACTGTTACTTTCAACCCTCTTTACCACTTAACCCTTAAAAGGAAAGTGGAAATAGGTCACTAAGTTGCCACTAACCTGTAACTACTATCCTGTGGGCTAAACAATGCGTTTATCTGGCTCCCGGCGAACGACGCACCTTGTCTGCTTTATTGGGGCATTGGTGCAACAATAGCGCATCTATATTGGTGCACGCTAAGCATTACTTGGTGCACTTGATAATTTTGTTCTGTAACAGATATTGCTTCGTAAATTAATCGGAATAATCTAAAACAATAATATGTAGATTTTTTATCTTTGTAAATATAAACGTATTAAGTTAGTTTTGGTACCTGTGGACGCAATGATCGGAATTCCCATCGATTAAATATTATAATCACAATATGTTATCTTAAGTATTAAGTTCCAATTTAATAGGGGTCGGGAGCCAATTAATAAAACAAATCTTGACTAAAAATCTTTACAAAAAGTTGTACCAAAACCTCCACCCAACGATATCCTAAAGTAAGACTTGTAGATGTAAGAGCGAGACGATGCTCTTCATTTTATGTAACGCTGTCTCTTTTCCACAACTGTATCAGTCTTGGTATAAACATTGATGATAGGTCTCCAGGATCAGGAATATATGGCCCTTATTGCGCCAACATTGGCCATTGTTTACCAACACGACACAAATATGGCGACAATGTTGGTGGGTGGTCTAAGCACGTGCATCCCTTAGCTTCCGTATGCTGAAGGGTACTTAATCAATTATTCTGTTATCTACTGTTTTTAGATTGATGGGAAGGAAGGAGGTTTGATTCGATAAAGGATGATTTATTTTTAATATGTTTAACGTTTAAGTTTTTATTAAAGTGTATTAAAATAAAAGTAAAATAACTTAATGTATTTTTATTGCTGGCCAACTTGTTTTGGAGCAATTTTTTTCCTTTCTTGATATCTGCCTATATGCATCTTTTCATTCATGCATTGTTTATAAGAAAATAACTAGGTTATTACGACGTCGTTTATAAGGAGATATTCAGATAAAGTGATCATAACAAAAAACTATCATATTAAGTCGTCCTTAACCTTTTTAAAAGTAAAAAGTAAACGTAACTCCATCATAATTTCAATGTTTGATCGATGAAAGGAGGTCCGACAAAACTTGTATGCAAAAAATTATAATGAAGGACTTGCAAATATCTTTCTTCAGGCATTTTTACGATACAAAACGCCTCATATTACAGGTAGTTCCATTTGTTATTTAAATTAATAACCTAGGTCCACAGCAGCTGTTCAAAACCGCAGTATCATCGAAAATATTAATTTACGCGGTGTTTCTCAGAAATCACGTGCGACTACAACTTTTTTTCGTGAAAGGTGTCGCATGTCTACTTGTGCGCGCTTGCGATTTTTTTCCATCGCAGCACGTGCTTGTTTTTTGCCGGCTTTCATGCCGGTGCCTTACATCTGTCGTGGCAAGCTGTGGTTTTGGGTGTAACCCGGCAAAAATGGAACGGTGCCCAAAATGGGATGTTAACTTTAGAGGAGTGTCTTTTTATTTTGGTTGGGTATCGTAATTTGCAACATGATGCTGTTTCTTGTACCTGCTATGCATCTGGTGGTTTTTGGTGCATCAAAAATAGAACGCTAATGTTCCGGTGTTTTGCAGCCGGTGTAGAAATTTGCCTGTCTTAGACTTTTGGCACGTATTTCCGCCAACTGGCGTTTTCTTGGTCCTTGCCTCGCTTCCGGAGTATTTGGGTCGATGCCAAACTAATAACAATTATATTGTATAGCAAGTTATATGGGTCTTACTGGCAGCTTTAAGGAAGATTATACGAGCATACGTTTACGCACTTGACGCAAATGGATGTCTAATTAGGAACAGTTTAAACGCTTAAATCTAACTGGATGTTAGTTAAGTTTTATTGGATGCAACTTAATCTTAGGTACATATTAGGATTGTTAATTTATAGATATTGCATTTAATTATATTTCGTTAGGATCATCACGAATTATAAAAATATTGATGCCTCTGCCATTGTGCCTCGGTCAGCGAGGTCTGGCAGTCAGTTCTTAGGTTTATTATATTTTTCGAAATAAAATAAAGATTAAAAATTAATTTACTCAAATCTCAGTATAGAACAAGAAATACGATTTTAATCCATGACTGTTTAATACTCTGGCTGGAGGATTCTTTTAGTCTCACCAATTTGGTCCAGTGTGGCAGTCAATTTTGATAAAATTTGGTATGGAGTTAGCTGACCCCCTAGATTAACAACATAGGTTACTTTTTGCAACTATAACCAAAAATTCATAAAAAAAAATATATTCTAAAATATGATATTCCTCGACATTCATACAATACAGCAAAGCAAAATTTTAAGTTACTTAGTTCCATACTTATATTCAAATTATAAGTAATTGCAGCTTACAAGTACTAAATATACTTTAAAAATAAAAAAATAAAACACGAATACATATATTTATAGCCAAACGGGTCCAGAGTAAACCCAATTAAGAGAATTAAAACTAGAAATAGATATTTGTTATTTTTAGTCTGTTGATATAACTTAGGTTGCGAACAGCTGTTGTATTCATTTTAGTTTATTAGCACATCTACATATGCCATTATTTAAGATTAAAGTAACTCTTAGGAATAGTAGTTACTTGTAATGATACTGTTATTTCTTCTCAAAAATAATTAATACTAGATGTTCAATTCTAGCAACTTCATCCACGTGAATGTCGGTTATAACAACAAAAAAACATCACTCCCGTCTAACACAGTCGGTTAAAGAGTAACCTATGTGTAAATCTAAGGTGTCACGTAGCACCATGCTAAATTTCAACGAAATTGCTAATTGAACGTGTAAGAGTAACAAACAATTATCCATCCATCCGTACTCAGAAACTTTTGCGTTTATACTAGTAGTAGAATAATCAATGCCCGGTAATGTCCCACATGTGAGCAATGGTAAAGTTTAAGGAGATGAGCTTCCGATCACTAGGTGTGCTCATTCGAAGGTGTGCCTTTCAGATTCCATATTGGAATGCGGGTTCCCTCACGATGTAACGACGTTTCGACTTAACAATTGCCAGTACTGACGTGGAATCATTAAGAAATAACATGATGTTAAAAGAATCAAATTTATCAGTTTTCCATAGAACTACTTCTATCATCATGTATAGATCTAACTACATTTGTTTCGTATACAACTATTAATCGTTGTTTTAAATCTTTAAACTGTACAAAACCAACTTCTCATGTGAGAAAACCATCAAAAGATACTTCCAATCAAATCTTCACACCGACCATATTGAACAGAACGAAATAATTTATTGTACTTTCATGGGTCGTAAAATCAAAATGGAATGTCCATATTAGTCGCCATCAAACGCTTGTTATAACATAATGAAATTTACCGTTGCTTACTCACAATCGTAATCACGAATCTATCGATCATAGGGCAGCTACTTGAAAATCGTATATTGGAATCAAATGGTCGAATATCATAACAATAGCCAATATAGTATTTGAAATTTCGTTAAGCATTCATAGAAATTTTGAAGACGTATCCTTTACAATGGTTAATAAAGATCGCTTGAAAACGATGCAACGGATAATAGTTTGTTGTGGCCGCTATTGTCCCGCGATATCTATCGATGTTATATCGAGAAAAAAACAAATCGATTCAAAGACATTGATCGAGTTCAAGCTCGAGTACTCGATTGTAATGCGTATTAGTTTTTACCTTGTTAGGCGTATAATGGTGGGATTGTGGAGCTCTGATGCTAGAAATGTCAGATGTGCTGTATTTTGTCACTTAATCTAATATATTTACACATTTATTAAATTAAAAATGAATTCAGTGAAGGTAGAAACGAAACTCATCGGTGATAAGTCATAGACTAGGCTCAGATTTAGTGCTTAATCTATTAAAAAGAGGTATTTTTTAACATTCGTTTTGTTACTAAGATCCCTTAAGTAACAAAACGAATGTGATCGATCTTCTGTTTTAGCCGAATTTAATAGAATATTGAACAATGAACATCAGATTCAGCTAATGATACGATAATTATTTTATATGAACGGTTGCCTAATTGAGCTCCATTATCCATATTACTAGGTAAGTAGTTCAGTTTACCATAGCACAACTAGTAGAGTTTCATGCATCATCGTCAACAACCTATCGCAGTCTACTGCTGGACATAGGCCTCTCCAAGTGCACGCCACTGAGATCTGTTTTCAGACACTCGCATCCAGCTCCTACCAGCCGTCTTGCGCAAATAATTAAAAACACATTAAAAATTATAATTAGCATTTCTTGCATTGCTATTTAATATTTTTAATAAATACCGTATCCCTTTTCTTTCTTAGTTCAATGTCTGAAGCTGTAAGATAAAGCACGTTTATTGACGATGAGAAAAGTGTTTTTAAGTATTTACTCTATGGTGGTTATCTATGGTAAATACAATTACAATTCTTTGTAAGTGTAAGTGTTTTAAGAAAAAATCTACTATACTTACCGTGATTCTTTATAATTTGGGACTCAGAATCAGACTACATAAAAGTTCTAAATTGGTAAGTGTAAACCACAAGCCCTCTAGCTAGATTTTTCACATACAAACTTTTCCCAAATGTAAGGTTCCAAAAAAAACGTGTAAGTCGTTTTCTATCAGTACTTTACCTTTATTGCCATAACAATAATCCAACCAAAGACAAAAATGAATAAATAATAAAAACCCTACATAAATCCACAGTATTGTTTAAGTATTGTCATACAAAGTACTATAAAATAATACCGTTACACGCAAATAAGTTTCCATACCGCAAAACTGGTACTATTGAGGTATACATACAATACGATTTAAAACCAAGATAGCACACAACCCACTAACTAATACCCAACTTAAAACCAACCTTAATCTTAAGGCTATAAGAGTGATGTATGATGATGAAAGAGATATTTAGATGTAAATGTAAGTTGGTGTTTGTATGTAATAGCGTTTTAATAGAGTGAACGAAAATCGTCCTTGCTTTGTCCTATTGTTAGCAATGATAGTTACACAAAAGATTGCATTCAGTCTAAGACATTCTTCCCTCGGTTTTGATATACGGCAACAGCTGTTTCTTTGTGAATCTTACTTCTATAAGGCTTGTTTTTTTCTTTAAATGTACTTAAGTTTAATTTATGGATTTGTTGCTGCTGTTTGAAAGTTTGGTTTCGGTAATTGATATTTTTGATGAATAAGATTAATTGACGTTGATGCATCTTAGTATGGTAAATAATAGATTTTGTAGGGAAAGAGGTTTTAACAAACAATGGGATTGCACGACAGTTACAGGCTAGTACATGTTTTAATTTTCTTTCACAAATGTTATACCATGGCATAATTATGTAAATAATCACTAAAAGTGTATTTCGTATTCGTATTTCGTCCACGTTCTAATGGGTCCACTTCGTCCATATAGCGAAATGTAATTTTTTTATGCTGCCTGTCTAAGATCCCACAGCTGGGCAAAGGCCTCCCTCTATTTCTTCCAAACCTTTCTATCACGTGAATCGACCATATCACAAAAACGTCAATGTATCAATGTCAACTACTCATAACGTCCGATTTACGATTCGGTACTCTAAATCAAATAAATAAGACATTTACAAAATTATCCATGTCATATTGTGCAATAACGTCGAAAAAACAGCACTACAACAATCTCAGACTCACTTGTGAACCAAACTTACGCCCTAGAAACCTCAAACAACCAATAAATTAATACAAAACCACACAAGAATAAAGTTATAACACATTTCCTAAAAAAACTCGATTTTGTCAGTGTTAGTAAAATCTTGATTCTAAGATGATATCTTTCTAATCGCTAGTAATATCTTAAAAGTCCATGAACTTTACAACATACAAATTAGGCATTTGTAAGCTAATCATAATAATAGCGAGATTTTTAATAAGATAGGCGCATTCCTTACAATTCTAATACATATCTATGTCATGTTTTTAATGACTAATATAATAATATTGAGTGACAAGTAAGAGCTACTTAATATTGAGTCCTACTCAAGTTTAAATTTTCGTGAAGTACCATGCTGACTCCACTTTTAAACTAGCTGTTGCCAGCGGTTTCGCCCGCTTGGATGTCGGTTATAACTGCAAAATCATTACCCTACTCTGACATACCTAGTCGATGAAATAGCAGCCTATGTGTTATAAAAGTGTCAACTAACTCCATACCGAATTTCATTAAAATTGATCCAGCCGTTTGAGTATGATAGAGTTACAAACATCCATCCATTTTCCATCACAATCAGCATTCAACCATTTTTTATTATTATTAAAAAACCGCGTCAAAATCCGTTGCGTAGTTTTAAAGATTTAAGCGAACATACAGACAGACAGCTACTTTTTTATACTACGTAGTGATAATAGACCTCGTCACGGTCGACAGTTTTATTAACAGTTAACACCTCTTGATAATACCGATATGGTTATTGTTAATCGAATCGTTGTTAATGTGTTAAAAATATGCCGATTAAACACATATTTGAGAAGAATGAAATTTATTTGATTGTATTAGGTTTTCATTATTTATAAATATGCGATGTTAATTAAGAGTGTTAAACGTGTTTCCATTTGAATATCTTTCTGTCTGTTATCTTTTCTGTGTTTTAAAACTAGTAGAAAATCACTACTAAGTCTGTGAAGGAATATTCATCTTTATGAATGTATAATATCCTTAAACCTCCAAATCCCAAATCAGATCACTAACCCTTACAGGCTTGTCAATAATAAAAACAACCTTACCTCGACAGCAATAAAGATCATAATCGCGTGCACTTCCTTTTCGTATCGTGACTGTGAACATTACTCTACAGTGATTTAACGTTAAGAGTTAACGTTAAACGCCGGTTAACGATGTTACACACAACACCATGTCATTCATTAACATAGCACGCGACATAGTTCTAAGCTTTAGGGGTCAATAAGTAAGTATAAGTCCTTTAGTTGAATGGGGAAATAGAAAAACAAGTGAAGTTTTAAAGTAGAAATTGACAAAGTCGCAGTTTTTAATCAAGACTGGGACATTTCTGCCGGTGCTGCGGGATGTTCGTAAGTTACCGCAACCCTGGCACTCAAAGGGCTCCTGGAGGAACATAGTGTGTTTTAGTCAGTAAAAGTCTGACACCCACTGCCGCTGCGCCTACAGCGGGTGGGGTCATTTGATGATTTCCCAGGAAAAAATTAAGACTGGGAAATATTGAAGAAAAAAAATACTTCGGGATATTGAAGATACAATTTTGACAATAATGTTTCTAAGGATAAAGATGTGACGAGTTTAAACTACCTATAAGATAATAGTAGGCAACTAACAGATCTTAGAGTAATCATTTTGCAGTTATGTACTATACTATATGCCTGTCTACGCCATTTATCGTGCCGTCTCGCATCCAGATCAGAATTATTTATTCAGCTAAAGAATTATCTGGAAAGAGCTTCACAGATTGGTATTCCTCAGAAAAAACTTTTATTTCCATTTTAAACAATGCGCCAAATAAAAGTCGGTACATTAAAATATTCCCACATTCTCTCTTCTTAACATAAATTAATTTAAATAAACACAACATACTGTACGTAGCTGTGAACTTTTTTACAATGCAACATGAGTTCTGTGGAGAAAAAACTTAATCTCTCACAAGATGCATCCAGCATTGACATCCTAATTACGTCAAAATGGAAGAAAACAATTGAATGTTATAATGTCGTCTTATTTTTGAAAGGCTTCACTTTTACTATTAGCTCTTAAAGCAGAACTTTTGCCGTTGTGGAAGCAAGACGCCGCTACGCAAATTGTTGAGCGCTCTCTCGTTTCCACAATAAGACAATCCTACATTACGATTTTCAAAGTACAGGCGAACCGCATTGTGAATGCATTTAAGAGATTTTGTGCAATTTTCCCACAATGTCGAAATATTCAGTGCAAAAAGGATCCCTCTTAATCTCGGATCCAAAATCAAGCAATTAAAAGAAACAATAAGGTTTTATGCCCTATTTTTAACGGAATTAATGTGCCGAAGGATTTTAGTCAGCATTTGTTTTATTTTAAACATTTGAAATTATTTTGTATTTGTTCTCAAATGCGAAAAGGTCTTTGATACAATCAGTTCGCTTTGATTGAGCATTTTAAACAGTTTATGATGGGAACAAGAAGTTTAGATATTCATTATAAAAACAGGCATTACTAAGACATTGATGCAATGTTTCCACTCGTAAAAATAACCAAAACCACTTTATTTTAGTCATCAAATTAGGATACAACTAACCGGTCATGTCATTCATTTAGTAGTATTTTTAAATATTTGACGCCTGACCTTTGACTGTTCACTTGTAGCCTGTAAGGTATATTACTCTTTATGTAAATAAATATTCTTCAACATTTACACAAAGCTATCTAGTCTCAAGTTAAGCATACTAAGTAGCTTGTGTTATGAGTACAAGACAACTGATAAACATACTTATATACTTCTAAATAAACAAATATTATAGATAATTACACCTAGACACAGAACAAAATGATCGTGCCCATCACACAAATATTTGTTCTGGGTGGGAATCGAACCTACGACCTCTTGTTTTACAGCCACTAACCACTAGACCAACAAGCCAGTCAAAACCGTTTACTTATAGGTAACATTACTCTTTATATAAAACTTCATTTTTACATAAATACATACGGACCCACATCTTTAATTTCCAATCTATCCAGCCATACCTGTGATACAAATTCGTCACACAAATTGTTACAGTTTTTATTATAGATTTTTTTAACGGTCAAATGTAGCGTTACTTTTAAATATACTCGTATTTTCTTGTTTATTGCTGAATATTGTGTGAAGCGGAATTAATTGGTAAATTCCGTTTCCGTACATTACGTTATAAGTATTGTATGGTAACGAATGGAGATGCACTGTTTTGTAATCTTCCATTTGTGATTAGTTTCTGGTGCATACCAACCCACCCAGACAAGGACTAACGTTGGTCATTGGATTGAATTTGACACTTGACAGAATTGAGTATATAAACTAGGTAATTAGTCCGTCAGGTAGAATTCCAAAAAATATTGGACATATAATATACCTTTTTCTTTTATCGAAACAATTAAACCAAGAAAATATGACGGACTAAATCGATTATTATTGTTAGTCAAATGCCCGGCAAATCTAGTAAATAGTATTTAGTACAAAGCGCCTAAGCTTGAAAAAACACACAAGCGATAAATGCTACTTTTTATTTTAAAAAAATCTTAGAACTATGGAAATACCACCTTTTATGGAAAATCACTTGACTTTGATCCATTGCTTACTAACACGTATTTTTTAAAGAGGTTACTCAATCATCAAATCATGAAAATAATCATTTTCTTTAATCTATTGCTTCCTAAAACATGTGAGCCATTTCTACCACCGTTATCACGCTTCTCGGGACTGGTCTTAAATAACTTAATAATAACTATTATATCACTGAATAAAATATATCATTAAAATATATTAACAGTCAATCGTCTATCTCAAGTTACATTCCAGTCGACTGGAAATATATGCATTCTAAAGCGGTTTTTTTATCTAGACTTTCTGGTTATTTAGGTCTAGGTTTAAAAATAACCGCAGCTGATCTACATATAATTCTCAGGACAGGTAAGGTTAACTAAGGGTTTTCTCTTAGAAACCTAAGAATCTGACCTAGGCACACTTCACCACACATATACACCGACAACTTTACGTAAAAAGTACTCTATCTTGTGGCAATAAGGTAGAGTTTGGAAAATTGTTGTTGTGGTATATGCGTGGTGGAGTGTACATGTTTTTCAAGAACGGCCATGTGAATGATGTCAAAGACGTAAAAGGTTTTAGGTATTTTACCTATACTGAAGTTCGCGGTAAGCTTATTCATAGTGACTTGACAGCGGTCTTGCTATGTCAAACCACTATTAAAGTTAGGCAGGCATTAAAGAAACCTGCCGGGGCATTGGGATGTACGTAAGAGTTACCGCGACTCAGACACTTAAAGGGCTCTAGGAGGAACATTGTGGATTTTAGTCAGTAAAAGTCTGACACTCCCTCCCGCTGCACCCACAGCGGGCGGGGAGTCATTTGATGATTTCCCACAAAAAAAGGCATTAAAGAAATGATAGTATAAGGAATTAGCTTTTATCGTAAAGTGGGTTTTTAATTAAATGTAAATCGACATCGAAGTCCGACTAGTTTCAGACCCAACCTAAGTCCTTAATCGCGAGACTTCAGTCGCGAGTACAACTCACGAGGACTAACTTTAAGGACTCTGGTTGGGTCCGAAACTAGTCGGACTATTTCGATAAATTCGCTTGACTAAACCGTTAACATATACCTAATTAGGAATTAATTACCGAGAATCTTTACAGTATTGAGAATTGATTGGCTTTTCATATATTTTTTCAAACTGAGTAGACAAAAGATGGAAAAAAATGAGCTCATGTAGTCTATACCAAAATGAATTTGCACGTGTATTAAATTTCATTCCATATTCATGACAGTGAATGAGTGAATGAATGCTTTAGTTGCTCTACATTCAAGAACGATACTCCATGAACCTTTGTACTTACTTTAATAGTTTATATCAAAGCCACGTCTCTGCTGGACGCCAATCAAAACTGTATGAAACTGTCAAAAAATTCCATTGTCCATACAACTTCCTTTTCATAACCTTAGTGCCTATTCTCAAAGGTTCCAAAATAACTTTCGAAAGGTTTTTTGCGTAACTCAGGTAACTGTCAGCACGTGTTACATAGACTTGGCTCCCACGCTCTTTGCGCAAGCGCAGAAAAGATTTTTTTTTAGATAATCCTTAAGAAAAAATTGCAAATACGACCTGAACACGTGTGCGAAGCCTTGGGAATCAGCTGATTTGATCCCAATATACGTATTACCGAAAATGAACTTTATTTTTATTAGGTTAGATTTTAAATTGCTTTAGCTTCCAAGGCTATTTCAATGCTTAAGCTTAAGCAATGCAATGTAAAAATATTACTTGAAGTTTCGATCGTATAAACTTTAAGCAATGCACGTGTAAATATATGTCCACATGACATAAAAGCACGGATTGCAAATATCTTTTATGCTTTACATTAAGCAGAATTGAAAATGTAGAGTTCGCTTTAAGTAATAATGTTTCTAAAACTTATTTGAATTGGAGAAGGCTTTTACCCACAGTGTATTAAAAGCTAGTATTATTTACTTCGTAAGTTCAAATTGAGGAAATTGAAAAACTAATGCCTAAGAAAACTTCCTTGTTACAAAAACTAATATTACAGACACATCAACACGAACCAAACTTATAAATATACATTTCGCAAATGATATCGAAACTGGAATCTCGATTCGATTATTAAATCGATATTAAGTTGAAATCGAATCGATTAAATCGCTCGTGATATAATGCAGACAGGAGGTAATCGTTAGCGTGGCTCTCGTTAATGTAAGAAAAATTTAATGAACTGTAAGTGGTCTAGAATTTATAAAAAGGTTTCTATGTTTCATCATAACAGCTGTCTAGATGAGAACCTAGTTAGGTAAAGCAGGAAGTTGTGAAAAAGTAAAATTGAAAGTTTATTTTTCATTACTTAGTGCTAGTAAAGGTGATTGCTTTTTGTTGATTAACAATTATACACTTAAAGCTAATAGAAAATACCTAGTGATAATCATAAAAAAAATGATTTGTCGATTTTCGATTCGAGAAGATGCAAAGTAGAATCTGATATGGGGAGAATAATGAAGTACATAGGCAAAGTCTGTATTACACATTTAATCAGTTTGATTATGAATTGCCATACTCAATGTTACGGAAATTGGAAGAAACCCGAGTATCCAGGATCTAGTTTTTTATAAATAAATATTTTTAAACATTCCCACAACGTCACCTAGCCTCAAATTAAGTATACAAGAGTAACTTGTGCTATGAGTACTCGACAACCGATAAGCATATACTTATATATTTCTAAATACATTCATATTATAGATAAATTACATCCAGACACGGAACTAATGATCGAGTTCATCACTCGAACATTTACCCTGGGTGAGAATCGAACGCACTAACCACTGGCCACTAACCACTGGACCAACAGGCCAATCATAGTTAGTTTTATACATTTTTTTATTAAATACTTCTAGGCACCAGAACCTTTAGTCATTACTCCTTTAACACAACCTAGTATATCCTGTTTGGTTAGTGTATATCGTTGCTAGTAAATACAATAAATTAGTCATTGCATAAGTCCCACAAGCTCGCAGATGTTCATTTACATTGTAAACAGATAAAGATCGAAACGAGAAAATGTTTTGGAATTTGCTTGACACTAGACATAAATTGTAACAGCCATTGACAACATTAATCAATTGGTATTTTTATCCACGAACAATGTCTGGCATTGCAATCTAGTTTTATGTACTACAAATGTCCGTTCTCTGGACAAGTCTAGCACTGAACTTACTTCAAATTAAGACTGTCTAGGGAATGAGAGTTACCTTTTAAAGTTGAGCGAAACAGCCCATTACACGTTTTAGGCTTCGCACAAACGGGCCACCGAACTCAGACACTGGTGACCAGCGAAAGCCACAATAACGTACTTTAGACGTACTTTTTGATGACGGACACTGCTGCAGCGAGTGGCCACCGCCAGCTTGTGTATGGCGCATCTAAACAAAATATATGAAAAAGTATGTTAAGTGGCTGTCGCTGGCCACCAGTGGCCGTCAGTCAGTGGCCAGTTTACGCGGAACCTTAGGGCGACGCGTCTTTTGCACGATAGCAACCATACTTAAAGAGCTGGTGTTAGGCCCCATTTTTTTTGCCCGTTGTGGGCGCAGTGGGAGGGAGTCTTAGACTTTTAGTGACTAAAACCCACTATGTTCCTCCTGAAGCCCTTTGAGTACCAGAGTCGCCTTACGAACATCCCGCAGCCCTGGCAGGTGTTAGGCCCCCCGAAGGGGTGGTTTTAAACAGTTTATCTGATAATTACCCAGTAGCATCGGCATCTTAACTTTTGCTACATATTCTTTAGTTTTTGTTTATAATTTTCAAAGTTTATGGCAGCTATGTGCTAAGTGTGTATAAACCAACTTTATTCCTAATGTATTGTCCCAACAGTCTAACTAAACTCTTAAACAAGAAAGTTTTCGTATAAAGAGCTAAACTTCTGGTCCAGAGCAACTGAAGTAACCTCTTAGTTAACTGTTAGAGGAGATCAACAGACATTACGTAACTAAACTTACTACTTTAACTTCACCGACTAACGTCGGCGTTGGTTACGACAAAAAAGTAGAGTTAAGTCTTTTCTTAAGGTGCAAAATTACCTGATGTGTAATTTTAGATATGTAAGGGTAGTCGTAATAGGCAGTCAGACGAATAGACAGGAAGAGTTGCTGGGCATCCAGTGATCGGATTGCTATAGCTATCTGTTTTAATATTGCAGTTTTTTCTAACTAATAGATTAAGACTATTGAAGAAACTTCGATATGAGAAATCTAAAATTAATTAGTTATTTTTTCGTCCATTGAAAAAGGCGTTGCTTGGGAACGTTTACACCTTGTACGTTAGTTTTACACGACATTAATAAATCTCTTTACAAGTAAAATTTATCAATCAAATAGATTGGAATCTTGAGGAGTTAATTCTTCCCATTCTTTTGCACATCCCTCTTTCAACGGCTTGCCATGATAAATGATTACTCATGATGATAACATTTGTCAATTACCTTCAAGCCAAGCTTACAGCTACGTCGCGACATCAAACTGTCGTTTTAGTCAAGCCAAGTAATCAAATCATCTGACAGGGTAGCAGTATTGCCAGCAATTTGTTCTACAACTGCATTTTTTATTTATTCTCTTCTACATAAAGACGAACTGTACAAACAGGCAACAAAAGATTCTTTCAACAGCATAGATCTTAACAATCAAGCGATTCTTATTTTTTCTATCACTTTATCTAGAAAGAGACAGGAATATATCCTTAACTGTTAGACAGAGATAGAAGCAAGATCGATTTAAGTGATGCAGCTGCTGTATTTGCCAGGTAGCAGCCTTCAGAATCTAAGCCTATTTATTTTTTTAAAGTTTTTTAGATAAATAAATTCGGAATACTTATGATAATATTGGGAAAGGGTAAGATGGTAAACGACAGTTTAGGCGGCAGATGTTTGGGCTTTTGTAGATCATAATATTCTGAGAAACTGAAAACTGTTCTAGTAACTGGCATCTTACGATTCAGTGCGCTTTTGTAACTTTTCATGTGCATCTAGCTTATAAAATTATTAGGCCAATGTTATTATCAAACTTTCATGCTTACCTAAACGTAAATAGTACAGCAGTCTTTGACGGTTACTATCGTCGTACCATCTAAATGAACTGATTTATTCACTACTAATAAAATTTAGATTTTATCACACTAGTCAGTATCAATTTGATTTTGAAATTAACTTAACTCATACCAGTCATTGCTAATATGATAAAGTCAATATAATAATTTAATAAAACATAAAATTAAGAAACTTCATTTACAATTTTAAAATACGCAATTACAAACAAGCTCAACAGATATCTGAAAGCCAACTCCTAATGTTGAACGCAAAAAAAAAACAATATCAATTGCTAATGCTGTATCTAAATCATAAAATCAATCGAGTAACGATTACAAATCGATACAAGTCGATATAAATTAAAATCATTAGAGAATTAAACGGTATCAATAATTGTCTGAAATTAGACCATGGGAACAACATATATAAAAGGAATCACAATAAATGATTGATAACGTGAAAGTAGAAATCATAGGAGATCAATCCAAGACACTTTCTACATCAGATCATCAGCCAACTACAAAAGGAATTGCTTTAAACGGACCAATTGTTGTCATACATTGATCGCGACAATTGCAAATGGCCACCTCGAGAAATAAATCAAGCTGTCCGTCTTAGTAGCGTTATAAGTCATATTCCTTATCACGCTATTGTGCGGAAGTTAAGAATTCAAACACCATCGACCAATCACGGCCGACCATCTGCCGCGAGCGGCGCGTGCGCCGATCTTTGATCGATCGCGCACTTTTACCGTAGTGTGCGTGTTCCTTACACAATTTTTTTCGTGTGTGAGCACAAACCTATCCCTTTGTGTGAGCGTTTCTAAGATTTGGCAGATGGCACGTGCTCGTCTATGTTTCTTTTCGTACATCTGTCGTTTCTTCGACCTTTTTTTCCTTAATCTTTAAGATTTTTTGTGATTTTCTTCGCGGCATGTGTCGTCGTTTCTGGGATGCAAATATGACGTTTTCGGATGGAAAAAAACACTTCGGATTTAATTCGGGTATGGAGCACATGGTGTTTGAAAAAATAAATCGTTCGGCACAAGTGCTTTGTTACTCCGGTCGCCATCTGCTTGCACCTTATTGTTAGGCCTGATAAACATTGATTCCTTAGAAAGGTAGATCGCGTAATCGGACACAGACTAAAACAGGTAAGGGAATAAGGTACTGAGGGTCTTACAATCAAAAATAAAAAGGTACAATGCAAGTGCTTTTTTAACGCAATGTGACCTACCAAGGAGACTGAGAGTGATTAAATAAAAGACTTCAAGGTTAAAAGGCTTTGTTGCAGTGATGTAAGATGTGAACGAGCAAGCAAGTAAGATTTTCGAGCAATTGTTACATCAAGGACAGCTAAAGGATGCACCAGATCTAGAGGTAACTGGTTTGCAGTCCATCTGCCACGGTAACCTATTTCCTATGTCCAACAGATGTCGGTCTAGCCCGCACTGCAAGGACATGCGCATGCGCATTCCGGGAATCGCACGAATGTAGGCAACGTTGTTATTATCTGGCGGAAATGTAGGTAGTTGTGACTGTATGCGGGCTCCCGTAGATATTTAAAATATCAGATGAAAAGAAGTTACTTTTGGAGTGTTTAAATGTGTGTTAAGCAAATAGGGGTCGTAATTTGTAAAGAAAAGTTAATGTGTTTGTGAAGGACAGGATAGGTCTCTTGCCAAAAACGGGGTTGGGTTTAAAAAATATAAAATATGATTAATTTAAGTAGCAGAGAATTACTTAATTTGTTATATTAATATTTTCTATAGATAATTATCTGAAGAAGTTACTGTAGCTACTAGCTTGTTAAACCAAAAACACCGGAAGTTACAAGCACTTAGATACCAGCGGAAACGTGTCCCACCCCCACCCCTTACGAAATCTGACCCCAAGGTCATAATGCACCTTCCGAACTACCTGAACGCACAGGAAGTGACACAAAGCATTGCGCAAATACCCGCCGAATCTCATCTGCTCACATCCGCCGGATACGGAACCGCCTGAGCGCTGAAGCGCGCAAAAACTTCGCTGCGCGGGCGCAGGTTGTTCTCTCTCTTTGTTTATGGTCTTGAATGTACTCGTTGAGTAAAATTGCAGGTGATGTTTTTGCCAACGTGTTTGTTTTATAAAAATTTTGTTGTTTTGTTTTTAATTTAAATGATAATTTGAGACTGAAGATGTTCTCATTTTTATGGGTGACTTGGTTTTGTATCTTTTTGAGCTCTTTGAGCTTTATGCTTCCATATTTTTAACACAGACATACACATTTTACTGCAAATTCCCTCACTTATTTGCTTTTTTAGCAGCAAAATAATAAACATTTACGTAAAAGCGACGAAACGAAGTATAACCTGTTAAAACAGCTGTGTACATTGTAGATCGGGCTCATGTATCTCCTGACACCACAACCTTGTAATTGCCGCGTAAAACCACCAATTAATATCGATTAATGAAAACAAATGTCCCGCTGGGCACATCACTAAATACGAAACATTCAGGGGTACCAACACTACAAACTTGATACAACGAAATGTCAAAAACATTAAGTATGTTATATAAATGGCCCGCAATGTCACCACAACTAAAAACTACGCTCGTTTACATTAAATTGTAATTTTGTAAATGACGGTGCCTACTGTCTACAATGTAAAACAAAAATAAGTTTCTCGTGGGTTCCTCATATAACTTATCAAGTATGAAAAGTTGTACTCATTTGGTATGATACTTAAATCATATTCATATAACAATGGCTTTAGTGAAATAAGCTTACTAAAGGGGGGAAAAGTAAGAGAAAAAATAAGAACAACTGCAATGGGCAGACTAAGTTTGTACTGGGTATCTTAGAAAGGACTTTTGTGCCGAGTGCCTACCACTACGACAGAATAGTTATGAAATAGAGACTATCACCCAATGATGGTAAGTAAATCCGGTTAAATAATTTGATAATTAAAATTTGTGGTTTTTCTGTTTGAAAAGGGATCTTCAAAAAATGGAATGTGATCGTCTTGCGGTAATGACGGCGGGTGCGCACGCGCCGGTCGCCATATATGGGTGGACAAGAGACATCGTAAATGTTCGACACCTAATTCTTATACTGTGGGTACTTACCGAATTATAAAAGGGGATATTTAGACCCTAAAGTTGCAGATTGTAATATAGCCAGGATTGTTGTTGAATGTTGAAATCCTGTGTAGTGCTAAATCCATAGCATTTAAATGTCTTACTGTTACCAAGTTAAAAATTATTACTAGTCTTAGAATAGATTCTAGTAAGATAGACGAACTTCAATATCTTAGTCTTATTAAATACTTAACAAAGCAACATCAAATAACGCCGACGTCTTTTGTCAATACAACGTAAACCTATTATACCAAATTCGGCAAACATCATAGAAACATAAACTAAGCAAAACAATAGCAATAAAAAGAATTTTGACAAAACAGTCGTGACATCCTCGCTTTATAAATATCGTTCCAAAATTAAACATTTAAATCGCTGTCATCGCCGTCGAATTCAAAAAAGGAACGAACGGAAGTACAGGTGATTGTTTTTTCTTAAATTACACGTAGAACTGATACATGGTGGCCAGTCTTTTATTCGAGTAAATCTTAAAGCGACAAATCGACTATGACGACCCACGATGAGAATATTCAAAATAAGAAGATGTTTTAGTTTCTTTTTACTGGGCTCAATAGCATAGTACGTGACAGAGTTAAGGTTAATTTGACTAAATTGAGTACCTAGTGTGATTTTTTACTCACATTTTATGGGATTCGAAGGTTTTTGTTAGTATTACACGATTTTATGCACGCGGTAGGTTGTTTTTCTATTCAAATTCAAGTCTCTAGGCTATGACTCAAATTACACGTTCGATTTAATTCGAGAAATAAACGTAATAAGATTCTTTGTGAAGAAAAAATGGGGCATCGCGTTATGATGTCTATAATGATCAATAACCCTTCATCGATCGTGATGCAACGATGGATAAAAAAACAAATTACTGCGTCGTGATTCTACCACTTAATAATCATAGTATACACGGTATCTCACGACTACTTTAAAAATAAAAAATGTAGGGTTGAAGAACCAGTTGTAAGCATCTTCATTGTTTAATATGTTTTGAACGTGAATGCCTCAGCACTTATGAGTCGATTTCTTTGAAGCTTTTTGTTACAAAAAATAAAATAATGTTACTTTACTGATGAGCGCAATTAGTAGGTACACTAGATACATTTTATTTATAGAATAGCCTCATTATTTAAGCTATAACATTACTTTGTCGAATATTATTTAAATATTTATGTTTGAAAAATAAAAATTTGACCGCTAGTCCCCATGACTGGCCATCAACTGACCAATCAGCCCTTCTCACAAGAATATCGACCAAACGATAGGTCCGTTCGAAAAAAGAACGCCGTGATTTTTTTATTGAAAGCTGCGAACGGCTAGCAGGTGTAATCCACAATGAGGATTTGAAAAAAGAGTTTGGAACAGAAGGCCTTTTTCCCACGCCCCTATCGATATTTTGAGTTTCGAACGTAGTATTTTAATTTTGGAATCATGTGGGTACGTTTCGTTTACATTTGAGATTTTTCTTGAGTTTAAAATGAGAATACGTTTTTGTTTTTACCGTTTTACCGGAGGTAGGGCTAGGTAATCTAGTTTTAATATAATGCAAATGTTTTATACAGAAGTGTTTATGAAGAAGAGAATAAGCTGGTCTGTTTATCTTTAGCAAAATGTCAAGGACTTAAACCTTTTTAAGGACATATGTAGTTACAAAAAGTATAATTTTCTTAAAAAACAAATAGTAAGTAGCATAAATTATTCCAAACCTTCAAAAGCTTAATTATAGAGTAATTTCAAAAGTGGGACAAATTTCAATGTTGGCAACATCCCGTTATTTTGTCGTCAATGTCGCCTTATATTTCGCAATACAAATATTATTAAATAAAAATGTCATTTGCGCATACAACGGTGAAACAGTTGGTGTTTACATTCCAATGCGAATTCGTAAAGTGATCGTCAATATCTGGCCGTCTGTTACACCGTATCGTAACATATTATAAGCACCAATAATAAGTTATTTATAAGGTTTCACTCTAGTTACAAAAAAAAATCAGTCCACTTTAGTTAGTGACAGATTTTCCTTATATTTTGAAAAATATTGTTTTTTAATTTTCTGAAATATCTCGTTAACAGTTCTAACAACATGTTTTAAAAAAAACACTTACCGCTCGGGATAACTGCATAGATTCGCCAAAACCTGATTTACTAGCAAAATCAATTTCGTTCCTAACTTTTCCAATTTGCATTTAATCGAAACACACGATTTTCTTGCCGAATTTTGACGAGAATAACTCGTTTACATAGATCTATCTCTGTATACACTAATACACATTAAAATAAATTATTCAAGGAACATAACCTAAAAAATTCTCGCCACCAACACAGTACGGTGTGAGCAAACACGGGAACTTTAAAACGACATCTTGAGCATAACAAGACAGGCCCTGACATTTGGCCAGCGCTGCCAACATAACAAAAAAACCTACGAGACCGGTGCTCTATTGCATTTCACCGTTATGTAAGCTCATTGTTTCAATTAAAAGCTCACTTGCATTCACTAAGCAGTAAGTACTATCATTATAATATTATATTAATTATACTTAGTGGTTCTAAACAACCGCTTTACTTAGTTAAGGAAGCGCTTTGTCTGAAGTTAAAGGTTAGGTGACCATCATTCCCCTGCCCTTATCACAATTATTATTTGGGGTCGGCGCGGCATGTCTTCTTCTTCCACACGTTCCTATCTGAGGTCATCTGGCAAGTAACACTCTTTGCAGGAATATCATCTTTCACACAATCCATCCATCGTTTCTTTGATCGTCCTCTTACCCTATACCCATGCACATTAATGTCCAGCATTAATGGTTGACCATTTATAACGATTTTGAGATTATGTATCTCTGAAGTACACGCGGTTACCTGTTTGTAATTTGTAATTATATCAAAATTTTCGCACATTTCTGTAATCAAATAATATCTATTAATACTAGATTAAGTTGTGGGAAAGTTAAAAAATGTTTATATCGATATGAAATAATGTATTCAGCTATATCTGATAAGACTGAAATTTCACTTCGACGTGGCTTAGAAGAAGATTAGGCCGCAGAACGAATCAAGGAAAGGTCAGTCAATCACCAAGGAACTCAAAAAAAAACCATCAAGGAACAATTTTACATAAAAAGACTGACTATCTAGAAACCGAAACTCATTTTTGGTACTAAACAAACTAATACCTCAATACAAAGCTTACAAATCCAGGCATTAAGACTCAATATAAACAAAACATTTAATACGTATCATCTCAGTACAAAACTCAAGGTCACAAAGAGACTCCATTCCCTTCAAAGTTCCTTACCCTTACATAACGCACACATTGTATTCATCGATAAGTTATTGCGCAAAATATCGATAGTTAACAGTACAACACTTATTAGTGTTATTACAACTAAATTATGCGGCCTACAGCGAAATATCCATTTCTCCCGAAGAAACACTGCCCGTTATTAAAATGTATCTTGGATCACAATTTGCATAACAGAAGTTTCAGTCCTTACAACACTTCAAATACTCGTATACTCGTAGCTTCTTGGTGAACTCGGTGAGGGCCCACCATGTTCCTCCTGGAGCCCTTTGAGTGCCAGAGTCGCGGTAACTGTTACAAATATCCCGCAGCCCAGGTAGACCCCGATGAGGGTCTAAGAAGAAAAAGCTGTTAGAAAATAAATTAGTTCAATAATTATTTGTTTCCAATTCGAGTGCTGAACGAAACCTGTACTACTGGTTTTCATTAACTCAACTAAAAAAATTAGAGTTTTCAAAATTATCGTTAACAATACAGCATCAATGTTTTGAACTTCTGAATAACCTGCGTCATATAAACGTACATTTTGATCTAAATAATACGTATATCAATATATTGTGTTAATAATATAGCTGTTATGAACATGCAGTTTACAATGTTCGCGACAGCGTCGCCATCTGCCGGCGTCCCGTTACTCTCAGGGACATGCGCACGCGCAGGGGGCCTACTATCACGTCTTATAGTAATATTGTTGCAATTGTAAAAGCGAGAAAGCACTCTACACGACGTAGAGCGGCGTCTCTCTTCCACAAGTGTTTTAATTAGCGTAGGTAGGAGTTAGGAACCCTGGTTAAGTAAAAACATTTGACCGATACTTGTAATAGGCGTTATTTATTCAACTTAAAAATGTAGCAAATTATCATTCCCCTGCAGCCCTTATCCCAATTTTACTTGGGGTCGGCAAATGTGTAGCAAAAATAAGTGGTTATAATGGTTTAAAAAAAAACTACAATTTAATACCTAAAGTGTGTAAAAAAAACAATATCTTTAATCAAGGTTGTCACTTTTTTTTCAAGCAAACATGTCGTTATAAAAATGTAATTAATATAAACGTTTTAATGAATTAGGCGAAAGGCTGTCGACAACCCTTGTAATAGTTGCAATATTTTAAAACAAGTTTCACCTTTATTTTTTCCTTAAAGAATTACTTTAAGCCGCCTGACATAGATAAACATAATTGCATATATTGTAACATGTTCGAAATTAATTAAATAATAACTTATGAGAAATATTATACTGTTTGTTTGTCACTTTCACGTCAAATTAAAGTAACTTATTTATATTTCAAATTTACAACTATCTCTGTTTTCGTTTTATTACGCACTAGCTTTTTCACGAGGACTTATGGATGCCAGTTTTAGCTGCATTTAAACATAAACTTTGTTTTAAGTATACGGTAAAAAAATCTTCATAATCTCTTTTTCTAACTACATACAAAATTTCATCAATATCAGGTCCAGGCGTTTGAGCTCGAAGAGGTAACAAACACACATCGACTTCAAACACATACTTTCGCCTTTATAATTTTCATAGTAGGACATCACTGAATGAGGATGTAATTTCTATCTCTCGTTCTATAATAGCGACGACTAAAGAACATTCATTAGTTTTCATCATATTTTGTAAACAAAAGGCTAAACCACCCTCTTTACCAAAGTCAAGTGTTGTAGTTTTGAAAGCGAGACGGTGTGCAACGTGGCGTAGAGCGACGTCTCTCTTCAACAATTCCAACACTACTGCTTTCAAAAGGTGGTAATAGTCAGAATAGGCAAAATCTTATACCTATCAAACTTCTACATCAAAAACCCTCAAAGAAGGTCCAATAAAAACAAAAACAAATCAGACTGTCTCTCACGGTTCAACGGAAAGCAATGTAACACCTCTAAAACCAATTCAATTAAATCCAATAACATTACTTGATGTATCAATAAAAGCAATAATATTTCCTGTCACAATAAAAGGCAGTAATGGCGACTTTTAGCAACCGTCGTAAAACTGGCAGGAAATCAAAACTCGATGTATGTAACAACTTCCTTTGAACAATCGTTTCTGTATTGTGTTGGTGTAATTATTAATTTGTTTGTAATTAATTATATAATGTTTTTTATTGGACTAGAAATATTGGTATCTGAAATCGCCAATCCGCAGTGAGCTAGAGTGGTGATCAATGCTCAAACCTTCCCGATATGGGAGGAGGTCTGTGCCCAGCTTTGGGAAATGTATCTGTATAGGCTGGATTATTATTATTTATGTCTTTTTTTAAGTCATGCTACCAGCATATTCATTGTCTCATAGTCATTTTACTGCAATTGTGGCAACGCCATAGTGCACTGCACGTCGTAGAGCGGCGTCTTTTTTTTACAACTGCAATGATATTAAATATACTGCGTACTGTTGTGGTTGTGGAAGATAGACGCCACTTTTCTGTGTACAGCGCTTTTCTTTTCCAGATTTACAACTGCAACGGTCTAAAATAAAAAGATGCTATGCTCCCATATCTATGCAGTAAGCTTGAGCGCAGCCGTTATTGCTTCACCAGACTATCACAAAAAGCTCATTTTATTTACCGTTTAAAGATACCTAGTTTAGTTTTAAAGATACCATGTTTTATTCCAAATTGATTTAAGTAGAGCACCCTACATATCAGCTTTAAAGTCTAAAATTATTTTTCCATAATCATATCAATAATATTTGTCACAATTATATTTGATTTAACCGATGTCATCCCCGCTGGTACTTGTACCTAAAAATATCACTTGTCTAGAGAACTTTTACAACCAATTATCATCGAAAGTAATTAATCCTACCGTTATGTCATTTAATCACCGATTTTCCAATTTAATTTAATATTTCACATTATTATCTTTTTTAATGTTTTAGCTCCCACATTTATATGGATCTATTAAAGGTTAGACAGATGATAATTCCACCCTTTATAACCTAAGCATCTAATCCTTAATGTCTTAAAGCTATACAGAATAATCACCAGCTAATTAAAACTTTTAATTAAATAATTACACTTTATAGTCTAGGAGTCAGTACTAAATTAACCTTTACCACGTGTAAGCGCCACGTGGCTCGCTAGCGCCATCGCAGTTATTATTGCAGAAATCAAATATAGGTAACCTATCACGAAATAACTTCACACTGGTGAAGTTACTTGACATTTCCGTATATTAATGTCACTTTCGTCACTTGTGTAACTGTCTCTTGGACTTTTTATTACGTGTCTTAGTATTTTTTTAACACCTGGTATTCTGTCTCTATTTTTCTCCCAACCTATTCTACAAGGATCCATTGACATATGGCCGAAATCGATACTAATGCTCTCGTATTTGAAAAGCTTTTATTTTGGACAATCGATTGAGTTAATTCATGTTGCAAATATGCACAAACCGTCCTCATACTAATGTCATCCACGTGCCTAAATATCCTAGTAGCTCTAAGCTAGATTTGACTTCTCATCTATTGTGAGGTAGGCAATTGTTTAAATCATACCATAAATTACTCTATCAGATGTCTACAATCCATGTTACTGAAAACCTGGACTTCGCATAGCAAGCCTGGATTACGAAATTGTAATGACCCAAAGACAACAAACAAACAATTTAACAAACTCAAAAAATTTTAGACAGCCAAAGCTATTTGTCAACTAATGTCAATAAAATTATTTGATTATGAGGTCAAATATTGTCCAATATTATACTAAGAATAATCATAAGATCTAGGTTATTTGCAACCATGTGCTTTTTGCCATTTAAAAGTTATTCCTTTAAGTATCAAACAACACGTGTACATTAATTATTTGTAACGGAACACATAACGATTTTATGCACGTGGCGAGCTGAAGAATCAATTTCCTATATTTCTAGGTTAAGATTATAAATCAATCATTTGTAATGTCACTGTATATGACTGCTTTCTATATTAACCATTCTTTGACATAAATTACACTGAACATAATTGTGAAATTGCTGTAAATTCAATCGAAAACTAATCGCAGTACTTGTATGATTGTAAAACTAGAATTTATTTTTGACTTTAATACTAAATAGCGTAAGCCGTAGTGGTGTCTTTCAATTAATGTTATTTGTTTTTTTTTATTCAAATGAACCTGTTGTTAGACTAATCTATTTGTTAAAAAGACAGCAGTTTTTAACACTGTTAAAACTGCCAATGTATTAGCTTACGATATACAGAAACCTATCTATCTATCCACATTTTGAACTTATGAAATACAGAAACTTATTTTAAGTTTTGCGCATGCGCCAGTAAAAATACGACCTCAAATTACTCAAGTGGGAATAAAAGAGCAAGTTTCACCCAAGTCCAGTTACTTTCGTGATACCTGTCTCTAGTAAACAATAGTCGTGTAAGGCCACAAGATTTTGGCGGGAGCGGGCAAGGCTGCGCGCCTAGTATGGACTCCACCTGCGCGAGCCCCACCTGCCGCACATCTGACACAGATGCAGGCTAGTGCTGGGACACTGTCGATATCGATAATCGAGTTAATGAAATCGAGTGAATAAATAAAAAAAGCAACTTTTTTGATATTGAATATTAAAGTGAATTATTATTGACTGTTTATGGGATTTTATTGCTTTTGAAATCTGCTTAAAGCTGCGTTAAGAATATATGCATAACAGCGTTAAGAATATATTTAATGGAAAATCAAAGTCAAGTTTTTGACGTTTATGGATACTGCAGTTATTATTACCTCTCTCTTTGTTAAACTCAGTTTGAGTAATAAAGGATAAGGTTATGCAAATTTATGAAATAATAAAATTATGTTATTGACTAACAATAAAGTAAATGTTAAAGACAAATGTCTGTAGCATTTTCATTTTAAAATGCATTGAAAATAAGTGAATTGGTGACAACTTTATTTATAATTCTCTGCGTAACACGTAAAGGAAAATAACTTAAATACCTGACAAAACACAGATTAAACGGAAAGATGCTCAAACGAATCTAAATTGAACTACTTACACGCTTTACCAAAAGCACGCTTACCTCCACGGCGTAAGGTTCATTTTCGCTTTTTGGTGGCTGAACATTCAAGTACCCACATAAATTATTTAACTCCACAAAAATACTCAAAGCAAGCAAACAAGGGAAGTATTTAGTATGTAAGCAGAGTAGTTGCCGACGTGACGGTAATGTGAATGGACGTTTCAACGAAAAATGTTCGCATTTACATTCAAACATTTGCATAGATATCAACTATTCTAGACTACACCATTATAATATGACGCGCTATAAATTACTTGTATAAGTGCTTAAATCCTTTATATATTATGGTCTTAAAACATGAATGGCGCCATTCTAATAATAGATTTGTAAATACTTAACAAAGTCAATTAAGTTATGAATTATACTTATATTTTATAAATATTTTTTATTAATAATTGAATACTTGCCAACTATCTTTCTAAAAGACTGATTCATAGGTCTTTCTTAATTAATTTAATTCAATAATTAAGCAAAGATATTACTCATTAAATCGAACGACCATAATTTGTAACACGATTTTAATACTAAAATCTATCGACTCGCTTTTATCGATATCTCCCAATCGACACCACTAATCACTACGAACGTCTTCACAAACATCTCAACACTTGACGAATTCGCTTTACGCTGTACAAAACAGTGTAATTACCTTCAATAGACGACGTCCATACAGTCAGCGCTGCAGCCGCTTGACAAGCCACACTTCACCTACCACCATCTTTAAAAGGAATATTACTGCAGTTGTGGAAGCGTGACAGCGCTATACAACGTATAGTGGCGTCTCTCTTCCACAGTTGCACTAACTTTATTTTAAGTGGTGGTAGTAAGTTTGATTAATTGTGCCAACAATTGTGAATGCAAGTAAGCAGTAATTGTTTTTAAGTTGTGCTTCTTCGACAGTAACAAATGCGTTTCCTATTTATACTTTTATTGATTGTCTGGTTAGTTTTAGGGTTAGATATGGTTGTAGAACCTTTTATGGTTTGACACTTGATAGTGTTACCGATAGTTGCCATAGAAAAAAAAAGTTGTAGAAGGTTTGAGACAACACTATGTAAAAGTCAAACGTTTTGTTGAAAAAAATTAGAATGCACGCAATTGAGACTTAATCTTTTTTAGTTGTTTGCAGCTTAAGATTATGTTTCAAATACGAAAAAGCATTCGAATTACAGCATTCTTCATACATTAAAATGGTTGTAAAATATAATTAACTCACTAATAATAAGTATTAAAAAAATAGTCACTATTATAGCTATCTAAAACAAAACGCTGTGAAAAGCAGCCATAAAAGCCCCTAGTTTTCATAATTCCTAGAGGGAAAGGTTTTATTCGATCTATAACTAAATAAATATTAACTATTAGTAAATGTCTAGGCAGCTTGTAGTGCATTGGCGATATAATCTATGTACCTAATCACCGTTCATTAAGACGGTGATCAGTGCATACACTTAAAAGAGGACATTGGTGGTGATGGGTCAAAAATAGTCGTAATATCTTGTGTAATGAACTGTAATACTTCCTTAGATAAATAAATAAATATTCCTCAACATTCCCTCAACGCCATCTAGTCACAAATTAAGTATACGAGAGTAACTTGTGTTATGAGTACTAGACAACTGATGAACATGCTTATATATTTCTAAATACATGCCTATTATAGATAAATTACACCCTGACACAGAACAAATGATCGTGCTCATCACAAAAATATTTGTCCTGGGTGGGAATCGAACCCACGACCTCTGGTACCAATAGCAGTCGTTTGTGGCCCTAACTGCTATACCGAATATTGAGGAATATAAAAAATAACTCACAAAGTCTCTAAAAAAGTACATACTTAATATAACGACATTTAGAAACTTAAATGAAATAGGTATTAATACCTTTACCCCGACTCGCACTTGACCGATATATAACATGATGTTACATCCGATACAATTTTTTAGATGAATGTTTGGCATATTTTAATTTCCTTGTACACAAGTTTTATAAAGTAATTCGCCGTTAATATGACCAGCGTGCTATAACCGACGCTGAACGAATATTAATGACATTACAAAGTTGTGTTGCCAGACTTAATATGGCAAGTTTTTATTAAAATATTATGTAATTTATTAGAATGGCAATATATTTAAACTACATGGGGTTAAAATATTTTATTAGTGCCCTAATCCCAATTATTATTTGGGGTCGGTGCAGCATGTCTCGCAAGTAACACTCTTTGCACCATATCATAATTACTACGTAATACGCATAAAAATTTGAAAAGATACGTATTGATGCGTGCAAAGATTTGAACCCACGACCTCTAACTTGACAGTCCAACAGTAATAAAGTAAAACTAGGCTATCACAGCGTATACATGAATCCTGACAAACAAAAATAACACAGACCCATTCACTATCATTATTACGGTGAGACAGGATATTAAAACTTCTTACTGCAAGTCTTTGTGAATGAAACAAGAAGCCTATTTATAACCGAAACTTACCGAAAACATATTATTAAAGTAATGATTACACCGGGATTGTCGGTGACGTACACTATAGTATAATAATCATGAGAACCTGCCTCTACCACGAAACGTTACAACAAAACCATTGACATTGCACAAGCGAGACGGCGCGCTACGAGGCATAGAGCGGCGTCTCTCTCTTTACAACTTCCATAGTCGTATTACAAGAGTTCATAGTACAGGAAATGAGTATCCTTGGAACGGGTTCTCAAAGTGTCGTGGATATGAGACATCATTAACATTTACTGTCTCAGCTGCTTTACATTCCGGGCAACTTTTAAAATGGCGAGTTTTTCTCTTCCGGGACTTTCAATTTAGGTTTTGGACTAAGTTTTAAAGCTAATGGTGAGTATCGTGGTTTGGATTATGAAAGGTAGTAATTATACATATTTAAATAAATAAATATATTTTTTTTACGACTTTTGCATAACACCATCTAGTCTCAATCTAAGTAGAGCTTGTATTATGACAAATGATCGTGCTCATCACACAAATATTAGTCCTGGGTGGGGACCGAACCCACGGCCTCTGGTATAGCAGTCAGGGTCACTAACCACAAGTCTAAAATAGTAAAAATAAAGTGATTTGCTCATAAAATTTTGCCAGCTTTTCCATAGTTACTGATACTTTACTCAAAGCTTTCAAACGAGTTTCCCACGTCCCAATACCTATCCAGCTAATTCCAATATGTACATAAATACAATTTCAACATTCACTGATAATGATGTTACTTTGTATTTGCACTTCACAAACAAACCTATTTCATTAATGAATGTCTATTGTTCGATATATGAAGATGTAACTATGTTTGATCTGAGTGCCGGAAGCGCATGCGCAGTCACCTGACCAAATATGGCTGATATTAGTGTTTGGCAGGCGGCCTACCACGTTTTAAATTAAGATGGTTGTAGTTGGGGAAGCGAGATGAATCATTACGCCGTGTAGAGTGTGGTCTCGTTTTCACTACTGCAATTATTTAAGTGATGATAGTAAGCTCTCAGATCTGTTCGATATTTAGTCTGTTCTGCAAATTACACAACGAATTTGTTTTGATAAATTCATTCATCCAGGGTATTCTTTGTCATCCATAAAATCCAGTAAAATTGGTACAATTATTCAGCTTAATACAGCGACAGTGGCCGAAATTGTATACCCAAACACTTCACCCTACCCCAATACTAATAAAAAAAAGTAACGACAATAACAAACATTTACAATTAACTCAAAAAATATTTACAATTATGCTCACGCCATATGGAGTTGACGCACTCTCGATCACGTACGTAGTTTTATAACTACGTCAACTACAGAAAAAAAGTACAAAGAAAATGTATGAATTTACGTATATTTGATACTCATAAATTGCTTAAAATTATCTCACTCTCGAGGTAAATATTCGATAAGGATGGCGCCAATCTTTTGAAGGACCACAGATTAGTTAACGAACAGAAGGTCTATTTCAGTGCAAGTAGAATTGTAAAAAAGATTTACATTTTAGACACATTAATACTTTTTAGTATTCGTCAGCATAGGTAAAGTAATGATGAGTCTAAAGATCTTAAGCTAAATTTATATTATCTATAAAACATCTGAACCCCGCTTATTTTAAAAGTTTATTCTTTTAGTCTTCAGTTAGTTTACTTTGGCTTTACAATTCGATTTTTTATTGTCATCATCTACTAATCCCGCCATCCTATTGCTGAACATTCCAACAACAGCCTCTTTCGAAATGTATCTATTATCTTACGCATGCATATGAGCCCACTTATCCACATTGGCCCAAAACTTTAGTAAGATTATCAACCCACGTTACATCTTAAAAAATAAATAGTTCTGAAAGACGAGTGCATACGATATACTTACTCCATTCTGGTTGAATACTCTGTGTCCCCTTGCCCCAATTATACAGCGCCGCGATTGCCATAATTTTACGAAAATCGGAAGTGACGTCGACGGTAATACGAGTGCGTTCAAATAAAGTTTATAATGTTTATTATGTCTACGCGGATGTTTGATGTTATCTCTTGGAGTTTGTGCGAAAAGAGGTTTGATTGGCAAGTCGTTTCAGCTGGCTGGCTAATAAACTGCAACATCTATAACGATTACTAATATTCTCATTATGAATATAAAGATCCTGCCAATATTTTAATGTGCAAGTTTGTGCGAGAGTGAAAAAAATGTATAAATGTAATCTCTCCTAAACGTGCGAAAAAATTAGGTTGGTTTTACGGCTGTCTGGGGAACCCGCACTTACCGACCGTGCAAAGGAGACCCGTACGGCTAGCACTCGCTCTGAGACGGTGATATAGTGCACAGACAACCTGAAGCGGGTCGTGTGCGAAACGATGTTCGGAAATTTCGTTCTAACACTAACGGACTGGAAATGGTATGGATTCCTGAAGATACTTATTTCAGGAACTGCAGTCCATTTCAGGAGCCCATTTGGTAAATTCAAACAGCCGTACTTCTGCGTAGTTTTTCCCCGGCTGTGTAAGAGCCAGCTCTCAGTTTCACAAGCTTCCTCTAAACATAGTAATATGGAGCTACTATATGACCCTTATAATTCATATTTCAAAGGCCAATAGTCGCGTCTTATTGACATATTATGTTGAAGTTTATCGTCTTCTTTCAGTAAGTACTCTGAGTGTTTTATCTTATAATATAAAACTATACTGTGCTACAATGTTTCTTATCTATCAAAAACATCTCGTCAAACATTATTTAATGATTTTCTGTCGCCAGCTTTTTTACCCCAAGAACTAATTTAGACAGACTCAGATCGTTAATAAAATTACCAAGCAGTTGCAATCATTCGACAACTTAATTTGATATGTGCAGATAGCCAGGGCCATAAAAAGTAATTTTGCATACATAAAGGAAAAGATTAATTAACAAAGTATGCACTTTTAAATTCAAGGTTCGTTAACTGAGCCAGTGTTGCCAGCTTAACCCCAAATGAAATTCGAATTCTCACTGTTTTTTGTCACTTCCGTTTCAGATAAACCTAATTAGACAAAATTATATAATTGTTGTGATAACGTGAGGAAGTTTGCAATTAATTGGCCGAATTTTGCAATTTTGTATGCAAAACTTACTTATTGTACCTATATTTTTAACAGTAATACGTACAGCTGCTTAGTTTTATCCTCTGTGTAAATATTTTAGCACAGCTAGATGAATATTAAACATAACAAAAAGAAAATACAAGTATTAAAAATCATAAATTACCTATTTAATTTACGAAAAAATTAGAAAAAATAATACGTTTATACTACAAAGCAAATCTCCTAACTTCCATACACGAAAATAATTTCCATACGAAGACCAGAACTAATTTCAAAATCTCTCCGAAACAAATTTTTGTTAACAGAAAACAGAAGAAACTGATATCATGCTGAAAAAGAAAGTAGGTATAACATTTACGGATGATCACTAAACCAAAACGGACCATCAAAAGCGACTAATTGTCCCGCTATATCCACTCAGATCTCGCGCATGCGCACACGAGCTCGCGTGGCGACTATCGCGACATCTAGTGGGAACATCGCGATTCACACAATGCTTCTTATAATTACAGTGACGGACAGCACGCGAAGACTGAACTGTGATTATGTCTGAAGGATATCCGTTAATCTTGGATTAATGGTTTAATTAAACTAGATCAGATTGGAGACCAGGTTAAGATGTAAATGTGGAGTGAAAGTGATGTTTGGAGATTGTTGATCTCAAGCTACTGATGTCAAGTGACACTACATGTTTACACATTAGAAAAGAGTTCTTAAGTAAAAACTATATGGTATCATATAATGCAAACCACAGGAGACTTAGCGTGAAATTTTCAAGTTTAGTCAGCTGACGAACTGTTTCGTATATTTAATTAAATACCTTTTCTTTTCTAAAATAGACTCAATAGCATCTCATCAAGCACACTAATTCAGCATGAAGGGCAGCAAACCTTGACCTGTCGAAGTAAAGATCTAAATACGTCTTTTAGACTTATAGAGAAATATCGAAACAACTGACAATTCCCCAAAATAAGACAAGAAGATCCCCCAAATGTACTAATATTAATACAATATACTAATATAGGCAAACACTAACCAACAAATAAAGAATGACTCTAAAGCACAAAATCCTAAAACAAAAACCTAACACCATCCCAAAAAACATTTTCAAATCGATATAATAATCGCAAACCGTAACTCACAATCGAATAATCGAATGATTCTCGTCAATGATAACCAAATTCTACAGGTTAGCGGTCATCCGATACTCTTTGATATCTACAAAGATATCGATATCTTATACAAACATGTACTATTTGCTGACAGGCTACCGTCGGATATTTTGACAATTATTATTTACTTGGGAATTTCGTGACACTATACATGTATGGGGTTTTAAGACGCAGATTATTTTCGGATTAATTTTTGACAGGTATAGCGATTGATTGGAAACTTTTTGGTTGTGTCTTGTATTCTTAATATTGAAGACGTTTTAGACTTCTTCCAGAGAGAGAAAGGGATAGAATTATTAAATTAGATTAAATAATTTTGGCCTCTTTTTCATATAGTAAAAATTATGTTAACTAACAATATGCTTGTCTATTGTAGTCTTTACGGGCACGTCTAAAACACAGTTTTTTATCTCATTTCTTTGCTTGGTACAAAGACAAAACATAATTTAATGGTAAACTTAACAAAACCATACATTAATACTCACAAAATAAACCAAAAAATCTCGTAAAAAGTCTGCAAAGAACCATTAAAACTAAACACACATTAATGCAACCAAAATCGCATTCACAGACGAGATTTGTTTTTAAAACTCAATTAAACATCATAAAAGTGCAGTTTATAATTAAAGGTTATAAGATAGGAATCAAATTTCAAAAAATATTTTTTTTTTGTACTTGGCACCCCAAGTTTACGCGGTCTTAAGATAGGGGGCGTTGCATCCTGTGTGTTATCATTTCCGGTAGTTTGTTTAATTACAAATAACTGGTGTGATAAGGTTTTATATTTTTTCTGTTTAGCTGTGTTATCGAGAAGAAAGTCTGGGCAGCGGTTATTATGATTTTAGTGATATTTAGGATAATTTTGTTTATATCACGTTTAAGTTTTCATGAAGTACTGTGTTACCTCTTATAAAGATATTGAGGCGCAGTTAAATGTTTCTACTATTCTAAACTTTGATGTGACAGATACGGCGATAAGACTTAAAAGTGACTTATAGTGCTACAATGATATTTTGGCACGTGGATGATGTTAACATGAGTGCGCGTATTCGCAACAAAAAGGGGCATGTATAAAACGTACATCCTTATTCTCCTAAGCATGTTAAAACCTAGCTCCTATATTAAGCTCTACATAAAAATCAATACAAATATTTCATAAGGCTTTTTATAATACAGATTAGATGCCTGATAAGTTAACAACGAATAAATTACAAATAAAAAACGATGTTATTTTTATAGTACCCACTTAGTACCAACTAGGTACCAGCGTTTATTGTTTAACCTTGACCTTTTGCTGTTTTTTTAAGGTTTAAGGACAATAATAGATGAGGTCATAACATTAGTAACTTTTTGGATTTTTTAATAAATCTATTTAATACTGTAAAGATCTTTTGGCACGTGGATGACATTAACATAAGGACGTTGGTATGCATATGCGTAACAAGGTAATCCGTCAACTCAACTGTCTGTCTAAGGTGATGAATTTTCATATATGATGGCATTACTTCCGATTTCGGTCACGTGCCAAAAGATCCTTGTAGCTCTATGTGTTTACCTTGTTGTAACTCTTAATAGAATTTGGACCATGGTCTGTATATGTCGAAAGTCTATAAAGAAAAACACTGAAAGGATAGTCGGGGGCCTACCACCAACTCTTAAAAGGAAGATGGTAGCAGTTGTGAAAGAGAGAAAGAGCCGTTTTGGCTAGCTTTTATATTACCCTTAAACCGCAAAATTTTGCAAGAATACTGGTAGATAATGGTGGATTTCTGAGATAGGACACTAGAAAAAATGTGTCAGTGAGAATACTTCTTCTTTTAGTAGGTATTAGAAATATCTTAATCTAAAAAAGAAACAAAATACCGAATAGCAACAAAAAAGCTTATCTAAGTTTCCATAAAAAGAGTTTCTAAAAAAAGAGTACCTATTTTAGTATCTAAAGTATTTTAAAACATGTAACACAACACTACACGTAGGTACAATTCGTGTAAAAAGGTTTTCATTATTACACAACAATGGAGAATTTTGTTACATTCGTGTTGAGATTAATTTACCTTTTTGTGAATGACAATAGGGCCTAAAACGTGCCAGACATTGTGACGTCAAGAGTTCTATAACTGAGAGCCCATAGTTTACTATTCACAGGTAAATAAAGCTCATAATTCGTAAATGAGAACTTTATAATTACTTTTTTTAATTTAACATGGTTAAAGATATTATTTAGTTTTACTATAATTTTCTTTAATCAGACTTTATTATAGCTACACACATAGAAAAGAAAATAAAACCAGTACGTGAACTTAAGTTAAATCTAACTAAACTTTATTTGATGGCGCGTACTGCCATCTAGCGGCGAGTAGACAAACCTCGCCTCGTACAAAAGTAAAGCGACTCTTTGCTCACTTCTGAAACATTTTGTTTCTTTTATAAATATTAACGTTAAAGAATTAAATTAAATTAATAGCCATTACACAGAATATTAATGTTAAAGGAATAAACAATACCTAGAACCTAAGCATGCATATATTATCTGAACAGTTTATTGTTTACCTATCTAAATATTTACCTCATAAATATTTGTGTTACAAACAATATTGTAATGTTATTTCGATATTAATATAATAACCACTCAATTACGTAGTTCAATCGAAATAGACTGTTGGTGGGTGTATAACTGAATACTGAACACGATGCCTTTGTCTAATGTCTAGACAATCTATTTATATCGGACTATTTTGATGTATTACGTAAATAATAGGTGTTTACTTAGTGTAAGTAACGTAGGTACCTCTTTGTATGACAATGTTGATAATATTGGTATTTCTATAATTATCATTTATATGAAGACTTCTTAAAGTTGCTTGTCAAATAGACTGAAGACGTGATCCTTATAAAACGTGGTTTGGTAGACAATAAGTCCGGAGAAGGTGTCAAAGCCTGCCCTCAAGATAATTGCAGATAACACGAAAAATGGTTTGGTAGCTAAGCTAGCCCTATTTTACATTTGTCTTCTGAACAAAAGACAACTTTCGCAAGAATTTTGTTCGGGAAGACCAAAGCTTCCTCTTTTTCTAGTATTCAGTATGATTCTTAGGCATAAAGCGTAACCATTCTCATGATCATAATTTAATCATTCATTGACAATATAAATTTCAACAAAACCATTTTGATATTTTAACCTTTGGGCCAGCAAATCTATTAGACCACAAGCCCACAACATTCAAATAAACTTATACCAATTCAACAAGTTTATATCACAGCACCGCGTTACAATTGCATGCGTTAATAAATCGCATGCATGCACTCATGGACAGTATGACGCACCTGCACGCAATCCAGGTGGACGCTAGGGACGCGCGATAGATTTCGGAAGCAAAGGCACGCGTATTCATTGCGTGCGTTGATACAATTGCGTTACATGAATATTTTTAGTGATGTGCGTTCTCTATAGGAAGATTTTGCCAGCTGTGGGAGATTGACAGACTGGTGTTATTATAATGGATTAATATTTTTGTGAATCGTACCTTTCGATATTTTAGTTACCTATACATCATTTATGCAGCTAGTTGGTAAACATAACACACATACTTACGTGTTTGGAAATACTAAAAAGAAGCCTTTTTTCGAATAATACGGCAAACCATTACAATAAGAGAGTTCAATCATAAAATATTCTTACAATGTCAACAGGTGATCTTATACATGACCCATAATGCAAAAAGTTCAGTTTTAAAATATACATTATAATAAGCCCTAAACCTTTACACAAATATCAAGAAAATCGTTACAACACTTACAACCCTTCTCACTCAACCCTTTAAGAAATTCCAAATAAAAATCATAAAGTTATCTGACCATAACCAACGGCTACTATTTTTTATTACAAATTGTTTATGCCCTCGTTAAGTAGTAAAAGACGGCTGGTAAGAAAGGGGTAGCGACTTGTGGCCAAATTACACTCACCCTTCAAAAAGAATTTCGGTGTTTGGACGGTGTTATGCGGAATAAAGTAATTTTGTTTTTGACTAAACGAATAGACGAATTAGTCCATCACATAGACTTCGAAAAAATATTGACCATTGCATGTAGGTAAATTCATAGAAAACAATTACACGGAAAGTTAAAACCTCTTAACCACAGGATTAGACTTACCGTCACCTTATAAAAAATATATATTTATAACTTTAATATTTTCGGCTTAACGATTTGTTTTGCCTCAGATTTTAGGTTTTTATAGAGCATAAACTTTAATGACTGCGAAACTATGTTTAACGATGTTTTGATTACCCTCAAATAAATCTTAACTTATGTTTTTTTTTTTGTATTTAATGTATTGCAACGCATCAGTAAACAAGATACATACTCCTAGGTATATACATAATTGACTGCACGGATAGCCGAGTGGTATAGGTCACCACGCCAATTACCACTGTACGCTACGTGTCGCGGGTTTGATCCCCGCGTAGGACAAGAAATCGTGCGATCCGCAGGCTTCTTATGAGTCTGGATATGTTTGTACATGTGAATTGAATGTCTATGAAACCGGCCGCGATACAAGGATTAAATTCCTAAGTGCGGGAATCGTTTTAAAGAAATGTAAAGTAAGTAAATGTTAGTGCATAAAAACAAGGCGCATACATTGGACTAAAATAAACCTTTTTTGAAGACACTGAGGTCCCAAAACTCAACGATAGGATTTCGAGACAATAAAATTATTTATGATAAGCAAGTGTTTCATTTAAAAGTTTCAGTTCTAGATATAGATATTATTAGCTTAGCTGGTTTAGATTCAAATTTCTACCTTAGCCCTCAACTTTACTTTAAAAAAAGGAGTTTTTTAAAAAGCTTAAGTTTATTGGTTCCTTATTGAATACCACCGTCCCGTGTCCAACAGGTTGATCGAAATCTTTTCTTTTTGTCACTCGTAACGTCGTAACGGACACATGTCACGTCCAGTAGCCTGTCATTTTGATACACCTAAGTTTTTATGAAGCATATGGCAAATATTTGGGGTTCTAGAGTCATCTTTCTTGCATTTTTAATGATATTTGGCATGCATATTCATAGTTAATGTGCTTACTTGGTTTTGGGCAAAAATCTTAAAAAAAGAAAATAGCGTAATTTACAACAACTACTTCTCCTTCGTCTACATCTAGCGGTTCTATGTTTGGATTTGTATGAACGAGGTGCAGGTTCGATCTATAGCGTAGGCAAGTACTAGTGTGGATTTTCCAATTTTTTATGACCTTTCTTTATTTTTCTAAGAAACTACGGATAAACGGTGAAGTTAAACATCGTGAGCAAGCCTGGATTCCAAATATTGGAATCTGAAATCGCCAATCCGCCGGCGGCGCCGTAAGCTAACGTGGTGATCAATTCCCTATATGGGAAAAGGCCTGTACCTTGAAATGGGAAGTTTAGGTTTGTATTATCATTATTAAAACTCTATCGTGGATAACTTTGCAACAAAACGCCACCGCAAGCTGTAAAACCCAACTTTTAATAACTTATTCTAACTTACCAAGTCACCACCCACAACTTTACTTCAATTGAATCCACATTATACCAATTCCCAAAACCGTGGTAAGGTGTTCTGGCGCAGTGCCGCCATTAATACGCAACGTCGCTGTCGTGGGCACGTGCGCACGCGCCGCTGCGCTGCCTGCGCCCGCGCCGCCGTGACGCGCGGCTAATAAAATAATAACGAATGCGTTTGTGTAGCACTGCCTTGGACAGGGGCGGATTTAGGGTGGGATATGACTATTTAACTTTTCTGCTTAATGCAAAATGTTTTTAAATAAAGTTGTCAACAATTGCCTGAAACTTTAAATTACTTTTAAAAATTAAAAATTCAACTCAAATATGTAGGTAATTTGTTTTTTTTTTTGCTCAGATCCATCAATCTTTGACTGCTTCTACGGACTATCCTCCACTTGATTTCTTGTGCTGCTCAGAGGAAGTACCAAAATTTTCTCCGACTTATTTAATCCAGAAAAACAGATTAAGCATATAACGGTATAACATGTTACTTATCGATTAATAAATATGGGTAGGTATTTTGGTTTCGGCTAAAACTAGTTTATCATATTGAAAATCATCTTTTAATGTTCGGTTTGAGAAATTGTCTATCTTAGCAAGAGACTTTGTTGCTCTCCACATTATCTTCAATTAATTCAAAGTTATTTCCCAAGTCCGTCCCCTGACCAGAGCCCAACGGCCCAGCAGCGGGCGGCATCGTTCCACAAATCGTCTCACAATGGGACGGAACTCGAAGGTGTTAGACAACCCTTTATCTAGCCGATAGCCGGCATATGTCGTTGTTTCCGATCGCGACGGCAAAACCACGAATGTAAGCCAGGAAGTGATAATTATTGGAGAATTATTGAGGACATTGTAAGTTAAATACGTTGGCAATGGAAAAGTATTTATGTAGATTTTATGCGGTCTTACTTTATTTGTATTTGTCCTGGTTTCCAAGGGTTTACTGGCTCAAATAGCATTTTAGTTTTAAATAAATGTTCAGTTTGAAAGAATAATAAAATATAAGGTAAACTAATAAGGTTACTCGTATACGAAAAAATGCATTAAACTTGAAAACCATATTTTTTTTATTTTTGGCAGTGGCTTTTATTTTGGCTGAAATACATGATCAACAATAGGCGTGAAATATGCGTAAAAGTGTTAGTAAAATATTCGTTAGGAAAAGATATCACAAGAAAACTGCACTCTTCTACAGAAACGCACATTCGTTATTTTGAGAATCACACATTCAAAAGACCATTCACAAACAAATGACACACAAACTGTTCTAACACTTTTGTGCAACGGAGCATGTCATTCTTAACCAAAAGGTGCATCAAAAAGGTGCGTTAAGCGCAACTGACACATCAGCGCGTGCGCAACAAATCTGCACAAAGCTCATTGCATGTTGCATGTTGCACATTTTAGTCTTATTCGTCTCGTTTTGTTAAGGCGTCCAGGAAATTGTGGTTTTGTGCATTATGCATTGATTGATGGGATATTAGCCATGTGTCTGAGTTGTGTGGTTGTATTTATTTTCAAATTATAATACGATGGTACTTATGTGTGGAATGTATTGTTACATTTTGCATATTTTGCGTTATTGTATGTATTATAGTACAGGGGAAGATATCTGAAGAATTGGATGCCCCTAATAAGGAGTAGCTACAATTAGACGACGTGAATAGGGGAAGGAATTTCTTTTCTAGTTTCCGACTAATTGGAGTGCAAATTAAGAACATCTTTTTAAAGCTGCTTTAACGCTTTGATGGCGCTATATGTACTAAACTTTAAAGAATAGATACAAATATACAAAATATTAAAAAGTTGCAATTTAGCATCAAATCTCAAACTAGCAACACTAAAAAACAAATCATTACACAACAGAACAGCCAACATCAAATGACTACTCAATCAATACCTACACATCATTTCAAAACTACAATTTAGTAAATCAAAAAGCATGAGTTTGTTCGGTTCCCATATAGTTCACGGCGAAGACGAAGGCGCTATAAACTCGGTAATAGTCGGTAACGAACATTAGGGCGCTACACAACGGCTAATGGACTGCCTCGTTACTGCGCCGTAATTATAAGGGGGAGGGTACACTGGGAGATATGATATTTGAATTGGTGACTGTGGAAATGCGTGTGAGAGGTGATAAGTGAGACTAGAAAACTTTAAAGTCAGAAAAAAATGTATTATTTTATTGTAAGTACCATGTCTTTTCTTGCTTGTAGCTATTTTTTTATGGTAGGTAGCCTTTTTTGTCCGAAAAACAACATAAAGATTCTAAATTGAAGTGATTACAAAATGTTGCAGGAGTTCTCGAAAAAAATTATAAGCTACTATGTCTAATAAGAATAAATCGATGTATTTTTGATAATTATTAGTCACAAAATAAAATAGTTGAAACTACATGAATTACTAAAAAACAGAATGTGAAAACAATATCTATACAGTAACATCCAAAACAATTTTACGATACAGTATAGCATCGCTAACGCTTCGCTCTCTATACCAAACAATCTTAAGGGCAAGGACTTCAAATGACCCGAAAATACTCTCATACAACATCACATTATATCTCAGAAAAAAAACTATGAATAAATATGAGTTTTAATACATATACAGAGATATATTACTTAAGTTCAGTAATAAACGTCGACGGTCAGTTATGTAAGACTATTGATACATCTTTATATGATAATTCATAATAATGTACGTAATAAAATGTAATGTATGATTTTGTGATTTGTATTTATATCGGTATATGTTGATTTTTAATTGTTATGGACTTTCTTATTTGAATTGTGTGGACTTGTTTGTGTTTCGTTGTGATGATGTGTCGTCAAGCATAACGAGTTGGAAGGGTGGGCGATGGGGTGCTGTCTATAATTTCAAATTTTGACGTTCGAAAAGTGCTACATTGTAGCCTAATTTGAATAAATGGATTTTGATTTTGATTTTGATTTTGAATGTTTTTTTTATTAGACTTAAATAAATCAACGCTTGGTCAAGTATTTTTTCAAATATTAAAAATTCAAATTTTGTGTTTGCAGAATATGGGTAATATGGTATTGAAATCGGACATATTTATACCCTGTAAAGATATATGTAAAAGGTAAAAAATAAATAAACAATAAATTTGAACATTTTAGACATTATAACATGCATTTTTCTCACCTTGTGGCAAAAATCTGTGAAATCTGAGTTTTTAAGTATTACATAGGTAGTAAGTATTGTAGGTAGCTAGCTGTAGTCCGCGACTTCACCCGCGCATATGTCGGTTATAGCTTAAAAAACATAACCACCTTTGAGGAAGTCGATTTATAATTAGTAGCGTATGTGTTAATCAAGGGTTTAAGCTAACTCCATACCGAATTTAATGAAAATTACAAACATCCATACTTACAAACTTTCGCGATTATAATATTAGTAGGATTAGATAGTTTAGTATGCAATCTGTCATATATTTTTAGTTCCTACTTAACAGTTAATTACAATTTCCTAATTTACTAATTACCAGAGATTTACTTCTTAACTACAAACACTATTAACAATTTACTTTATAACTTAACTAAAAATGCAAATCAAATGAACGAAAATTAAATGTCGTATAAACTTAAACTGCTAAGATAATATATTAAGAGTACCGCCCAAAAGCCATGTAAACTCTCTTAATCTCCATATTTAAATCCATTTACTCTAAAAACGGTTTTAATTCATCGATACACACGCTTATTAAGAGATCAAGATCTGTATTTTAAATTTCGTAACATATGAACCACAGACCTATTAAATGAATAGAAAGAACACAGAACTATATCGCTAAAGGATAAAAAATAATAATTTGAAGGGGTCACCACGTCAATTACCTCTGTGCGCGACGTGTCGCGGGTTCGATCCCCGCGTAGGACGAGAATTCGTGCGTTCCACAAATGCTTATTCTGAGTCTGGGTGTCTCTGTGCATGTGAATTAAAAGTCTGTAAAACCCCTGGCGCGGGAGTCGATTTTTGTAAAAAAAAAAAAGTTTATAAAAAAATTACGAATTGCTATTGTTTAAATTATTGAATGATTTGTCAATTCGTTCAGATTTTTTTTTCTTTTTTTATGGTTAATGTAAAATGTGGAGTCAGGGCTTAAGCTGACAAGTAGGCCTCTAGGAGAAGCTTGACAGACTCGAAAAGTTTCTCAGGTTAAGTAGCCTTAATCACTTTTAATTCGAAACTAAGACTTTTAACTTGGCAGTCCAAGGGTCACTGTTTTCGCTTATTCTATTATCCTCTTTGGTCTATGGTAACTGTCACCACAACATACAGTCAAAAATATTGCATTAAAATACCTAATAGTTAACAAGTCAATCAAATCTGATCTAGTGATTACCAGCACAGTGATTAACATGCAAGTGTGCGTTCAACGTGCGCGTGCGACGACACATGTGGGCGTTGCGCGTGCGCAACTCACATGGAAACGCAATGTTATGCATTCTTGATGAAGATTATATTACTATTTGTTTAATATTTAGTTATTCTGAGGATTAACGTGATATAAAAATGAGTTTATTGTTGATGTAAGTGTCTTTTGATGTTTAGCGGTAAGGCACGAGCCCTTTTGGAAAGAACGAAATACGTTGGTTTATAAGACGAGGCTACAAAATAAAAGGACAAGGTCTTCGATGACTGGATCTTAATTAAACGAAGATTAAAGTTATTGTTGTCTAATTATGTATTTACATTATTCTTTTTGTCTCATCATTCTACTTTTTTTTTGTTACCAACACGATATTTTGTTTATGGCATTTAGTTTGGAACGCCTAAGAGCCAATTCAAAGAAAATATAGTGCTTTATTTGATGTCTTTTTCTCGGATTTTTATTTTTAATCGGATCTAAATTACTAATAGTTAAGACTTGTTAAGACTACTAGGGATGTTCTAGATCACTTTCCTTTAGGTATTTCATATTTTTCAAGTGATATCCTTTAGGTATTTGATTATCCTAATGACAAGACATTGATGAATCAAACCCAGAAAAAATATCACAAAAATTAAAAAAAAAAAAAAACGATCAAAAATTATCCGACAAAACAACCTTCCAAAAACCGCCATGTAAACCCACCTTACAACCAACCAAAAACCAATACACTTTTTATGAAAATGAAACAGAGGCCATTTACATTTTGATAAGTTAGGTATACACTAGCTACCCTAGTCACGGCGCGGCGAGAGCGGCACGCGACACGGCGACACGACAAGTGTGTTCGTGCCCTTACATCGTGAGCGCGTGATCGAACACACATTTACCTTCTATTGTATTCTTGGATTTATTTATTATTTTTTTCTGTATTTTTATTAATTGCGTGTTGTAATTGTTTGATTGAAACCTTTTTGGAGGCCGAAAGGTTTGATATTTAGTGCCGTTTGGATGTTTGAATGTTAAGTAGTAGATTAGGGGCCATCTTGGGGAATAGGTACCAAGACGTCCTCAAAAAAATGAACTCTATCGACTGGCCTGTTGGTCTAGTGGTCGTAGTGGCCCCGACTGCTATACCAGAGGTCGTGGTTTTGATTCCCAGCCAGAACAAATGTTTGTATGATGAGCACGATCGTTGTGTCTGGATAAATTAGATATTTTCGATCAGTAACCCGCAAAATATCTTTCAGAAATCATAGCATAATCTCTTTCTACTTCAACAGTATCTATTTGCACAACGTTGGGCCTTTAAAAAGCACCTATACTCGACCCGGTAGTAAATCTTCCAGGAGCATAGCTGACCTACGTGTAACACCACAAGCTTTACAAAGCTACAATCGCATTTATTTTAAACTTACTCCAAATAGAAAATAGAACTGCGTGACCTTCAATTCATGTGAAAGGTCACAATTTTCACAATTCGGTATTTACACCTTATAGACTTCTATAGCGGGAATATGCGAATATAGAGCCAGGAATATCTAGACCACGCACGTTCGAAATACCTTGGAATAATGTTTGGAATGTTGCAGTGTGAAATTGGGATTCAGAAGGTATAGGTAATGGAGGGTTTTAGAGTAATTGTTTACGGTTTTATTTGTGTTTTGTGTCTAGGTAATGGTGTTTTTTTTTTCTGTTTTGTATGATACTACGGTAAGTTTAGACGGAGCTTGTGTCCTAAGGTACAAGATAATTATTAAATAATATTAACCAACCTGGATACGTCCATCTGCTGGGTGCAGCCTTATTCGCGTATTGGGAATGTTTTGAGCATTGATCACCACGCTAGCTTACTGCGGGTTGGCGATTTTAGATTGAAATATTTGAAACCCAAGTTTCCTCACGGCGTTTTCGAGACAGAACTTAAGACAACATACTATACATCATTATTCATCCACTATTGGGCAAAGGCACTTCTATTAATAAGAACGATGAAGTTTATAAGTCTCATAAACAATCCTTTGGAAGAAAAAAACTTACAAGACTATAGGTCAAATTAAACCACAATTCTCAGTACGACTATTTACAGTCAAACGGAAGTGACGATAAATCTTTTCATCCCTTTTAAGTACCAAGTTAACCTTGCAACTGTTCAACAAAAAATACCATTGGACAATCAACCTTATAGGCTAGAACATAGAGTAGGTTTTCCAATGGTGGGAGATTGGTTTGGTAAGTTGGTGACTATGGTTGTAAAGCTTCAAATATAATTAGGTGTGACATCAATCAGATAGGCTTGACATGTGTTTCACGTCAACACCGTGATGTTAAGATTCTGGGACAGAGCAAAAACATGGCGGTTACGGGTGACTGAAAGTCGAGGGGATAGGACGATAGGTGTTCTGCCGGGGTTGCGGGATGTTCGTAAGAGTTACCGCGACCCCGGCACTCAAAGTGCTCCAGGAGGAACATAGTGGGTTATAGTCAGTAGAAGTCTGAGAGTTTTCTTTGGGCACTAGTTGCCTGAATTAAATGAATAAATAAGAAAAAAGTCTGACACTCCCGCTGCACCCACAGCGGGCGGGTGTCATTTGATGATTTCCCACGAAATAAAAAGAGGATAGGTGTTGTAGAATTTGTAGGAAGGATAATAACTAAGAAACTGAAAAAAGTATTAATTAAACTATAATATAACCCGTTTGAGTTATTGAGTTCAAGAAATGTTATTAAAAAATTTAAGTCTGACATACGGAAGATTGAATAGGTAACTCTAAAAACAAGTAGGTACTCAACACAAATCATATTTTTTATTTTTGACAAGCCACGGAATTAAAGATTTCTGTAGAAAAAAGCTTCAAAAAACATATAAAATCGTTCGTAATAATATTCATTTCATTCAACCTAATTAAGTTCTAAATTTAAGCCACGCTTGTTTACAAACTTAATTAGGGCACACAAATATAAATCTCCCATACAACACAATACTAAACTCCTAAATCTCCCATTCACCGAGTTCCAACAATTTACGAGCAATAAACAGTTCACAAACTTCACACATCGTATTTATTGACAGGAAGCCATTAGGTAACATGCAAAAATATAGCAGTCAGATGCGGTGCAGTCTGTAGCCAATAGCTTTCACATTGTGAGTTTGTGCCTGTGACACAGTTATGGAGGCAAAAGTTCAAATGAACAATGGGGTTGTCTATGATCCAAGATGGCCGAAGATGCTAGTCTACACTTTTGTTGATCATTTATAGCTGTGTTACGTACGAAAATGATTTCGTGTGTTATGTAAATGTAGTGAATACAACTGCAATTTTTTATGATTCTAAAGATGTCCAGACAAAAATTGTTTACGGAACTTATCACAAAACTAAATAAAATCACGTGTGGCACATTGCCACAGCTGCATATTACACGGAGACGTGAAATTACTCACGCGTAATGCCAAAACATTCGTATTACTTAAAACGACCGCAAACCGTCGAAAAACGCGATTTTTCACACTCCAAAAACAAATATGTGGGGCGTTCAGAAACTATTATTTTTTTACTGTGAACAGCTATTAATTCATATTAGTGTTCTATTTATGTTTCGGAAAGGTATCCGAACGCGAAAGGTGATAGGCTGACAGCGCGCTCTTTTGAAATTCGAACGCGTTTACTAATTACCGTGATTAAATTTTGAGATTTAAAAATAAAAAGTGGGGTTGGAAGTTTAAAAAATAATTTCATAATTTTTAACACTTGAAACATGTGTCTTGAAGAACATAAATGACATATAGTTTATTTATAAAAAATATATATTAAAGGATCGAATTTGACAAAAACATATATTTTTAGACTCACTAACTCAGCCAATATCAAGCAACGATTTCGTAATACCCAGAATACAATTCTACAATACACAACCCATTATTAAATCGAATTATTCTCAAAGCGTAAACCAAACATTTAAATTATATCCAATATTTGCAGCGTTTAAGTTTTAACAGGCATTATAATCACTTCATTATGCATGTAGCATTATGCAGATCGTTGCTAGGTCTTAGGAAGAGCTCTAAAGCGTGACCGTCCATGGGAGCGGTGAGGTATCGGCCACTATTGTTGGTCCTGAATAATGTTTAGCGTTTCGCTATAACGCTGAATGCGGGCCCTATAAACAATTTCGCGAAATAAATCCTACGGTCGCGCGGGAAATCTAGTGCGGTTGACGTCGATTGGCGTGCGTCGTGACGTGAATTATTTTATACGAGATTTTGTTGTTTTGATGAATTTTATTTCTTAACAATCAGTGGTTTAATACTAGGTTTTAAAGTATATTGTTGTCAATAATACGGCCAGTCTTTTTAAAAGCAATTGTAGTAATAATTATTCAAAGTCTACGCTAAAATCTATGGAAGAAAAAATAATAATCGGATGTAATAATATTTCATCCAAAAATAAGGATAATTTTCTTCACTAAGTCCACTGTTCTCTACTTGGCTATCTTTAGTTGCCATTTGACAAGAAAAAAATATAATATGTAATTGAATAAGCTTTGCCAGCCAATCCTCTCCAATCCCACTGTAGTGAAATCCCCAGCAGTGGAGATAGCATCGACAGCGGCGTCTCGATGGGCCACGAGCTCTGCTTACACCGCACCGGCTGTACATCGCATACCGTGTACTCAGAGTAATTGGTATTCCAACCTCTTTGCGACCGATTCTCCACCAAAACTTTGTTTATGGTATTCGAATTTCGAATGAACAAATGAAGAGCTATAATAAAAAAAAAATTGTTGTCAATTTCAATGAAGTTTTATTGTGTTCTTAATTCAAAATACATTAAAAACGTTCAAATAAAAAAAAGAATATCGAAAAAAATATTTACTCGTTTTCTTTTTAATTGGATTCTTGATGCAAATCAAATTATAAAAACATACTTTATAGAGTAAGGTGGTGTAAATTTTGTATCAATAGCGCTAATAATATTCAGTGGTAATGCACCTTAAGCCCAGTCTTTATACTCATACATGCGTTACCGCTGTATATTGCATTTATTAGAAATATTTAGCATATTATTCGCATCATTACGCAACGTAATATAGACTCAATAAAAAACGAGATGCATAAATTATGAAGATATATTTTTACTTTATGGCGTAGTTCCATTTCTTTTAATATTTGAGAATCTTGAAATAATGTAGGAGAAGACTCTTCGTTTACGGAAGAGGTTTTGTAATAAGAATGAAGAAGATCCAATGGTATTTACATCGATTGTACATTAGTAATACAATTTGATTCTAATAATACTAAGTCTCGAAATCTTTCAGCCTTAACTGCGCAATTAAACTACCATAACTAACCCCATGACAAATACAAGACCATAAACACAAAAATAGCATCCATTAAAACAGCAATCACCCTTCTATAGAATATTCCAGAAACATTTAATACAACGGAAATTATAACTAAAACATACATCTACATACTCACCAAGAAAACAGAACATAATTAAAAAAAGGAAAATAAAAAAGATCATTCGTTCTCGCAGCATGCGCGCGTACGCAACAAAACTTCAATTAATAATTGTCTATGCACGATAAATAAATACCATAGACACTATAGACCGTATTCAGTGTCGGTGTTGCCAGCAACGCGAGCATTATTTATGGTTCGCTAGCCAGCATTTGTGTAATGCTTAATAAATAAACATTTAATAAATATGGGAGCTCGTGTTATTGAAAACGCCTGCGTTTGCTTCGATGACAAATGTGTTAATACACTATCATTCAGAGTTTGGTAATGATTAGTTGATTATGTAATTAAGAGTGAATATTGGGAAGAAAGTTTCGTCTTTTATTTCATCATGCCCCTGCCCTTATCCCAATTATTATTTGGGGTTGGCGCAGCATGTCTTCTTCTTCCACACGTTCCTATCTGACGTCATCTCGCAAGTGACACTCTTGGCAGCCACATCATCTTTTACACAATTCATCCATCGTTTCTTTGGTCGTCCTCTACCCCTATATCCATTATCCATCCATATTCATGTCCAGCTTTTTACTTTATACTTGTCTTAATAAAGTCAGTTTACCTATCAGTTTTCAATCTATTGGACGTACATGTTCTGCAGAATCAGCTAATAAGAATTATTCTAATTCGTTAACCTTCAAAGCCTTGAGTTATAGTATGGATTTTTACTAACAATGACACTGCTAAATTAAAGTAAGTCTTTATAGGACTAGTTTATAAATACACCCTTGCCTATAAAATCTACGAGTGTGAAAAGCTTTAACGTTAAATAGAGAAAAGATATTAACATTCAAAAATAATATCATGTAAAATTCATTACGAAAAAAAAGAAACCAAAACACATACATTTCTTTTTCCACATCTCTATTTACATCTAATCATTTTTAAACAGCACTAATGATAACATTACATTTTCTCTCATTTACAAAACAAAATAAGAAATAATTAATATATTTATCATAAAATGTATGAATAATATCACGTTATTAACGAAATATTTAAGTTTTCAATTAAGCAGGAGTAAAGATGTTTAATTAAGTATCAAAATGATTAATACTATCATTAGTATTTTAATAACATTGAAGTACTTGTGTATGGAATGTTCATTCATTTATTTTTAAAGTAAGGTGCATATTTTAGTACCTACTTAAAAGGACTGATTAATGAATTGAAAGCTTTAGTCTTTTTTTTTTGTTTGTCCAAAACAAATTTTGATGAATGAACTCTACATTATCCACGTTAATAGCTAATAATAAAATTTAAAGAATGCCGAACAAATAACACAAAGAATTTACGATTCGAACGGAAAATAAAAATACACAATTAATACAAATTCGACTTAAAATAAAATAAACTTAACTGTCAATAAAATGGCGTCAAATGAGAGGGAGCTAAGACGTGACGCCTGCGCAAATGTTAGGATTAACGCTTTTATGCGCGTGCGCAGTTGACAGCTACGAATTTAGATGTTATATTGTGATAATAACAAAGGGAATGAATGAAATATGAAGGATGATGGTGATGATATTAGAAACTATTTTTATATCGTGATCTTTTAATATGACACTTTTAATTGTATCATTAATACCCGTCAAAGGTTTTTTGAAGAAAAGGAATTAGAATTTATGTGTTGACAAAAATGTCTCAATTATGAACGTTTTATTACAAATTTATTTTTATTTACTAATTAGAGGTTTACTGGATTAGAATCAGTTCTTTAATGTTTATAAAATGTAATGAATGTCAGCAACTTTGAACTGCGGGCCAAAATAGTCTATTTATTTTGTCACAATTTCTTGCTAACTAAAACCAAACATAATTGAAAACCAAATAAAAAATAAAATTCATTTTAAGCCAAAATCACTGAAGATGTTATTTTGACTGGTCATAAAAACAATAAAAAGAACAATGCAATTCGAATCTAAATCGAACATTCTTATTTCAAATCATATTTCCCAACCGTCAGCTCTCAGCTGTTAATTCGCTAATAGAGCAATCGAACGTGACAAACAATAGTACACTTCGCCTTAACACGCCTTAACTATTTGCACAATACTAGGATTTGTCATGCCCTTAAATTATGAGATTAACATGTACAATACGCAATATTTTACATATTTATAGCACGTAGGAACGGCAGATGTACGATTAAGGGCGTAGATAAGGGAATTTTGTAAGTGTGTTCATGTCGCGAAACCGGACAAAACTAGAAAAATCTGTAGTATTTCACAATGATTGCGTAATAGTACTCAGTTGTTTTTCTTTCTGTAATGATAGTTTTATGAACTGATAAGTATAAAGTGTTAAATAATATACAACAGAAATAGACAATGCTCGAAGTATCGAATTACATAGCGAGTAAGATCCGTTTGTTGTCTATAATATGTGTATAAGTCGCGAAAGTTTAAAAACAATAAATGCTCGAAGAGCCAGGTAATAGGACACTTCGTAGAAAATACTAAATTCATGAAAATATAAAGGTATTTCTGGACTTTCATACTCGAATTATATAAGCCATCTTATTAGGACAACATGTACGTACCTTTATTTCATCAACCCTAAAACTCTATAAACACACATTTGTATTCCGTACCACATTACATAAAACAAAAGCCGACAGATACATATGTTTACATATTATTATCGCAATGTTTGAAGATGAAATTATATCTTGTAAAGAGAAACTTTGACATGTAACGCTTACTGCTTAGGTAATGTCTACGTGTGTGATGCGACAGCTTTCGAAAATATGTTTAGCGAATGGTACACTGAAAGGGATACCTGTGAATTTGTGAATTCGATGTCTCGGTGTTGAAATAAATACGAGGAAAAAGATATCAGTCTAATACTAAGACTTAGTCTGATATCTTCTTGACTAATACTAAGACAAACAAATTACTTCGTTAGAGTTAAGCTTTTAAAAATTCTACTTAAAATAGGAGGTTCATAGGATCGGTCGTAGGACAGGGGCGCGGTGAATGCGAAAGCGAACCCCGTGCCCCCGGCCATAGGCAGATGAGGATGCTCTAGTGGTTTTAGCCGGTAAGAGTCCTGCACACTACCTTGTCAACCCCCTGACGAGGGACAGTCCATGAGGATTTCCGCTGGGATACAAAAAAGGGGTCAATCGTAGAAATGACCATTGTAGGAAGATTCTCAACTCAACTGCTTTCATTGCTTTCACTGCTTGACCATATTTTTGGCTATCACATCTTATCTTAAAAGTATATTGTTATTGTATTATAACACGCTAATCACTAAAACAGAAAAAAGAATGGTCTAATGCCAAATACTATTTCTTCAAAAAGCCATAGCACATAGTACTTACATCACTAAATAAAGGTTACAGAAATAATTAACCAAAAAGCTCATAACGAAAAAACTTGAAAGTTAAGCACCATAAAACTTTACAAATTAATTTGTAAAAAACAAACAAAAAACAACTCAAACAAAACAAAATAAAATAAATTCGGTCGAACGGTTTCGTTCATTCATTCGTTCTATTGCATGTTGGACATATTTGGACTAACCATGGTACATATATTTCTGGAGTTTTATTAATATTGAACATACTCACGCTACGCTACGACAACTATTTTATTACCTGGTGAAAAACTTGTTCTGATTCCATACATTGACTTTTGATAAGGACCTCTTGGTAAGGGGACAAAATGAAGGGGAATTTGAGAGTCGAGTCGTAAAAGTCATAATATTGTATTAAAGGAACAATCCCAATATTCCTTAAGATTTATGACTTGTCATCGAAACATTCTCAACGAGCTTCGATTTAATGATTTGAAAAGTCATAAAATGTCAAATGATATGACATGACTTTGTATGATTAATTGGTTTGTCCTATAGTTCACGGGTTCCCAAAGTCGGCAATATTGTCCTCTTTTGGGCACTGCAGGCCTTTTAAAGCGGTATAAGACTTGGAAAAATCTCAATATTTTGTGGTAGTAGTTTTCCAGTTGTCAAAAGTCTAATAATTTTCAGCGGTCCCCTTTGAAAGTAGACAAAATAACTATGGAACTCATAGCTGCAGATGAAGCTAACATGGAAAATCTAGGTAGAGACAAAACAGATGAACTAGATGTTCCCAAGCAAGACGAAGCAACAACAAATAGAAAAAGTGGGAAAATAGAAAAGGGGGCATTTTCCTCATAGTGGGACAGTTTGTTCCGATATTCTTGCCCTGGGTGTCAGTTTTGACTTCAAATAATAATAATTAACAAGTCATGCTTTATACCAAGCATTATATTGTTGCCTGCATGTAACTTGGCAAGAGTTAAAGCGAGAGGAGAGATGCGCAGAATACAAATATGTATGAAAAATGACTTCTGCGCATTTTTCCTCTCTTTCGAACCCTTGCCCCGTTACATGCTGAGAAGAGTACAGACATCATACATCCAACCCGTCTCGATAGGAAGATATTTAACATTCCTGCATTGTATTACTGTGAGTTTATTTTTGGAATTTTAACAATAGAAAACGCTAACTAAAGTGAGCTTTCTATTGTATTGCAATAACCGATATACCTATTATATTAATTACTTCCTAACTAATATTTATGTCGACTGATGATTTTCAGGACTTATTTATTTATTTTTATAATATACCGTTCATACCCAAAATTACAAAAAAAAAATCGTTTTTATAACTAACTCATTATTGTGAAAGTGTGCGAATAAAACTATGTGAAATTTTTTTCTCCGGTACAGAAAAATACAAGCTGAAAAAGAAAATACAAAATATCTAACAAAATTCGACCAAAAAAACTTCAACAACAATTTGTACAATCAACACAGCAATTCAAACTCCAACACTCGTAATACATTATAGTGAACATGTAAACTTACTTCAAAGCGTGTTCATTAATTAGCATTTTAGTTCATAAGTCAAAAACGCCGGCAACCAACGGCACATCTTAAAATACAACACTTCTTCAAGTACTTTAACAGCTGTGGAAAAGAGACGGCGCTATACACCGTGTAGTACTCAATACTCATATATTGATTGTATTCCACATGTTAGTTTAGGTCTCATATTATAAAATGTTTCAATGTGGACCCTGTCGGGTATAACAATGTGGGAGAGGAGGAGCGCATATTCTTAAGAAGAAATATATCAAAATATCTTGTCAACTATATGTATTATCAATTTTATTTAATTTTTATTAATAAATATTTATTCAATAAATTAATATTAATTAATATGTCAGATAAGCAGGTCGCACGTGGCCTGAAATCGCAAAAGACAGGGAGCTTTGGAAGGAGAAAGGGGAGGTCTTTGCCCAGCTGTGGGATCTTGTGTAGGCTAACTACTAAAAAAAAAAATATTTATTTCTTTAATTGCTGTTATTTAAGTACCTTTAGAATGCTCTTACTTGTTTGCATTACAGTATTTTTAGCAGTCTGGTATATTTTTATCGTTTCGGTAATACGCCATCACGCTTCCACAATACAATAATGTTATACTAAGATATCTTGGTACACAGTCACCACATGTGAGTTCGCGTGACAAAACACGCCAGCCATACTTGCCTTGCCATCAGGTCGTTGACCCCGCCTGAAATAGGTAACCTTGACCGCTAGTCGGCCCGTTTACCTCTGACGCTTCGCGAATCGCGATCGAGTTCGCGAACGTTAACTGTGTAATAGCTGTGTGGTTTATGGGGTTATGAGCTTTTATGTCGTTTTAATTGATGAGTTTATTTGGTATAATTCAATTGGTAGAGTTAGGAAGCTATGAGATACGTTTTCAGTGTAGTGAAGTGACATGTTTCAGGTCTACAATAATTTTGTTATCAGAAAACTTAAAAAAATGGCAATTTTCAATGTTGTGAGCTCTGATTCTGATTTTATTAAAAGTAATAAAAGTAATATAACTATAAACTTAACCTTAACTATAAAAACACAACTAGCTTCAAGTTCCATAAAACTTTAACTAAACACTAAAAAATGTACCAACTTTCAGTAGTGTAAAATGAGTTCACAACAGTTTCAGTTGAAAACAAAAGGCGTTTGTTATTATTTACGTTACGTCTTCAGTACAACGATGTTTAGTTTCAGTTGTTTCAGCTTTTCAGTGTTAATTGGCACTCGACAACACGGGGGTCGTCCAGTAATCACGTGAGGCTAAAGGGGGGGGGGGGGGGGTTAAAATTTGAAATATTACACGGAGGGATGGATGATGTCGGAAGGGTTATGTATTTATTGTTTTTCATGGTTCTTAATACATATCAGAATAAAATAAGATTACACTCTATTCATATTGAAATATTTACTTCTGAAAAATGCTTATTTCTAGGTAGATAGTAAAACCAACAGGAGAACCTTACATCACCAAAAACTCACGACTGTGCCCAGTTATAGAGGTGCTTTAGAGAGGTGTATGTCCAACAGTGGGCGAAAGATTGCTGGAGAGGAAAAGACTGGGAAGATGTTTTAAACCTCACTACGTATTATCAAGGGAGAAGAAGAGTTGAATATTCTTGTTTGCAATTCCTTAAGAGTAGTAAGTAGTAGATAGTTTTATGTTGTAGTTATAATAATATGTATTTTTGAAAGATTAGTTTAAGTTTTCTCTGATTTATGTAATTGGCTTCAAACCTTGTAATTCAATAAATAAATAAATACTATAAAATGATTCTCGTGATTAATGGACGATCCCAAAGGAATCAATTCGCACCATGTCCAGTGTATTCGTGTTATAAGAATAGACAAAACAATAATATTGTTGATCTCTTAGTATTAAACCGTTGGAGTTTTGATACGTTTTGTTTCCAAAGCTCTTGAAAGGAAAACGGGTTTTAGTATGCTTGTTTTGTAGTTACTGAAATTGGTATTTGTGGAAAAACTTTTAAATACAAAACATATAATACGATAGTCGAGTGTATCGTTTTGTTACTTAAGATAGAATAGTTTCTTGCATTTTTATTTTTTGGTGGAAAATATTAAAAGTCGGGAAAGTTCGTAGTTTGAAAATGATTCCTGAAAATGTTTGCATGGAATAAATATCTTTATTCTATAACTGAGTTATATTATAGTATTTCTTCTTTTTTATCTTTATCTTTTAGGGATTTTTTTTTTTTTAAATTGGGATTTGATACAAAAACTATACCGTACCAAATCATTGACACCTTTTTAACCAACTTTAAACTGTCGCACAGTTTTACCCAATTACATACCTAAACTACATTCCTACGGATACACAAATCAAAATACCTTAGGTAATAAATCTGCAATGTTATTCTGTAATAATCCAATAACATACACAACGGATTCGTGAAACTAATTCACCGTAGAATTTAGAGTGATGCTTGCATGGATCGCGTCATACTGGCGCCCGACTGCCCGCCCTAGTTCAAACTTACATAGATATATACTATATAGATAGCCATGGAATATATGACAGTTGAGGGAAGTGGTATAACATTGATGTCGTTTTGAAGGCAGATCAAAAGCTCTTAAGGTAATGTTACTACAGTTTTTCAAAGACAAAGACATTTAATTCTAATTATACTACTTCAGGTCGTAGCGAACTAACGTCTCCAAACTAATTATTACGTAGTCTGATCCTCAGCGTTCTGTCATCTGTCAATACGAAAAAAGCTAAAGTTGATCGTCTTCTCCTAACCGTGACATACGCTAGCCAAAGTGCAACTTCCACCTACTTTTCTATATTTTATGCATTTATTTTATATGTGTATATCTATGTTATTGTGCATACTTTCCACCATATATAGACAGATCTTGTGTGAATGGAATATGTAGATGTCTCGTTATTTTAATGGGAGTATCGCAATTTGTATCCAGTTTAATTTGACCGATATTCCTTTACCTGCAATACTTTAGTTATTGGGGACGTTTAATGAAAGATTCTGGTAAAAATAAACGATTAGTAAACCTTGGTATTCTAAGGTGTAGTTATAGCAATAATTCATTAATGAGGATAAAAACTGTTTTATTTTAATTGACATTAATTATAATTGATGAAATGGAACGAAAAAAAAAAAAAATTACAAGAATTTCTTTATTAAACTTGAGGATCATGTAAGTGTAGCAGTTAATTATTAAATAATAAATACGGTGAGCTGTTATGAACAATACCGGGTCAATCACACCCAATAAACAAAAACATGTTATTCCTTACAGGGACGACGAGTATCTATCCATAGGGTTGGTAACTAAACAATATTTATAATACAGTATATTAATGTTCCAAGACTATCACACAACACCATCTAATCTGAAACTAAGCAGAGATTCTATTACGTCTAGAAAAATTGGTAACCTATGGTTCAACTTAAAGTGAGACGCCCTCTATTCAGATAAATTTTACATCTACAGAATTCGGTGACCTATGGTCTCAACTCAAGGTGGGACGCCCGACCCCCTAGTCAGGTAGACAAATAAGATGGAAACAGGTGGCTAGGATGAAATGGATTTGTAAAATGGAGGATTTCAGTGAAAATAGCCCATTAGGAGAGGCCTAGGTCCAGCAGTGGACTACAATACTCCTAATGATTGATTGAATGGTTTAAATTTAGGGTTAGCCATGCATAGACAGCATTGATAGTAAACACTGCAACTTTAATAACTACCAACTACTTTACTGATCGCTTTAAAACTGCGAGATCATGTGTTTGGCCGGCTTGAAAAATGCTACATTTCAAACTTATTGTAAGTCTATATTAATCCAACATAATTAACCCATACAATAAACGTTCCCAACAAATAACTCCCTACTTAAAACAAAAAATATATCTTAATAGTCTAAATATAACTCCAGGATTTTCCCATCGCACCAGCCCTGGTGCCTACAGATTGGCGAACGCGTCGCGACTTGCGCGCGCGCAGGTCCGCGGTGGTCGCGGCACGTGGTCGCGCTCCCACGGTCCGCGGGGGGCGGCCAATCACTGGTGACCGCCATTTTTTTATATCGACAGTGTAACTGTGTGTATTATGTAAGACCTCCTCAGATTTTTTGGTAAATATTGTTGTTTGATAATGAGTTTGTGTTTACTTGATTGTGTTTGGTTTTTATATATCAAGCTTCTGTGTAATATATGTCGGCATTGTCGGCAACTTTAAACATGGGAATACGAACAGTCCAAAGAGGTGATACGACAGAGATGAAGACTTTAATATAATGTAGGTACTAATTCTAATAGGCTTCCGAAATAGGCTAACATGTTTGTCTCTACACGTATGGTTTGATAGTTACTTGGTCTCAGCGGGTTACCTAGTTTATAAAGGGATAGATAAAAATAACATTATTTACTTATCCTATGTAAAAATCACATATGCTTATGAAATTCGTAGTGATATAACTTTCGTAATATTTCGCAATAGATAATTTTGTGGCATATTATCTTGGTTAAAAACTGTCAATTTCTAACTGACGATTACAATAAAAAGGCGTTTCAATCATTAAAAACAACAACAGAACTGTATTTTATACATCAAATACGTTTATGTATTTGTATTTACAGAAGTAAACTAAACATTTTTTTTTTGAGAAAAGCCCAAACATTTCTCTTGGCCAGTTTTTAAGAGCTATTATAAGATCCGAAAACCACATATAAATTCAAAAGATCACTAAACGCTGTTTTATAAATAAAAACCCTAATCAAAATCCACGAAATCACAAAGACAATCAACAAAATATATTCATTGTAAAATCATTTGACGTAAGAAACATTCTAGCTATCCAGTCTTCTATTCTACACAGCCCAATTTAGTCTACAGGAAATATTTACCTACACTAATAGTTTCAAATAAATCTAATCAAACAGCTTTAGCTATGAAGTTTTCGGGCCAATATGATAAAACAATGTTCATAGAAACTAAACTGATAAATAAGGAAGGAATTAGATCTTCCTAGAATATCTTCGTATTACTAGGAAAATTCTACATTTCCAACAATGTACGCAGGGCTTATGGCTTAGTAAATCCTTTGGAAAATATTCCACAATCCCTGCATATGACTTATTGTTATAATACTGAGTTTACTAAGCCGCGAAAACAACGATCAAAACTCTAATCCAAGAACTAAGATTGGTTTGGACGGAGTGCGCAGCGCCATCTCGTATCGAATAGTGGAACTAAATTTGGAACAGATGTGACAAATTGCTATTTATCTGCAGTTACACGCTTTTAGTGTTTCGGAAGTATATTAAAATATAAATAGTAATGTGAAAGTCAAGTTTTCTTTTGCTTTAAGTTGATTTACTTCAAATAAAGTGTTTGAAAACTTTGAGTTCTTTGTTATTAATTTTAAAAGTAACTAAACCAAAAAGAAACTAAAAGGCAATACTTTAATATAAAAGCTATACTCTATTATTCTAAAAATTACATTCCCACCAAATTCAATCACTCTATTTTTGTGCTCATAATTTCCCAATCTATTTTCATATAGACTTCTCATCCAACGCCTTACCTAAACAACATTTTTTAATTAACTACATACAATAACAAAAGAAAATCACCGCTTCATTTATATAACCGCTGCAATCCGAGGCATTCATGTGATCACTTAATCTATTTATAATCTTAGAGTCATCGGCGAAGCTAAAATAGCTCTAAATAGGAGCATACCGGCGTTTGTCCGTTTGTCTGTATAGCTATAGCGGCGCCAAGCTTTGCTTTCTTGACTTTTTTGTCTATTTCCTTTATGGAACAGAATTTTAATTAATTGTGCAAAGCTATTTAGATTCATTCATTTAATTATAGGGGTATAAAATCATTATGTTACACTTTAATATTTGAAATTAATGGTCTAAGTTGTAATTGTTTATTTATGAACATTAAAAGTAAATTAAACTTTTTAGTTAACTGCAGTTTGCAACGTTGAGATTTAAGTAAAGAATTTCAAAGTAATTGCGGTAAGTAGCTTATTTTCTCCTTTTGGATTTTAATTTTCACACAGCATCAAAATCAGTTTCTTCATTAAATTTGCAAAGAAAACATACAATATTTCAAAAGACTAATAGTTGCTGCAAAACCATTTGTCTTCTCTCAGGCTGTCGGTTAAAAAAGCCTATATATGTTAATCCAGGGTGTCAGCTTACTCCATACTAAATATCACCAAAATTGATCCAGTCGTTTAAGCGTGAACGATTAACAAACATCCATCCATTCATATAAACTTTCGCGTTTATTAGTCACCAAGTTAAAAAAAGCTAAGAATACGCCAGCCAGAAATAGCCATAAAATCAAAACATAAGAAGATAATAAAACTGTAAGGTTCTTGTACCAAAATGGTGTGTACTGTAATTCTCATTATTTATGGTGTAATAAGGTAGGTTGGTAGCTTCGTAACTCTACTATTTCATAAAGTTTGCAGCAACATTTTTATTAATACACATTCTCGTATGTCTTAACGTTGTCTAGATGATTGTGTGTTTCCACTATCTGATAACGTCGGCGATATAAATGGAATTTCTTGTAATAGTGACTGTAAACAAAATATGTAGGAGTTACATATGAAAAAATAATATTCGTAACTAATTCTAAAAAAATCAATGAAAGAGAAATATAACAGTCAATAGAACAATTCTTTACGCATAACACAAAATAATTTTAGAATTGTAAATGCGCAAGATAGAGAATCGTGGAAGGACTTGGGGGAGGCCTTTGCCCAGCAAAAATGATTTGTAGTAAAGGACTTATAACGTGACATTTACAGTTCATCTCTTAGTACAATCTCTCACTGCCGAAGGTCGGTTACTTTATCTTCTTCTCGTGCCAATAAATAAATAGTGATGATTTTATTTCAACCTTCTAATATCACGAAAAAACAAAAACACTACGTTACCTACCGTATCTTTTGTCAACGCGAACACACCCAGGCTTCTATTAGTATGCAGGCGGCGGGCGACGACGCACGACCGAGATTTACTGTTACCCCGCCGTGCATCTCGCAGGGATCCTAGCCCATGTCCTAGGCTGACGCGGGTTTATTTACACTATAAACTAGGAAATTTCTGGGAAACTAGTAATACGTAGTAAAAATAATAGTAGTAATAGATCGACTAGAAGAAATGTCTTATGGTGCTAATTACGCCTTGCCAATTTCCACAATACTCTACAATCAAGTTTAAATGTATGATAGTGACAATTCTTTTCGATAAATCACGTAATTTAGACCTGTCTGACAATATACTCGTACATATTTGAGAGTTTGCTTTGACGTTAACGATCGTTACAATTGTAAAGAACTCACTAGGCTACAAGGGATGTGCGCATAATACTAAAAAAGTAATTTTGATTTGTCAACATCTCCAGGGTATGTTATCTCTATTGTCAAGGGCAAATATTGTGCCGAAAGCATTCGATGGCAAAGAATGCTGCTACTTGCCTGTCGTTAAACATAACCTAATTCAAAGGAAATATTTTAATTCGCTATTTGTGTCTTATAACAGCTGAACAAAAAACTTATAGAAGAAGATGTAGTAAAAAAAAAAACTTGAACAATGTTTCTCGGACCATATAAATGAGGCTTTACATATTCTTACAGCCTGAAATATGGCCTCTTAATAACTGCAGTCTACTGCACCAGTTAAGTGAAAATTTCATCATAAAACTAATTAAACTAACTTTCAACGCCATGATATTTACTCCCTGTTTTTATTCAGTAAGTTTTTTCAGCAAACATAATTTGTGTAATACAATTTGAAAAAGACGATGAGTTAAAATGATTATAAATGTGTTTCGTTATTTGTAAAAAAAACTTAATATCTTAACTAGGTAACCGAAAACATGCCTCAAAATTATTCAATCATCATATCAACACCATACCAGTTACCAGTATAGTACCATACAAGTTATAAATATAAAGATTTTAGTATTTATTTAACTATATCTATTAGCAAAATGTACGGGAACAGACTCTACACTATCGCTTGAAAAACTTTACAATGTAATAAATTACATACATTACAAACCTCATGTGTCATATTACCTAAAGTTTCTCCATACTGTACAACAATGCAATAAAATTATATATAAACACCGCTTGTTTGTCGCAATTGTATAGAAAATGAGACCTAATGAGACTTTACACACGCAGATCTAACAATTTATGTGAAATACAATAAAATTTTGGTACAATTGTACTAACAACAGCCTACTGACACGTCTTAAAGTAATTTAAGCAGTTGTGGAAGAGAGATGGCGCTCTATGCGGTGTAGTGTTCTTTCACGCTTCCACAACTGCAGTAATATTGCGTTTAGATATGAACGTAAGATCTATGATGTTGGTTAAAACAATCCGATTTACATAGTTCCAGTATTTCGATCATCATCATCAGCCTATGCTCCGTACTAAACACCAGTTTCTAAATTGTATAGAAATTCTGAAAACAAATCTCAGTGGCGTGCACTTGGAGAGGCCTATGTCCAGCAGTGGACGTCCTACGTCCTGAGATGATGATGATGAACAGAACCAGGCGCAATCCGAGTAATGTACAGCAACTCAAGCTTTCAGTTGTTTTGAATATCCCATTGTGTTAACCGACTACTGTCGCTGCCTTTACAATATAATATAATGTAGTGTTGCCGAATTTTCACTGTAATAATGAAATTCGATCGAGTTACAATGCCGGCTCAATTGAGTCATTTGTGACGGACTGACACACAGACCCACCCATGTATGGTAAATATGATTATGGTAGTTAATATATTGTCCTGAACAAAACTGATTTTGAAAATTTATGGGTCGATGTTAATTATTGCTTCAATTACTTTTTAAATAAATTACGATAGTTTTTCATTTTCTTCTATTACCGTCGTAAGACGAATCTGTTGTCTGTTTTTATTGGTTAGAAATAAAAGGTTGAAATGTATTTAGAATACGAATTTTCTCTCTTTATCCCCTTGCCTATAACAACTTCAACCTGTTTTAAAGTAAGTTCTTTGTTAATGAATTATAATATATTTCTTTATGTAGGTTTGTCCTCAATGGTGTAAAATCCTGGTTACTATACACTCAAAGGCCCCAGTTCACACACTCAACCATGTAATAACATGTATTGTGATGTGAACATAATGATACGCCTATTGTTGCGATCGCGTTTTATTTTATGACATTAATTGCTTACTAAATTTTGCAATCACTACCTATTTGGCACAGATTTCAGCAATAGAAGTAGGTAGGTATAATAAAAGAGTAACTTAAGGACTTTCTTGCTTCTTCATACGAATGACATTTTGGAAACGCGCTACTAGAAGGTAGTAATGTTTTGAAAGTGCCTAAGGTCTACGCGAAATAAAAGCCTTTTGATTTTAATATTAGTAAATCGACGGGTCCTACGTAGACTAGTACAAGTGCAAAAATGCAACTTTTCAAGAGAGCGGTTTAAAGGTTCAAAAGCGTGTAACATTGTCGTAAATCGATAAAAACACTTGAAATTTTAGTATGTTATATTTTGATATTTAAGAAATAAGACTGCATTATTGGTTTTTCTTCTTTTTTTATACTTTGGAAAATAGGTTGACTTGCATTGATGTAGCTTGATTTTTTAACTACAGTAGAACCTGTAAACTGATACAAGTGGCCACTTATACCAGTATATAGTGTGTTCAGGCGCGAACGCACACCAACACACAAGATACGATGTTCAGGCGCGAACGCACACCAACACAGAGGATACGCGCACAGGCGCAGGCGACGGCGCGCTCCCGCCGCGCGGGCCGCGGCGGCGGGGGATTCATTCGGCCAGACGGAGCGCTCGCGACAACATCATAATTTTTAATGTCTGCAATTCAAAGTTTTAACGAGTTTTATTTGTAATTGGACAATAAATTTGGTTCGAAAGTAAAGTATTGTTGTAACATTTAACATTTTGGCGACCGTGACAAGATTTTCTGTGCGGGGAGCACGGATACGAGTACATCAGTACACGTGGTAATTGGACGGAGCTTGGAATCCAGTGGCGTGGCAGCAAGTCGGCTTCTTACAAGGGAGGTTTGCCCGTTCCTTATTCCGCCTAATCATAAACCTAATCTATATCCTTTGTCCGCTGTAGGTATACTTTGTCTGTGTGAACATTGTTGCGAGTGGCCGAATCTGTATAAACCTAGTATTAGGTACTGTAAATTGATCGCTTCATAACCTTACATATATTACAAAAACTGCTAAGAAATAAATACTGCATAATTTATTTGACCTTGGGATTGGCATGTGACTTTTGAATTCTTAACAAAGGGTAAAAATATCATTTTGGCACCAGGCTTTACGCACGTGCATATTTCCTCAAGCTTGCTTTGCGAGGGAATTAACACGCAAATCTCTGCAATTTCAGCTCACCAGGAATTAAAATTCAAACCTAAAGCGCATTGCGTTCCCCCCGCACCCCGCGCGGCCGGCGCACGGTGCCAGTGACGAATATACTTCACGAACTCTCGGAACTGACGCCTGCGACCGCTCGGCATGACTGCATGAATATACTGTGGCTCTCAACTTGTGATAACACGTGGATTGTACAGCAGCTGGTTTATAGGTTTGCGCGCAGTGCAGGTATTTAGAAATTACATTATTTCTATTTGAATTTTCCTCTACATTATGTCTGACACAGAGTTAAGGGAATTGATTCGAAAGCGAGCTTCGATTAAGGGTAGACTGACGACCTTTAATAATTATTTAACAGAATTTCGTAAAATTAACGACGTATCAAAGCAACAACTAAATGAGCTGAAAGTCCGCTTGAGCAAAATTGATGTATTATTTAATGAATATGATACTATTCAATGTAAAATTGAGCTGTTGCAAGATGAAATTAGTGAATTTAATACTAAAGAATCCTCTGATGAACCTGGAAAAAGTTCAGATAGGGACATAACTGACAACTTGTTTTATTTTGTAATCAGTTCTGCTCAAGAGTTGATTGAAATTCAGGAAAGTAAAGATAAAGATAGTAATTCAACGGAAAGTGTTAATTCTCACAATAGTCATGGAACATCAACTCAGTGTTGTGGACAGAATTTAAATAATGTCAAGTTGCCCACTGTAAAACTACCTATATTTGATGGTAACTACAACAAATGGCTGGAGTTCCATGACACATTTAATTCCTTAATCAATAACAATGCAAGTTTAAATGAGATAAATAAATTTCAATATTTAAAAGGGTCATTGACAGGTCAAGCCGCCTCTGTAATAGAATCACTTGAAATGTCCTCAAATAATTATGCCGTTGCATGGAAATTGATATGTGATCGTTATAACAATAAACGACAATTAATTCATAATCATTTAAAATCACTTTTCAATGTACCTACTATGAAAGAATCTGAGGGATCTCTAAGATCTTTAATTGATCACATATCAAAACACATCAGAGCATTAAATAGTTTAAATGAAAAAACTGACAATTGGGACACATTGCTTATTTTTATGTTTAGTCAAAAGTTAGATAATGTAACAAGTACAAGATGGGAAGAATATAAAAATAGTATAGCGAACAGTCCCACACTGGATGAATTTTATGACTTTTTGAGAAGTAGGGCTGATGTTTTGGAAATGGTGAGTGCAGGCACCAGCGATAAGCCTCGTAAAGAAAATGAAAGACCTAATAAATCTGTAGACAAACAACATAAACATAAAACATTTGTTGCTGCTGCCTGTGACAACAATGCAACCACATCCAAATCTAAGACGTGTCTCATTTGTGGGGGAGATCATTTAATCTATTATTGTGAAAAATTTAATAGTATGTCATTGGATGATAGAAATGCTGAAGTTGCTAAATTAAGAATTTGTATAAATTGTCTACGGGTTGGTCACTTTGCTCATCAGTGCAAGTATGGTCCATGTAAGTTTTGCAAACGAAAGCACAATACCTTGCTTCACAAAGCAAAAGTGTCCACGCCTGTTACTGTAGAGAATAGTCCTAGTACCAGTAGTGTCTGTAATCCAATTGCACTATCATGCAATATAGAAAATCAAGTTCTACTATCGACAGCAATAGTGAAATTGCATGCAAACAATCAATGCCATGAAATACGGTGCCTGTTGGACTGTGGCAGTCAGTCATCTTTTATCTCTGAATCATCAAAAGCTAAGTTATGTATAAAAAGTCAACCTATTAACTCAATCTCGGTAACTGGCATAAATAATATGTCATTCTCTGCTCTAGAGTGCTGCAATCTTACTATTCAATCACGTACTAGTTCTTACTGTAAAGATGTAAAAACATTTGTTATTCCACAAATAACAAGTGACTTACCTAGTTCTAAGATTGATATATCTCAACTAAAGATACCGGAAAATATCACACTTGCAGATCCTACTTTCTGTAATCCATCAAAATTGGATATGTTACTGGGAGCTGATATTTTTTGGGATGTAATTTGTCCTACTAATCAGATCAAATTGGGGAACAATAAACCTGTACTTCATAATTCCCAATTTGGGTGGTTGGTGGTGGGACCTATCATGTGTCAAAGGAATGTATCTAATATACACTGTAATTTCAGTCAAGCTGTACGAACTCAACTGAAACAGTTCTGGGAGCTAGAGGAGCTGCCAGACAAACCCAAGCTTACCTTGGAGGAACAAGCCTGCGAGGAGCACTTCGTGAAGCACACACGCCGCATGCAAGATGGAAGATTTTGTGTTACGTTGCCTTTACGTGATGATCCTAAATTATTAGGGAATTCTTATCCTAGAGCAAAGCAATGTTTTTATTCACTTGAAAAAAGATTCAAAAGGCAACCTGACATAAAAGAGCAATATGTTAGTTTCATAAATGAATATGCTAACCTAGGCCACTTAACTGTAATTGAGCTACCTGAAACTGTAAATCTGTTACCACATCACCCTGTTCTTCGAGAACAGAGTGAAACGACAAAGTGTCGTGTAGTTTTCAATGCATCATCAAAAACAGATTCAGGTATCTCTTTAAATGATTTGCTGATGGTAGGGCCCACAGTACAGGACGATATTTTCTCTATACTAATTAGATTTAGAGAACATACATTTATATTTACTGGAGATATAGAGAAAATGTATCGTCAAATTCTAGTAGAGAAATCTCAACGCTATTTGCAAGTAATACTTTGGCGTGAAGAGGAAAACCAGGCGATGAAGTACTTGCAACTCAATACTGTAACCTACGGTACTTCATCGGCACCCTTTCTTAGCACGAGATGTTTGGTTGAGCTGAGTCGAGAATGTGATGATCCGTTGATAAAAGAAATAATGTCACGTGACTTCTATGTTGACGATTTAATTTCTGGTTGTAATGAAGAATGTATGCTTATTGAAATTTATCAACGAATCGTCGAAAAACTAAATTCTGCTTGTTTGCCTCTTAGAAAAATCAAAAGTAACTCAACTCAATTTTTAAACTCTGTTTTAAGTAAAAGTAGCTGTGAGCAAGATAATTTAAAAATTGTATCATCGCCAAGCCATGCATTAGGAATAGAATGGAACCCTAATACTGATAATATTCTTATGGTATCTTCCAAACTACTAGACTGTAACAATGGAACGCTTTGTAAATGGCATTCCAATGGCATGGAATGCCATTTACAAAGCGTTCCATTCTATCCATAGCTTCTAGTTTTTTTGATCCATTAGGTTTGATCAGCTGTTGTATTATTATATGTAAAATTATTCTGCAAATGCTATGGTCTCTGAAATTAGGCTGGGATGATGATATACCAAATGATGTAAATAATTTATGGAAGAAATTTATTGATAATGTATATCACTTGCAAGCTATTGATATTCCTCGACATGCCTGTTGTGGTAATCCTGTAAAAATAGAATTGCATTCCTTTTCTGATGCTAGTGTGAAGGCTTATGCTGGCTGTATTTATGTGAGGTCAACTGACGCTCTAGGCAACTGTACAGTTAAACTGTTGTGCGCTAGAGCGAAGGTGGCGCCACTAAAGACAACAACTATACCCAGGCTGGAGCTATGTGGTGCGCTCCTAGTCGCACGTTTATGTAATAAGGTTTCTAAATCACTTCGTTGTGATATTGCTTGTAAAACGTTCTGGTCTGATTCTAAAATTGTACTGGGTTGGTTGTGCACACCTTCACAAAAGTTGCAAACTTTCGTTGCACACCGAGTAGTATCTATAAACGAATTATGTAATGACTGTAAGTGGCTGTATGTCCCTACATCACAAAACCCTGCGGATATAGCTTCTCGTGGTGTGTATCCAAATGAGTTACACTCATTGTCACTATGGTGGCAGGGACCTACATTCATACAAGACGGGGAAGAACACTGGCCAAGTCAAAGTACTCATGTAACCTATGCAACACTACCCGAGGTACGTGTCAACACTTCATGTGTTAACACGTCACAATCTGATAACATGGTTATTGATATAACAAAATATTCAAGTTTTTCAAAATTACGTCGTATTGTTGCATACATATTTCGGTTCTATAATAATACTAAAAATATTAATAATCAAAATAAGGAAAATTTTACTGTAGAAGAATTAGTATTAGCTGAAACTAAGTTAGTTTACCTTTCTCAACAAGAAGACTTTCCTAATTTTGAAAAACAATGTAAAGTAGCTCCATTGTTAAGTTTAACACCGTACATTGATAGTAAGGGATTGATAAGAGTTGGAGGCCGGCTGGAAAACTCAACATTTGATTATGAAAAAAGGCATCCAATTATTATCGATTCTAGCCATCATTTTTCAAAGTTATTGTTTAAACATTATCATATAAAAAATATGCATGCAGCTCCGCAGCTACTTCTTTCACTTGTTCGTGAAAATTACTGGCCGATAAGAGGCAGAGCTTTAGCGAGGAAAATATACCGAAGTTGTACCATATGTACTCGTATGAACGGAGTAGTGGCGAAGCAAATAATGGGTGACTTGCCCTCTGCTAGGTTAAGTCCGGGCAACCCATTTGAAATTACTGGCACAGATTATGCGGGGCCATTCCTCATAAGTGATAGGAAAGGGCGCGGATCTAAATTAATTAAATGTTATTTATGTGTTTTTGTATGTTTTAAAGTTAAGGCTGTGCATTTAGAGTTAGTTGGTGACCTCAGTACCGAGGCTTTTATTTTAGCTTTACGCCGATTTATTAGTAGGAGGGGCAAACCCCGAGAAATTTGGAGCGACAATGGCTCTAACTTTGTCGGGGCTAGTCGACAATTAGGAGTTTTCTTGAAGGATAACTGTAACTCTGTGTTAGAGCCTTTTGTAGAGGAGGGCATTAAATTTAAATTCTTACCTGCATATTCGCCAAACTTTGGCGGACTTCATGAAGCAGCTGTAAAATCTGCAAAATATCACATGAAAAGGGCCTTGGGTAATTCACATCTTACGTTTGAAGAACTCGCAACTTTGTTCGCTCAGATTAAAGCTATACTGAACTCACGGCCCCTTTCCCCTTTGTCTTCCAATCCTCACGACCTGTCTCCTCTTACCCCAGGGCACTTCCTGATCGGAAGACCGATGACGTCACTGCCAGCACCGGACCTGAAAGAAGCCAACCCCAGTCGCCTGCATCGCTACGCGAAAATTGAGCAAGCACGACAGCATTTCTGGGCTCGATGGAGCCGTGAGTACGTCTGCGAGCTACAGCAGCGCACCAAGTGGCAGAAGCGCCACACCAATTTAGAGCCTGGCCAGCTGGTACTGATAAAACAAGAGATGACCCCACCTTTGAATTGGCCACTGGGAAGAATAGAAAAAATTTATCCAGGGTCAGATGGAGCATGCAGAGTTGCAGACGTCAAAACAACCAGGGGGACAATACGTAGAGCAGTCAATCGGATATGTCCCTTCATCGAAGCTTGAAGCCATTGTTTCAAGGCGCGGGAGGATGTTCAGGCGCGAACGCACACCAACACACAAGATACGATGTTCAGGCGCGAACGCACACCAACACAGAGGATACGCGCACAGGCGCAGGCGACGGCGCGCTCCCGCCGCGCGGGCCGCGGCGGCGGGGGATTCATTCGGCCAGACGGAGCGCTCGCGACAACATCATAATTTTTAATGTCTGCAATTCAAAGTTTTAACGAGTTTTATTTGTAATTGGACAATAAATTTGGTTCGAAAGTAAAGTATTGTTGTAATATTTAACATAGTGTACTTGCTTATACTTATAATAAAGCAAATCTGAAGAATTTTACTCTTTAAACATAGTATTTCCGTGTTATTGACCAATATGAGGTTATAATATTAAAAATAATACTTTTATCGACTTTTTAACACTTACAACAGTTTACTCAGTACTGGAAAGCTACTTGCAACAGTTTGCTGTATTATTATTAACTGTGAATATTTAAATTAGTGTGGCAAGAAGTTAAATAAAAACATTTAAAATACAAAATAACACTTTATTATTAGATAGTAGCATTCTTAATAATGAAAAATAAAATCATTGGCCTTGCAATCTTAAAAATAATACAACAAAAAATGTAATCTTCTTATTTTAAGTAAAAAAAAGGTTTGATTTTTAAAGAGGTTTTCTGACGATAATACCTAATTGGTTTTTTTTTCATTTTGTATGTATGTAATTTTTCTTATAAATAGCATTTCCACTATTTTACGTCAGTTACGTCTGTTCAGTTACGTCCACTAGTTTTTGTACGTTGATGTTTCTAATTTATTTCTCCCTTTGCAGATTCGCTAGAAAAGGTATCTTAAAGAAATTAGTATTACCTTTGTGCAACTCTTTTCGAATTATGTGCTTCTATTAAGTGTATAGTTGTGTACATAACTTGTTAAATGTATAAAAAAGTAACACAACCCCTAAAAACAGGGCAATGAGACCTTAGAGTGTAAATCAGATGATGGAAAATTCATTACATTTTTACAACTTGTATTAAATGGTGATTTGTGTAGGATACCCTTCGTACGAATGCCTCATCACATCACCACACTCGTCATACTTGTTTAAATATGCATTTTATACATTTGAAAATATCCTGCTAGGGTAAACGCAGCTATTAACGACCCATCGAAAATCTGCAGGTATTACCGACCTAAAAAGTAATTCGAAATTTTAACGTAACCAGAACTATTTTTGTTATATGTAGGCAAAGTCACCCACGCGTGTATTCCTTGAGCATCGTATACTTTTACTTTAGTGTAAGTAGCTATGCAAAAAAGGGATAAAATACGTTAGTTACTGTGGGCGCAGGTCTTGTCGTACTGTCCCTTGTTCCTTCAAGTAAGTACGTGTCTTTTCTATGTAAGACCTTTATACAAACAAATGACGTATATACTTTGTCTTATATTACTAATTGTATTCATTTAAGTGTCAACTCTTGATTTCTTACGACCTTTTATTAATAAAAAGTAATTTAAAACTATAAAACTTTAAATTAAAATGGGACGGTGTTAGCTTCATCAGTTTTAGTCGTGGCAGCTATCAACGACCCATGAGTCGGTAATGGCAGCAACGTTACTTTTCATTTATTTTATTTTAATGTTATTATATCACATTAACACAAGGATTTTTATGGACTAGTTTAAATCTAAGACATCAGTCTTTATAAAAATCTATTAACGACCTAAACTTTTTGGTCTAGTTTTCACCTTTTAGCGTTGTCAATTTAACAAAAGTTAAGATATTTTACGAGAATCGATGTTGAATAGTTACATTTAATAGATCATTGTTTTTGTGTATAAAAACTGTGCATTTGTTCGTATTTTTTGTGACATTAATCTATTATAATCTATTTTATAGTCTGCAGGTCAAATCATTAAAAATAACCATTTTTTTATGAGTCGGTAATACAATTTATGTTTATACTTACATACTTTATTACCGACCCATGAGGGTCGGCAATACCAACCATAAGACGCTAATACCGATCGTTTATAGATTATTTAGTTTGTCATCTACTTTTATGAAATAATGGTAAACCTATTAATTAATCCAACTTCTTGAATAAAGGAATATGTAACATACAATTATATCTATTTCCAAAAATGTGGAGCAACAAAAGCGCCAAAAAGTATATACCTAGTGAAACACTACTCGCCGAATCAATTAAAGCAAGAATTAATGGGGGTGCAAGTGTATATGAGGCATCCAAAAGGTATAATATTCCCAAAACTACATTACGAGACAAACGGGACGGGAAATATAACCAATGACTGTGATGATTATTATCATAATTTTCTAAAAATGATCATGATCGCGATATCATAAGGATATGTCCTAGAGTTTGAAATTCTTAAATTAAAGTATATAATAAAATATGTATTAACAGTATTATATTAATTAATTTAAAAGTTTATAATTATTTAGTTCATATGTATTAACAGGTACTAATTTGTTTTATTAAAAATACCGGTATTCAAAAAATACGAATAAATGTTTACTTTTTTATTTCGTTTTTTTTTATTAAGGTCGGTAATCATCATCATCACTATATATAAATTTCATAGCTGGATCAATCCCCTATCATACACGATCGGTAATAGCTGCATAAAAATCGTTAATAGCTTCACAGCCGTTTAAATGGGTCGGTAATGGCAACATTCGACTAAGTCACATTCAAAATTATTTTTTACTAGATAATCGTATATTTAAAAGTATTTGATTTAGTAAATATTCTTTTTTATACATAATACTAGCATATAAAATTAAAATATTAATCTTCAGACAAACCAGTATACTAAAAAAATACGTTTGATTTTGAAATTGCCTTAAGGGGGTCGTTAATACCTGCGTTTACCTTAATACAGTTAACGCGAAAGTTGCATAAGTATGGATTGGATGTTTGTTACTCTTTGACGCTCAAACGACTTAACCAATTTTGAAGAAATTTCGTATGGAGTTAGCTGACAACCTGGATTAAAACATAGACTTTTTAACCGACTGCGTCAGAGGAGGGCAATGTTTTCCAGTTATAAGCGACACTCGCGCGGTCGAAGTTGCGGGCGACCACTAAGTCCTTTATAAGTTTAATTTGAATATCTTTTGTATCACTATACTTAAGTTTTGATTGAACTTAATTGTTTTTTCAATACTACAACTTTACCAAAATAAACTGAGGTTGCGAATATTGTGATATTGTTTACCTCTGGAATATTTCTACACTTTTAAAAATGATGTATTTGGGTACATAAAAAAAAAATTGTCTCGTCAGTTCCCAAGTAGCAAAATTTGGTAACTTCTAACGTCAATTGCTGCAAAAAATGTATTAAAAGTAGTATCGCTATTTATTTTATTAGTAAATAAATATTATTATTAATAATGTAGGTTACGACAGATAACAATATCAAGAAAATAAAACAAAGTCACATGTGGCTTTGTATACTACTACTTTGTATTCCTACTGATATAAGTGTAAAATTTATTGAAAGAATAAAATAATAATAATAAAAAAAAAACAAAAAAACCCGACTGTAAAAAAACGACCACTAACTGAAAAGGGAAAAACAAACTCTATAATTTAGTGTGAAGAGTATGCAGTACACCGTGCGTCTACATTATATAATTTATACGTAAAAAATTTATGCAGGCGGGACAAACAAATCTACAAGCAGTACAATCTGTATCTTGCATTAGGTGAACATTAATTAAACCCTTTTGTAAAAATATTAGTACTGTCAACTTAGTAATTTGTTTGTCAATTTTTAACGCATAAATTTATTAATAATTGACCTCGTGAGCCCTTAATTGTTGTGAATTCTCACCACTACTTACTCAAAGCAAACAGAACTTGTTAAATATGTAAAAAAGTAACACAACCCCTAAAAACAGGCCACGAAATAGTTTTGATACAGAAGAATACGTTAGCAGTTAACGCAGTTATACCAGTGTTAACGTGCTCCCGACTCCGTCGCAGCGCGCATACTGGAGTAAATGGCACTTGCGCGTACGTGACGCGGCGCACGCGACTACCTACACTGGTGCAAGTCACTTACATCAGTGTAGATGGTAGTGTGGCCGAAAATCATGTCACTTATATTAGTTTACAAGTTTGTATCTCTGAAATTACTGAATAAAATAATATAATTTTTACAGGGTATAAAGTTAAGGTAATTTTAAGGCTTTTGGTGCAAAAAAACGTATTTTGGTGTTTTGCGGGTTACACCAGTATACGTAGGACCCGTCGAAATAGTCTTCAATATTATTTGAAAAAAACTTTAACTTAATTCAATCCAGACAATTTTGCCCTGTAGGTATACAAGATAGAATTCTACAATCGTCTTGAATGTACCATAAATAGCATTCTTTTATTAGTGATTTAGGCTTATATTTTTAATACGTTTTTTTTTTTCAGTTTTCATCAGTATCAATACTTGTAATACAGTCACTTGTGCTAAACCAAGGGGGTTTTTAAGTAAAACAAGTTATATACAACCCTAAAAATCGATTAAGTAGTCATTCATTTCAAAACATGAATGAACGATATTGCTTTTACAGCTTTTTAAAACTCGATCAGAAAACCGTGTGACGTCCATCATTTTTTATCTCAAAATAAGTATTATTGCCAGTTTACTTAATACATAATTATTTAGCTGTGGTCTGTTCACATGATTCCAACCCCTTACCACGCACTCATAATAATACTACGACCATTGTAAAACGAAGTCGTCACTGCATGCATTGTATAGCGCCTCTTCACTTCTTTAACGATAGCAATTGATCTTACATCGTTAATAGTACAGGGTGGTACAGGCCACTCCAAAAAAACAAAAGATGAAAATATGAATCTTAAAGTAATAATCCTTTAACATGAAATAATGCACTATTATTAGTAATACTTGGAGACGCCAGGCTATAATAAGTACACTTACATCTCCGACAATACGTAATTAACAGTTTCCTTTATTAATACGTAACTGCGACTTTTGAAGGCGTTTCAGACTGGATGCATTTGTTTTTTTGGATATTTTTGTTTCCCAGAGCCATTGGCATTGTGTCATCCTGTCTTGTTTCTATGGGGTATTAATATTCGTATGGGAATATTCGTATGTGAGTAAATAATAAGGCAAAGTAGTTCTACATGTCTATTACGAAAAGTTTTGTAAGTAAATAAATATTCCACGACTTTCACACAGCGCCATCTACTCTCTAACTAAGCAGAGTTTGAGTACTGATAAACATACCCACATATTTATAAATACATACATACTATAGATAAATAACACCCAGACACAGAACAAATTTAATGATCGTACTCATCACATCACACAAACATGTGTCCTGAGTGGGGATCGAACCCACTCTGGTATAGCTGTCTGGGTCACTAACCACTAGACCAGCAGGCCAGTCATAAAAACAAAAATTTGATAATAAATTCGCTGCATCTGTGAGAAAAGACACGCTAGGTTTTAGTCTACAATATCCACAATAATTATACTCACCACTCTCTTAGTCACATAAGTCTCATCCCGCCTCATCACATGTCCATACCAAGACAGACGATTTCCCCAAATATCTACGACCTCTTTTTTATCTACATATAAAGACTGATAATATCGTTAATAAAGCTCGTGTCAACAATACATTATCGATAGCGATCGTGTTATAGCCACTGGCTTACACAATTATTCATTCACTAGATATATTTAATATATTTATTCGTCTAGCCATTTTTACAGATGACCAAATAATCCTTGAAAATAGATATAAGACTTCCACTTAATCAGAAATCTATTCACATAATTTGATCATATCGCAACAAGATCGCTACGACATTTTAAAAAGGAAGCGACGTCGTGGGAACTGCAAATTATAGCATGACAAACCGAATTACATGTACATAATATCATCACTACATAGTAAAAACCAAAGTAGTCCCGCTGACTGTCTGTTTGTCCCTATGTATGCTTAGATCTTGATAACTTCGTAATATTTAATGGGCTATTTTTTAATACATATTTTTTTAACGACTCCCGCAATTGTTAATTTAATCCTTGTATCGCAGGGATTTTCCCAGACGATTCACATGCACAGACACCCAGATTCAGATCAATCATTTATGGATCGCACAAATTCTTCTACGCGGGGATCGAACCCACGACGCGTCGCGGTGGTAATTGACGTGACCTATACCACTCGGCTACCCATGTAGTCAAGTGTTTCAAGAGGAAGGTTTATATGTATAATACATTGAATCTGTATAGCATCCGTGTGAGACTGGGGCGGGTCGCTAATAGGTATATAAATCGGAACACAAACCACTTTTCAAATAAATTACATTGAACATAATCGATGTCTGTATGTCACAATGATGAAAAGGCTTTTCGCACGGTGTTCAACTAGCGAAAAACGACAAAACTCAATAAGTACCATTGTCCCAGTGTTGACGAATTAAGCCGTTTTGTGACCACAATACCCGCTTTATACATTTTGTTGGTGACCAACGATCTGATAAATGAGACTGGCAATTCACTTTTGTATGTATTCAGTCATTTTAGGATGCATGGGAAACTGATTAATGTCTGCTTTGCAAAATGTGAGGCTGGACGGGCCTACTAAGAAGTAAATGTACACTAAACCAGCGATTCCGTTCTGAAAGAATGCTACATCTTTTCTGTTCTGAAAAAAAATCTACTTCCGCACTAAATAATTTACTCCTTGTTTCACAGACACTCAATTCACATGCGCAAAGACACCCAGACTCAGAACAAGCCTTTGTGGATCTCATAAATTCGTGTCCTACGCGGGGATCGAACCCGCGACACGTCGCGCACTGTGGTAATTGGTGTGCTGACCTATACCACTCGGCCATCCGTGCAGTCTATCAAAAAGAAACAATCGTCGACTGTGCAAGTGCGTGAAATTAAGATTTTTGGATACAGCACCCGCTATGAAGGACTTATAATTGATCAATCATAATTACTTGTTCCAAGTCTTAAATATGAAACAGTCTTAAAAAAATTAAGAAATTTTAAAATTACGTATATTTTTTTATAAGTTTGATCTATCAAATCACGAGCTCTGCATTATCAGTAGCATTGTTATTACTCTTCAATGAATAACGTTTTACTTTCCATCTTCTGTAGACATGCAAAGATCTAGTTTACTCCGTTTATGTATACTGTAGGCGGTACATCCATAACGCGCGCTTAATTAACCGTGAAACTGCTTTCTCATGGCGTACTACAAATAGACATAGAGCTATAACATTGGTGATTTGCATAGTCTATTATGATCAACTAGCTATTGGCGGGAATGTGAGTTATAGCTGCAAAAACATTACCCATCTCTGATGCACTCGGGTAAAAAGTGGCCTGTGGTAATTCGGGATGACAGCTAACTCTATTCTGAATTTCATCAAAATTCATCCGTCGTTTGAGCTTGAAAGGGGAGGGAAGGGAATGATGATGTTGAGGTCGTCTTACATAGTAACCAATTTAACTAAATACTAACCTTCGATCAACATAAATTAATTCTTATTCAAAGCCTAAAAATAACAAACATGAGCACATTTATAACATAAATATATGTAAATAATATAATATTTAATTCACTTTTAGACATTCGGTTTGCCCTTGAGAATTGCAACAGAAAGACATTCTAATACTGGTTATAAATGCAAATAGAAAATATTTATTTATTATTACACAAAAATATAATGTTACCAAATATATTTGACAGCCAATTATGTAGTCTCTAACATCAATAGGCAGTATAGTTAATATCTCATTGCCACAGTGTTTGCAAATATTAAAATGTATCTAAGAAGGTTGTATATAATTATTGTTACTTTTAAATCGTAACTTGGAACTTAGTTTATTAGTGTGTCCAGAAATTTGCCTCAAACGCAACCCCTATTAAATCCTGGCTAATTAAAAAGACATAACTTGTCTGTGTGTCTTAAACGTGCGTAATAATAATTCATAAAGATCGTTAAAGCCTATAACATAAAATAAATCCACAAAACTAGTGTGTGTTTTGTTTCACTTGTTTCTCGATATGTTTGCATAATACTGCGTTTAATTTGTCTGTACTTAATTTGCATAGCGTAAGCCTGATTATGGAGATTTATAATTCCATTTAAGAACATCTTGTTAACTTACCCATATTCCGCAAATAAAGAATTTGATTTTGCAGTTCATCACGCTTCCACAACTAGAACAGTATTACTTCAAGAACTGGTAGTAGGCCTCCTGAGACGGCCGCGTCGTCCTGCGTGTCCATTCTTACTAGGAATGAGGGGTGGGCTCTTTACTCCCTAACCTACCCCTCGAGAAGGAGTTTAGTCCTTTAGTCCTATCGGACAAAAGCCAGCCAGGCTCACGCAGAGCAAGCGCGAGCAATCCTGTGACGCTGGCTTAGGTAGTAGAAGGGGCCCAGGGTGTTTTTAGTCGGTGGAAGACCGACATATCCTAACACCGTGCCCTCAGCGTGGGTTGAAGTCATTAGTGTTTCACCACGGAAAACAAATAATAAAAGTTACTGTCAACCTGTCCTTACCTCACAATAACTATTTAGTTACATTCAGTAAATAAACAAACCGGTCCCAGCTATGCAACTATTACCTAACGATAGCTTACTGCACTAATAATTCCGCACGTTTACACGACGTGGCGAAACGTGTTTACCCTGTGTTTGTTAAGCGTGATGATAAGTGTAATGTTTTATTGTTTGAATGAAATCGAAATGGAACTATTTGAAGGGCATTGTATAATTGGCAGAGAATAGTCTGTAATAAAACACTGACAGTGTATCGAAAAAAATCACGTTATGGATCTCAAGCCGAAATTTAACCTGCCGATATTGGCTAAATACACCAATCAACTTACAATCTAAGATACTGAGTTTCTACTCCTTAGCTTCTCGCTATTATCCTATTATTATTAAATTTAGCCGATATGTGTTATAAACCTTGATACAATTATTTCCTGGACAATCTCCACAGTCCTATAAGACTTACAAAAAGTATAAAAGTATTATTTAGACTTCTTGTTGGCCTTCCACATTTAATTGGATTGTCAAAATGTCGTTTTAAATGCAGAAAAAAACAAAGATTAGTACCAACAAGGAAACCTGTAAGAGATTCAGTACTTTTGTACCTTAGAACTAGGAAGTAAAGTGGGAAAATAATAATTAAATTAAACAATATACTTATGACTTAATTACTGTTAATGACTGAATTACAAAATAATATACCGACTTCTTTTGAAATCTTATGGTTACTGACACATAACCTGAACAAAGTGTATAAAATATAACTAATTATAATTAATAGTATTTAATAAAAGAACATTTCGTTAAAGTGACTGTATTTTTTGTTGCAGTTTTGAACGATTAGCATCGACGCGGTAGAATTCAACAAAAGAAAATGGAATAAACAGAAATATACCTATTGTTTCGAAAACTCATAATCTCACTAATGTTAGGTTTTTCCGGGCAGTTTGCTTTTATTGGTAGATGGGAATGAAGATTAGAGGTCGTTTTCAATGTGACCGCTTATTAAATCTTATTACTTAAAAACTTTTTTTTTTGTTACGTTATGGCCCGCGACTTTATCCGTACTGTTGTTGATTTTCGTTGGAAAATTAGTCATTAAGTGAAGTAATTAGTTATTAAATAAAGTAAAATAAAGAAGACCCTGGTTTGATCATAAAGCCAAAACGCCATTATTAATTTTAAAACGTATAGTCCGTTGTGACTGATTTTATATTTATGTTATATTTTAATAACAGATTATTACCAATTTATAGACGACCGTTAAAATATGTTATTATCATCCCAACAAAAGATTTATCTCAATAAAAATATTATGATAATAAGTACAATAAAATTGGTTTTATTATTAACTGCAGATAATGTTATTTAATTAAGTTTTATGATCTCCTTGAAACGAACTTGAATGTGCATCCTTTTAATAAAATATTTAAGGTATAATTCTTATAATATATTTTTATTAATATTATTTGTTTAATTAATTAAGCAGTAGCAAGACAGCGACTTAGAATTTAGTATTTTCATTTGTATAAATTATGTGAAATAATATTTTGATATTGTATACTAGTTAATACAATATTGTTAAGAGGTACAGTTTGTGATATTGTAGGGGAAAATCTACTAAAACTACTGAACCAGTCTTGAAATAAAGATTACCTATAGAACGTTATTCACAAGAGTTATAGGCTATACTTCAGGCCAAAAGATACCGCCCAAAATTAAACTGGCACGGATTAGCTACAACTAATAAATTATAACAAATGCTAGTCACTTCTAGTTTAACTGGCCGCCGACAAAAAGTGTTAAACAGTTAGTAAAGATAACTGCAAAGTTTGTTACAGTGTTTTAAGGAAAATCCATGAAAACGTAATACAGGTAGTTTGTTGTCATGGCGGAAAAATACAAATCCGTATTTTTTCTTTCGTAATTCTTCTAACCTTGCCAATGAGAACAAACCAATGTCTTTAATAGTCGATTATACGATAATACAGTTTTTGCTCGGTCATTAACAATTGAATTTCAAATGCATCATAAACGTCTTGTATTTTCCTATGACGGTGAGCTAGCCACAGTCATCAAATAGCGGTAATCGACAAGTCACTTTGGAGCATGGTACAGGAGTCCCTTTTTAGGGTTCCGTACCCAAAAGGGTTAAACGGAACCCTATTACTAAGACTCCGCTGTCTGTCTGTTTGTCTCCAGGCTGTATCTCATAAACCGTGATAATTCCGTATTGATATATTTCCGTTGTCGTTATAACAACAAATACTAAAAATAAAAAAATGTTCAGGTGTATAACAATAAACGTGTATTTTTCGTATATTTTTACTCAATATTAAAAACGGTAACAGGTAAACACTTTTTCTATTATAGATGATAGTACGGAATCCTTTGTGCACGAGTCCAACTCGCACTTGGCCTGTATTCTTTTTTGGTAAGGCGCTGGAATCATGGACACCCACGTCCTCGGGGGAGGAAGTGGGTAGTGTCAGACTCTTACTGACTAACCTGAACCGCCACACAACGTCTCCAGCATTTGGTCGGTGCGCGGCAATACGTAGCAGTTCATTACGCACCGAGTGCGCTGGTACAGGGTCCTACTACTTCTTAGAATAAATCTGTTGTATTTGTTAAAGAGAAATGCCGCTCTACGCTGTGTAGCGCGTCGTCTCGCTTCCACAACTGTAATATTTTTAATCTATGAGCTGGTGGTGGGCCCCTCTTACTATTACGGTTACTTAACCACTCTTATGCCATATGATGGTGTAAAGGTTGATGTTGCACGCCAAAGTGTGGGACTTAGCGTATACCTAGAGGAATACGTTTTGGAGTTTCGTAAATGTTTGACAAAAATTACTGAAGAAACTGTTTAAACATACGAAAAGTGTTTAATTTAAGAAACACGTAAAGATGTAAGTCCGAAAATTAGATCTTTTTTTTTAAATGAAAACCGTCATTATTTATTTAATGTCATACTTACTGTCACTTGTCATATTTAAACAAGCGTTTTACCGGTAAAATAAAACATAATAATTACATCATAAGCAGCTTGTAGTAACCTGTAGGTAACGAAAATTTTGACTGCCCTTTATTATCAACCCAAACCCTCTAAATAATACTGAAACAGACAATACCATTAAACTCCAAACACATTTACTCATCACTCAATAAATAAACCCTTGCGTGTACACTACAATACACAATTATGTCACATAGAATTACAAAATGCATTAAGCAAGAACACCGGCCGGTGTGGCCTTAGACAAAATAATCGCTCCAACGAAATCACACCTTAAGTCCTTCACGCAGTGCTTAATCACCACGAAATTAAAGATCATTTAGACAAGCAACGAACATTCGTGTTACAAGCCTCGCATGCGACAGAAGTGTGTTGCGACAGTGAAATAAATAACCAATAGTAAAAGTAAAAAATAAAAAAATGACAAATTACGGACACTACATTGTGGTTGTGTTGTGTGCATGTATTTATGGCAGTCTGCAATTGGTGCCTTTGCGTAAGTTTTTTTTTTTAATTTTGAAGTGTGTCTGTCGAATTTGTTTTCTAAAATTATTTTTGAATTTTGAACGTAACTGTCACTTGTGCTTTCGCAACTACCGGCAAAGTACTTCATTTTGATTTTGACTTTTAACGTCAAAATTTTAAGTCATAATACTATATCAAAAAAAATCAACAAATAAAAATAAAATTGTATAATAAGATAATAAGACAAATAAAAAATGTAACATTCTTCTTCAGTCAGTCTTAAAGTATCTCATTAAAATCCATGAGATTTTTTACCAGCTTAATGATACAACAAAGTTGATAATTACGAGTAATGTTCAAGTATTGCGACTAAGTAAGTACTATGTAGTACTCGTACTTAGAACGCCTACATTCTAGGCCGTTGGTTGAAACTAGTCTCTGTTGGGACATAGATGTAACCTTCGTGACTGTTTACAATCCCTTTGGGGGTAGGCAGAAGTGTGTTGAAGATTAAAGCGAAAATAATAGGGCAGGAAGATGGTATCACTGACCTATACAATATTTAGAATTATGATTTAGTAATGCATAGTGATAATAACAAAAAAAAAGCAAGCCAAGCTCATTTTAGAATAATATAATGCTTACCTATTTTAAACATTCAAAAGTAAAATATTTACGATTAACCCCAACAAATAAACGTAACATATCATGTATAATAATTTAATACAAGTAAAACTTAGGTTGACTGGTAGAGTACGCCTCAGTCATTAAGTCCGCCATTGTACTTTATTTGTATAAAAAGCATAAATAAAACTTAATGAAAATGTTAAAATTGATAGCAAAACAATATTCATAAAATTTTACAAAATAAAATAACTTTATTTCCAGCGGATTACATCCACCCCTGCGCCGAGCTAAGCGACGAATGCTTCACGAAGGCCACACTGGACGCGATTCCCGGGATCGTGCAGGGAATCCCGGAGGCCGGGATCCCGCCGCTAGACCCTCTGTTCTTGGACAAGAACATCAGCATGACGCTACCCGGGAATCTTAGAATGACCTTCCATAATGCCAAGCTGGTGGGCTTGAGCTCGTGTATACCTGATAAAGTTTCGTAAGTATTCAAATAGGTTTTTTTTTATCCACGAATTTCAGACAACGCCATTTAGTCTTAAACTAAGCAGAGCTTGTATGATGAGTTAACTAGACAACTGATAAACATGTATATGTTATGACTGAGTGCTATAGTATATAGCAGTCAGGGTCACCAACCACTAGACCAACGGGCCAGTCAAAAGGGATATTCATTAACTAGGTACCAAAACATAGTACCATAATACCAGCCTGGGATTTTCCCTTTTTTGGGCGAAGGCTTCTTCTCGTGAAGAGAAGTATTAAACATTGATGTTCTTAAATTTGGCTTTGTCTCTAAATTATAATATAGCGACATAAAAAGCATGACACCAAAAAAACAAGGAACAATAAAAATATCGGAAATATTATATTTTTTATAATTATTATATAAATTAGCTTTTCTCCGTACACAACTGAATGTAAACCTTCTCTGCAACGCGTCAACCACCCCCGATTACCTCTGATCCATACGTTGGCAGCCTCCTTGTTCGAATCGTCGGCCCAAAAGGACTTTTAGACTTCAGGCTGTTTTTAACCAAGACGTCTCACTGTAGGGAATAGGTGTTTCTTCCATTCATCCAGTGTCTTCGGTTTTTTTCCTAATGCTAGGATTTGGTCATGGAAATCTGGTTCATCCCGCCATTTTATTCGGGGCCTTTCGTTCTTAAATATTTTAGACTTCTTCGGTTCTCAATTCAACTGAACGTCCTTATTACCATAATTAATATAATGTTTGTTGATTTTTATTACATTGCTTAATTTAAGCAACCATTTAACCTTGGAACCTTGCAAAAGGTTTTGCGAGTATTTTAAGGGCCTAATTAAAACCGAATTATTATATTTATGAATATTAAATATTTCCTTATCATATTATCCTTATTTAAATTAAGTTTTTTGGTAGATTTGTTTATGAACGGCCAAACCTTTTTTGGTTAACTATCTTCATCTTTTTGACATTTATTTATTTGCTGCCACTTTGTGTAATATATTTTGTATTTAAGTACTTTACCAAGGATGGTGTGTTTTTACGAAATAAGGTTTATATGGGCTTGCAAATAAATACGCAACCAGAACGTGCTAGGTGTGAAATGTACGTGATATTGGAGCAGGAAAATAGGCCGGTATTTGGCCTTTAAAGAACCAGTAAAGTAAAGAACCACTAGCCAGTTGCCTATTCACGTATTTACCATACCGTACAATAACCAAAGATTCTAAAACAATTATTGAGAAGAGTTTTCTTTCAAGTGCGCAGGATAAAATGAAACTACCTGCTGACTATCTTGGCTAATGTTTATAGATAATTATAATCTAAATAATTCTTCTCCCGATGAGTCAATTTAGTAACCACCACTTACAATTAAATTGCAGATTTTTTTATGAAAACCTCTTCTCATTCCGAGAAGGTTTCCATAAAAAGTGATCGATTACCTCCAAGAGTAGTTTACTAACATAGTCTATACTAAGAAGCATAATAAAGCAGTTCTATTGAAGTAATAAAAGGGAGATGGAACTACTTTTCGCTTGTGTCATCTCTCTTTCACAAAAGCAACAGTGCAAAATATAAGAGTTTCAAATTACGATTTGATTTTTGAACGTGGATATTACATTAAATACAGCAATTTTAATATCGATAAAACAAAAATGTATTTCAACTTAACATTTAAGTGTGATCGGAAATGTAAATTTACATTTACTTAAACATATAATGTGTATATAGGTTTAAGTATACATGTATGTTAAGTCCACATATACACTCATTATGTTTATATCCGCGATGGCCATGTAAGCTCCGTAATCGCGGAAATCGTCATTTCTGTGAAACAAAGAATTACTTTCCGCCTAGTAATTAGTATCGTGATCTTAAGTCCTAATCATCATCTAGGGATCGTGACCTCACAACGGTTTTTATTCAGTTGCCATTGTTCTATACAAATTAAGTTTTTGAAGGAAGTATGTAACAATTTTTAATGAATATTCTTTTCAGATAATGTTAGAAATATATAAGTATGTTTATCAGCTGTCTGATTACCATAACACAAGCTCTGCTTAGCTTGGGATCAGATGGCCGTGTGTGGATATTGTCCCGAGATATTTTATTTATTTATATTTATAGGTGGATTTTAAACTTGAACAACTTGGATAGGGTTAAATTAAGAAATCTTCATCGACTTTCTTCACCCTCGAGAAATTGAATTTGAACCCCAAGTAAAATAGGATAAAGGCAGGAAGATGATGATGTCGATATTTGGAGACTCTGATTTTTATCTATCCGTCTATCCATCGACTTCTACATGAATTTTACTCTAAGTACAAGCAATAGATCTGGAAACTACATAAACAAACGGTAGACCTTGGTAGCGGCACCAGTAGCTCATTATGCGTCGCGTGTGCTAACTGCAACTGAGTTAATGACCGCTATCGACTCTCCTCAGGCACTGTATTGGCCTAGAAATATTTAATACACTTTAACGTTGGCCAAATAGATTTAATAGGCATATACCCAATAATTTTGGGCATGATCCTCTCCAATGGTTGATTGAATTGGTCTCTATACTTTGCAAGATGCATGGTATGGACATGTCATGCGGAGAAAAGTGATTACGTGGTAAGGAAGGTACTGGACATGAATGTGGATGGATATAGGTGAAGAGGATGAGCAAAGAAACGATGGATGGATTGTGTAAAAGATGATATGGAACGTGTCGAAAGAGAAGATATGCTGGCGCCTACTCCAATAATTAGGATAAGGGTCCACTCCCGAATGTTACTGAAAATCTATTTTATTATATTGTGGCTAAAGCTTTGTTTAAAATAAGTATTAGCTATTTGAAACCAAACTGGTACACTCGAAACGGACTATTCCGGAGTTCCTATATACTCCACAAAAATCAACGAAAATCTCAAAGAGGTCTTAACTTTTCTTAAAACGCCAAGCATTCTGCGTGCCCAAGTCTTACACAGAAGCCTTAAAATAAATCCCTTAACCATTAAAATAAACACAGTCCACAAACATTTCATGATCACGACACATACGCAGTTTCTTAACCTATTGCTACACCGAGTGGAGGTCGACGCTAGAACATGCATTTATATCAGACAAAATATATGTGAAGTGGATTGCCAAACAGATCTGTATTACGATAAGTTTAAAAGGTAATAGATAGGCTTAGATAGCCTTTTTGATAAAAAAAAGATAATTATTTTATAGGTTGTTGTACAGTACGGAATCAGGTATTTATAAATTTTGTTGTACCAAAATTTGTCGTCTGCCATTTTATTTTTAAATATCTCTGTCGCTTTTTGCTTCGATACTTGACAGATTAACAAATATCTTTTAAGTTCATCTAAAGTAATAAATGTTAGGAAAACCAATTAACCCTTTGACTCATGACTGCAGCCAATTGCTGTAACTCTTAAAGTATTAGTTATTTTCAAGCCTTTTCAAATTTTCCGACGTTCAAACGTTTTTATCGGACCTCAACAGTTCTAGGAATTACATACATAGGCCGATGTTTAATTTTACCGTGATTATTCAACATAAGATACTTAATGAAAAACTATTAAGCTGTGGGCCGTGACACGTAAATAAATCAATAATATAGGTACGCAAAAAATTAATAATTCTTAAGTACAAATCTCGCAACACAAACCCGCACATAACGCGTCTTGCTGCATACCACATACGTCACAAGTATCAGATATCTTGCATTACTATGTAGTAACATACGATTATGTTCGCCAACCCGCCTGCGAACCGAAATAGAAACTACACGGCAATTATAATGATGGCCGGCTAAAGTACCTACTTACTTAAAGAAACATACTATGTAGTACTTACATATGTATGTGCCTTCCTGGGAGATTAAATGGACTGTAAAATCAGTAATTTAACACGAAAAAAGGATCTAGCTGTTGTATGTGCAAATATTTGTGAAAGTAATTCGTTATAAAGTAAACTAGATGGCGTTGTTCAACGACATCCAAATTCTAGACTGCGTTATGGTTTATTTTATACAAATAATCTGTGAACAGACAGTTACACTGCTTTATTCTGACATAAAACTTATGTCGTTTTATTTTATACGATTCCGAGTTTTTTTTTAGCAAAGTTAATGCAGTAGATTCTTTATGATTCTTGCAGTAGGTTTTAGACCTGAATGAAAGATTAACGATTTTACAGTTTAATGTTTATTTACCTCTTGAATAGGTAATTTACTGTCATTTACGTCAAGTTAACAGGAAATTGTTTTGTAATTTTTCATAACCTTTTACACGGGGATTGCGTAGATTGTAAAAATAATAAGTATTCATAATTTATAAACAGCCTTCTTCGGTTTACTAAGATGCGCTTTACAATAAATCGAATTTGAAAAAAGACTCATGTTTCTAAAATTTTTACCATAACATCTGAGAGTCTTTCACTCCCTTTTAATGTTAAACTTGCAGTTGTGGAAATGAGTAGCTACTAGCACTACTGCATAATTGCTACAGTCTTTCTTTGAAAGGTGGTGGTAAACCCCAAGTCAGTATGACAACAACGGCCGTCTGGCATGAATACTTTATTTTTAACTTCTTCTTCTTAACTACCTCTTCATTTACAGTTCCCGTCGTAAGAAGCGCACCTTCGTGTTCGACATGCACTGCAACTTCACCGTGACTGGGGAGTACAGCCTCCGTGGCAGACTGCTGCTCTTCAACCTGGACACCGAAGGAAAGGCCAACATTAAGATCTGTATGTACTGTCTATTTAAAATGCTTTTTTTGCAATCCGAGTTGTTTCAGATAAAGGTACGCCTAAAATACGCAGTATGGTTTTCCTTGCACCAACACTAGGCCTTTTTTTTTTTGTTAAGGTGGAGGAATCCTTATGGACACCCACCTCCTTCAGGGGAGGAAGTGGGTAGTGTCAGACTCTTACTGAGTAAACCTGAACCGCCATACGTCTCCCGCGTTTGGTCGGTGCGCGGCAATGCGTTGTAGCTCATCACGAAATTAACACTAGGCCTGAAGTGCGCGCTAGCTCGAATATGATGTCCTTAGCATGTCTATAGCAATTATATTTTTCCGGTCAAATATTCAGCTACATAGACAGCATTGTCAGTTGCCTTATACGCTAGTGCCTACCCCACAGACACCGAGAAGGCGTAAGCACAATGTACTGCGCAAATCGGAGTCTCGCTTCCACAACTGCAATTTTCGTGGTTCGATAGAAAAGCTCGATGTTTAACGATTTTCTAAGAATTTCTCGGACGATTGGTTCTTGTTTTTCAGTGCCCGAGGTAATTTAACTAAGTATCTAAAAGGCACCCGATTAAATAAATTGTGCCTATTAGAGATGCATTGCTATTTCAAATCGTAACCTTGAAAAATACACATTAAATATACATATAGCACTTAAAATTAATAATAAACTTTATGTATACTGACTCTAGAATTAGGGTTAATTAGAAGTTTTATAATGAACCTTGACCGAGTTATTACTAGTTTGTTTTCATGTTTTATATCTATTAGAAATTAAATTAACTTTTTTAAATCACTGCACGACGCAAAGGAATGCTATATGGCCTCCTACATCCAACTACTATAGATATTTTGCGTGCAAAAATATTAAACAAAATATATCCTTTAAAAGTAGGTGCGTTGCAGTGTTTCTCAAATCAAATCAAATCAATCAAATCAAATCATTTTATTTGCATAAATATGGGTACAACTTTGCTGTTACATTTGCATAAATAATGTCCTTAATGCCATATTTTACCCTGTAGGTGTGCAAATTTGTTACAAAAAGAATTATATTATTAAGTTAAAAATTATATAATATTAAGTATAAGATTACATCATTAGTTAGTTATAATGAGTAAGTGAGACAAATAATGTGCAGTCATAATATGGATTTATCATCAAAGTATTCCCGAATAGAGTAATAACATTTTTCTTTCAGCAATAATATAAGATTCTTTTTAAAAATATCAATATCGCTAGTGTTTCTAATAGCCTTTGGAAGTTTGTTATATACGTTAGGGGCCCCACAAAAGATACTTTTGTGCATTAATGTAGTTTTGCTTTTTACTATGGATAGTTTGTCACAATGTCGGGATCTTTGTCTATGTTCAAATAGATTAAGATTTTTTTTAATAAACATCGCGGTTTCAAAAATATATAAGCAAGGCATCGTCAGTAAACCATGTTCAATAAAGAAAGGTCTGCAAGACTGTCTTGGTTTAATATTGAACATGCATCGAATGCACCTTTTTTGTGCTCTAAATACAAGAAGCCACTCCGTAGAGTTCCCCCAGAATATGATGCCATACCGTAGCGTAGAAGTAACATAACTATGGTAAGCTGTTAATAATGTATCTCTATTTGTGATATTTTTTAGCATATAGAGTCCATATGAAAACTGACTGATTTTTTTGCAAACATGCTCGATATGTAGTTTCCAATTTAACTTTTGGTCTAAATGAAGGCCCAGGAATTTCGTACTAACATCTTCTTCAATTTTTATACCCATGTAATTAATATTTATAGATTTGCTATTATTTGAAATTGGGCTGGGTCTCTGTTTGAAATTTACAATTTTAGTCTTGTCAAAATTTAGTTTTAGATTATTTAATGTTAACCAGTTTATAATAGATGTCAGTGAATTATTGATATAAGGTGATAGTGGTTCTAATTTTGCTCCAGTATAAAGTACCTTAAGTTTCTAATTTAATAAAGGTCACCCAAAACTAATTCAAAGTTTTATAGCCTTTTAATTTTATGATACAGGTAAATTATGATTTTAAATCGAATTTTGCAATAAATATTCGCATAATAATAATTAATTTTAACAAAAATATAAAAACCGGCTTCAAAAACTACAAACTTAAAATAAAACGATATTATCATATCAGTTAAATACTGATTGAAGTCGGTGCCAAATTAGAAGTTGAATTATTCCCATTATTCTCTTAGGGTTTGACACAGACTTCATTCAGTATCTCGCTGATATGATAATATCCGTTAACAACCAAAAACGCATGAACGTATTTGAAACTATGATGTTATTTTTTCCGTTTTCGGTCACGGTGGCTAGTGTTACTATGACACCAGCCAGCTACGCGGGACATATCATAGTGCACAAGCGTATGTGGAAACACAGGTGCACTCTCTATTCCTTTACTCTCATAGCCCGATGGGACGGCCATCCGTCACGACCGGAGAGAGATCAGGCGCAGGACCCACGTTCGTGCCTTCCGAAACACGAAACTGTCATATTTATTTCTAAAACGCACACAACGCGCACCACACTCGCGTCGGTGCGCGTGGTATCGAACTCGAACTCGAGATCTTTAACTTAGCAGTCCTATAGTCTTACCATTAGGCTATTACACGTATGCTGTAGATAAAGTTTGAGCATTAATTAATTACAGTTAATTTATAATAAAACCTTATTTCTCCCAGACAACCAGCGCATCCGTCTCGACGTTGTAGAACGAGTGCTCGTCAACGATAAGGGCGAAGGGCACTACAAGATCAACTCCTACAAGTACAAGGCGGACTATGGGACTGACCTGAAGCTCAATCTCACCAACCTCATCAGAGGGAACCCGCAGATCAGTAAGTTATTAATAAATTAATAGGTTGATACTATTCAAATTAGAAGGACCGTAATACGGTCCTTCTAATTTGAATAGTATCAATTCAGTCCGCTCATGCGTTGCTCATACTATGAGCAACGCATGAGCGGACTGAATTGGATTAAAACCTCATCGGATGTCCGACTACTAGCAAAACGCATTAATCGCTGCCTAAATTATCGAGGTCGTTGACCGAGATTTAAAATTTGTTCATTAGTTTGAGTCGAGTTTTAATTTATCCCTTAGTTAGAATCTTGTCTGAACCTATTAATGATCTTGCATTTAATTGAGAATAAAAAAGTATTGTCAAAATGAAGAATATGGAAGTATCATTGCTTAGAAACGACAATCGTCAATGTACAAAAAGTGCTTTAATTTGAACTTATTGCACATACATTTTTTGCCGTAAACCCTACTTGACTTTACTATGGTATTAAAAAAAGTCGAAATCAAACATGCAAAGGTCACTTTGGGTTTCAAAACACATTAAATTTGGGACCAATAAAATTCAATCATCACTTTAATTAATTTCATTTCAAAGATCAGTAATCACTCCAATTAATCAACTAATCAACAACTCGAATTACAACTTATCAATAAACAATCACGATTTGTGAAGCAAAAAATAACCGGTTTCCTCTCAACATCGAAACGCATAAATTAAATCATGAAAATAATCATCTTTAATTACCTATAGTAGAATTATATTAGGCTATTAGGAGAGCAATTGAAGAATACAATTCAATATGAACCTTAGGTAACTTGGTACACGGTCGATATAAGAATAAATTCACATGCGGAGCTTAAAATTTTCCTCCGCTGTGCCTGTGGTGTGCGCTGCGCCTAAGTATGTAGAGTTCTTCGTAACTGCCCTTTACCCAGCGATTTCTCGAACTTTTAAATATTTATAAATCAATATTGAACCAATGTCAAGGTTGTTTACTTACGTCACAAGAAACACGTTTAATGACTCGAGAATTGAGAGCAAACAAAGGAATATCGTTATTCATAAAAAGTAGTCGTAAAAACTTGAGTATTTTTTTGTAGATTGTGTTTTGTTTATTTTTGAATTACGTAACTATTGTTGTTCGGATTTTCTGAGGATCTTTGTACGCAAGAGTCTAATTAATACACAGCTAAAGTTTATTGTAGTCTAGTTATTGTAGTCTTTCCTATTCTTACCGCGTACCTACTGAGGGCCTACCTCTTGTAAAAAGATTCTTACATTTGTGAATGAGAATAGGCGCACTACACAGCGTAAAGCGGGATCTCTCTTCCACAACTGCAACATTAAGAATTGGTAATAGGCCGTCAGGGTCCGCAACTGTTAATGATATTAAGAATACCAACATGGTAGAGAGAAAATAAAGTATTGAGCATAGTCTAACCGAGTATTGCTAAATGAAACCAAGAGTTCAGAGACATACATCGTTGGAGATTACAATTATCGGTTATCGGAGACTTGCGTTGCTTCGCATATGATTTAAACTATTGCACAAATATTTTACGATTTCTCTGTTACCTCCTCGTGTGCATTCTCAAGCATTTATTGCACATGCACAAATACAAAGCCGAGTATAGGTTAAACAAACAAACGTTTCGTAAAAGGTGTCGAGACGATATTTCGAATTTTCTGGAATTGAATCACATTGACATACTTTGCAAGACAAATATTTATAAGATTCAACATTCATTTTATTTATACACAAACATCAAAAGGTTTAATTGAAGGTCGTCTTTGAGTGTTAGGTTTAATTAATCCTTTTTGGGTTAACGACTTGTATATATTTGCACGCTGGTAGATTGTAAATTTAAGTGTCATTAGGTACCGATGATTAGTCTTGAATTGAATACATTATTAGAAAATTCTCTACATCAATGGGTTTACAACCGATTGAAAAAACAGAAGACAATTTAATGAAATCATCCCACTTAACTCCAAAAACTATACAAACAAACTTGAGCTTCAAAACGTTGTACTTAAGTCGCATTTAACAAATCAGTGTAATCGTTTAATTTATAACATTAATTAGCTCAATCTAACACCTATTAGCGGGAAATAGGACTCTCTTAATTTGCATTAAAACACTATCGTACTTGTGAAAGCGTGATAGCGCACTACCTGGTGTAGAGCGGCGTCTCTCTCCCACAATTGCAATAAAATACTCTAAGAGGCGATGGTACTCTGTTACCATCCATCGGACATTTTCACTTATTGATGGATAGATTGTGTGAAAGATGATATGGCTGCAAAGAAGTTGACTAGCGAGATGACGTCAGATAGGAACGTGTGGAAGAAGAAGACATGCTGCGTCTACCCCAAATAATAATAAGCATAAGGGCAGGGGAATGATAATAATGAATCAACCTTGTTTCCAGGTGCAAACGTACTGCAAGTCCTGAACGCTGACTCGCAAGCTTTAGCCAAGGACTTCGGAGGCCCGATCCTGGACTACGCCATCGACTACGCGATGAACGTCACGCAGAAGTTCTTCGACACTTACACTTATGACCAGATCTCACATGTGCCGCTAACTGAGGAGTTCTTTGAGAAAGAGTAATGAGGTTTTATTAAAATAGGTGTATATTTTAGTGGTGTAAAAAAAGATCAGTAAACGGTAGATTTTTTATTGTTCCGTGTACAAAGTGTTAAGGGATAAGTTTTATTGTTATATGGCTTTCTCAAAAGTAATGTGTATTTTTTGCTAGAAGTGGAAAATAAGGATTGTAATGGTTTCTGGGTCTCAAACTCTACATAATCATATGCGAATACATATCTATATTTTACAATTATTTGTCGTCATTAAAAGAGATATATTTATTATCAAAAACAGATTATTTCTATACGAAGCCATTTTCTAGTTTTCCAGTGAGGTTTTGGTTTATTTTTTTCTACTAGTTTCAACATTGCATTGATTTGATTATTATGATACACATATCTGGTTAGCAAGATCGAAACTTGCTAATCGTTTATGTGACCTTTCTTATATATTTAAACTTGAATAGATCAAATATTGATCAATCCTTTTATATTTACATTTTCTTATACGTTAACAGTTTACTCACGCGTATAGCCCGACTAGTTTCGAACCCAACAGGAGTCCTTAATCATGATCTGACGCGGCGGGGTCGCAAGTTTACATCAATTTTATATTTTAAAAGAAATGTGATAATGCAGTAAATACTGCTTATTTTTATATATTTTATGATGTATATGTGATTATTTTTAAGCTCTATATCTAGATCTAAGTTGAGGTATTATGGACACAAAAAATGGATTATTTTTAAGGACGAGACATTCGTAATTTTACTTACGTATGTATAGTTGTATACTATGTATTATTTGGATCTTATTAGGCACCTAAGTTCTAAATATGGTGTATTTGTAATAGTTATCTGTTTTGACATACTTTAGCTCAAAATGATGACAAAAATGCCTAAATATACATCGAATTAATCGTGGAATCTCAATGTCAAAGTTATTTATTTATAAATAAATCACACTTTCATTAATAAATAAGTTATTAACCTTATACTTTGACATACAAAATCTAGAATATTCATCGTGCAGTTAAGTCTTGCGAAAAACTGTTTTAAATACCTGATTTATTTCGTAAAATTTCGCACAGACTATAAAATAAATTTGTGAATTATACGAGAATCTTGTTCATCTGTCAAAATTATATCTTGGAAAATAATATGAATATTCTCAAATTGCTTTAATTAAAGATTTCATAAGTATTATTGGTAATAAACCTAGTTGTACATAGAAATAAATTGTAATTTTATAGACTTGTCGTTTTGATTGATTTGACCCTATACCTATGGCCCTTGTAACTATTGTAATTTTAATATATTTTATAGATATTATTATTTATTAATTAACTTAATGGGCGTTATTCTTGTTTGACAATAATGTCCAATAATATGCATTGCATAAACACCAAAAACAAATGTACTCCTACAGGAATACCTACTGAAGTTAGCCGTCTATATTCGAAAGCAGATCGTCTCCTTAATAATTATGAGTTGATTAGTTTGATATCCGGGCACATCCATGCTTTTATTAAAAGAACCTCCAATAGAATGCATTAAAAAAATTTTTAACGGTGAGTTGTGTATTATATAAAAAATCATTACCAATACCGATTATTTTTATTTCATCTTCCATCCCACATTGCAAAGATACCTTCTTCTAAATCACATTCCCATCTTCAATTCTCAAGCCATACTTTACGTGTAAATCACATCTGTACTATGTAATATGGTGCCTTCAGTTGCGCAAACGCACCTCCAAGCCCCGTCTCCGTTACGTCACAGATATGCAGATTTACCCAACGATACGGATGACTCAGATTTGTTAGCATTTGTAATTATTTGCACAATCCCTATAAAATTAATTCATGAGATGTTACTGTTTATTTTATTATAGTTATGACCTACTTTTGGTTGTTACGGGGACTTAGGAAAGTTCAAGTATCCAGGCAGGATTAATGTTTTGCCAAAGAACTTCTGTAGTAAATAAGGAAGAAAAGGAATAATAAAAAAACAGGTCAAGTGCGAGCCTGACTCGTGACACTAAGGGTTCCTTACTAAGCTAAAGAAAAACAATTGTTTTTTTTTATCATGCAATGTCAACAAAAAAGGTAGTTTTGCAACTTTATCGTTGTTATTAGATATTGTTTCGTAAAAAAATTCAAGAGTCTACGAGAACCTGTATTTTTTTATTTTGTTTGCTTAGAAGGAAATTTTTCACAGCTTCGAAAGATAGTAGACTTGATAAGTTGACAACAGTAGACAGAAAAATGAAAGGCTGAACAAACGGACAACATAGTTATCCATATGGGTTTCGTATATTCTCTTCAAGGTACAGAACCCTAAAAAAATGCAGTACTCGCGCTCATATCAACGATGCCTCATTTTATTTTAGATACAGGTATTTTCACGCGCTTTGACTGTTCACAAAAATGAACTCAATCCTAATTCGATACCAAAAACAGCCTTAAAGCAGCTTAACTAACAAATAAATAAACAAGCCATGAACAAAATTATCTCAAACTGGGACAACTCATAATCCTCATCCATATCCACCGGACTTCAAGCTGACCCAATTAGTCCCACAATCAGTTTCCCTCCAATAAATACATCGTCATCATCAAACAATACTTGTATCAGTCCCACCCACTGGCACTTTCTCTGCGCATCGAATCAGGCGCGTTATGAAAGCTAAGTACACTCGTGTGCAAGAAAACGTGTAATGATCTAATAGTAAAACGTTAATATATTGTAAGTCGCAGATTGGGCTGTTGTTTCTCTGTCGTTTGAAAGAGTAGAGTTGTAGAGTAGCGAGAGACATACCAAAAGAATAACATTTAGCATACGGGGATAAGGGTACTTTTTTCCTAGCCTGGAAAAAGGCCTCCACTTTTCTCCTTCCAGACCTCCCTGTCTTTTGCGATTACTGGCCATTTATTATAAGTGTAATAAACACTAGAAATGTTTACCATTGATAGCTTGACAACTTTTGAAGTATTGCGAATAATACAAGCTATTTAAATATTGTTGTCGCAGCAGAAGCAAGTATGCATATAAGACTAATCAAGGCGTTTCTCTTCCTCATGTGCAACAGCAAAAGTCAGTACTTTTGTACAGTAACAAAATTTTATGTCATTCCAACCAACCAAATTAATGTACTATTACCATAGGTAGTAGCTATGGTATTAGTACACCATCTGTTGGTTGGAATGACACTAAATTGTGTTACTACTACGAGAAGTAGGTTATACTTACACACAACATGTAATGAGATCTTTTTATAGTAACTTTCGTGAGGATGATTCATACTTAAACGTTATAACGGTTTACTCACGCGTATTTATCGGGATAGCCCGACTAGTTTCGGACCCAACCGGAGTCCTTAATCATGAGCTGACGCGGCGGCGGGGTCGCGAGTCGAACTAGAGGACTGCGTTTGGGTCCGAAACTAGTCGGGCTATCCCGATAAATACGCGTGAGTAAACCGTTATAACGTTTAAGTATGTAATGAGATCGATTTATTACTTGATATATTTACCATTCACAATAATATGCATTGGAAACAGAGAAGGCGAAACACTAAGCTTTCTTACAACAATGTATAAACGGGAAAACTACGTTTTATACCATTTATTCTGTAGACCGTATTTTTTTAAATAAAATTAGGAGTCTTAAGATTTCAGCAAAAAATATTTTTTGTAATTGTATAAAAACGATTCAATTACTGGATTGCGTTTTCGTTTATGGAATTACATATCTAAAATTCAATCATTTTGAACAACTCGTGTGTACATATTTCTGATCGCAAGTGTACTATGTAGGCGACCGCGCAAGTAAACTGGGATCAATTTGCCTGTAGCTATTGCAAATTATTTTAGGTCATGTAGGATTTATAGGCTTGCTAAACGGTTCATTGTGAGGTACATGTCTCGTTTTGTAATCAGGAATCCCGGACGAGCTGTTAATGTTTACTTTACGTAACTCTGATGTGAATTACTGATGAGACTCTTCCTATGCTGTAATATGTTATGTCTATGTAGGTAATTAAATGGTATGTTTTGAAACCAGATTAACTGGAGCCATATAACTTTATAGTGAGACTGTCGCATATGTGGAAGAGAGAGGCCGCTCTACCGTGGTAGTGCGCTGTCTCACTTCCTCAACAGCTCTCTCAAGAAGAAAGAAGGTTTTGTATCTTAATTCTGGCAGACAGGCGGTAGAATAGAATTGCAACCGAGATTGGTATCGTTGGCATCCATCAGTCATGAATAATAGTAGATGTACCTACATAGATTAATGTTTGTACGAAAGCCACATTTTTTTATCATTATTGTAACCAACAGATTCTGTCAAACAGTTAAAGTGCTTTATAAATAAGTTTATGGTCGGATAGGCAGTTCCTGCACGTAAAATACAGTATTTAGTTAAATCCGGTAAACTGGAAGCTAAGGCTATAGTTTGGACGAAACCAACTAACTGTCATCAACCACCAATCACAATATGTTTGTATGTAAGTAAGTAAGTACGTAAGTGTTGCCTGTGGCATGAAAGTGATGCGAGTATCATCATATCAACCACATCTTGTTACATCTATGAGACATGCGACGTGACATATAGTGTTCTAAAACTGTTAAATCAACTTTTACGAAAGTGTAATGTGCTACGAATGTTAAGTTTGCTACGAATATCAAGTGCTCTACGAACATTACGTGCGCTACAAATGTCAACTTTGCTTCAAACGTCAAGTATGCTACAAATGTCCAGTCCCATTTACTAACCCACTCCCTTCGTTCTCCACTGATCCTAAGTTAGTAGAATAGTGAATACGGCTCGCCAACCACAATAACCAAACAACGTTAAAAAAATAAATAAATTAAAAAATTAAAAAACCCGACTGCATAAAAAACACTTTAAATAAAAACTGAAAAGTAAAAAACAAGCTTAGTCTAAAAGTGTAGATAGCAATGCTATTACCACAAAATTAAATAATTTCATAATCAATACACAAAAAATAATAATCTTATGCGAAACATAATTGAGTGTAACAGTCGGGACCCATTAAATAAACTAGACTAAAATCATTCAATATGGGTCCCGACTGTTATACTCAATTATGTTTCGCATAAGATTATTATTTTTTGTGTATTGATTATGAAATTATTTAATTTTGTGGTAATAGCATTGCTATCTACACTTTTAGACTAAGCTTGTTTTTTACTTTTCAGTTTTTATTTAAAGTGTTTTTTATGCAGTCGGGTTTTTTAATTTTTTAATTTATTTATTTTTATTTAACACTTTTTAGTTAGTTATAATACGGCTATGTGTTTCTCAAGATTTCACCCGCACCACGAGAGAACTACTTCCAATACCAAGATAATAAAAAAGTAACACACGTCGATCCAGTTATTTTAGATTGATTGCGTAACACAAAGAGAGTAAAGGAATTAGAAAAATAAATTCATTGTAAATAATTTAGTTTAGACGTACTTTTATTATCACTTTTCACTTTTAAGTTCAGAAACCGCTAGTCAACCGCGTCGCATAATATACGAGTATTTAGTTTGGATAATAAAGAAACAATTGCACATAGTATGTTTTTTCTATACGTCAGTGATATACCATTTTGGCATCCTCATGATGAGCTCTTTAATTTGATACCCATATTGTAGCAAATATATATTTTTTTTTTTTTTACTTCTATCTACGGCGCCTCACGGCCGCCATGTTGGTTTTTGTTTGACGTCACATATCTAAGAACACTTGGGTAATTAAGACGAATCCAACGATGCCCTGATTGTCGAAATCCACCAAGCCGTTTCGAAGATATGAGGTAATAAAGAATATTATGCTCATACATACATACATACAAGATACGCGCGAAAAACATAACCCTTCCTTGGCAGTCGGGTAAAAAGAAATTCTTTCTACAATCGCTCATAGCATTCTTTTACCGTCCCCAATACCAAGCACTAACTCATCATGGTACCCATATTTATTCGAACAAATCTAATTTTCCTTTTGAAAGCCATAAAAAGTTGTTTATTTGTTGAGGCAACATTGAGAAAGCAATTTGTTTCTGTCAACTATTCGCGGGGCACGCGATCGAGTTAATCGGGATATTGTCTGAAAACTTTGCTTTATAGTCTTATACGTCTTATTTTTTAAATTGACTATCTGTTTTTTAGGGGCGGGATCTTTTAATGCTTTTTTAAATAAGTTTTGAGACACATATAATGTGTCTCAAGCTGTAGCTTGTTACAATGCGTTACAACCAATGTCTATGCCGATTAATTATATGAATATTTTAAGCCATTTTTTTATGATTGCCAATTAAATGTTAACTATACCGCTGATTCTGGTTTAAAATAATATTGTAACTTCTCCGAGCTTTAGAAGGCAAGCTGAATTTCTTATAAAAATTGCGCTGAATAATATCAAAACATTGACACAAAACAAGATAACTTAAACAAGAATATTCTTGAATCTCTTATGACGTATGTTAATATGAACGTGCAAACCATCTTTGCTATCAACCATACATCGAAACAGAACAGAATATTACAAACAAACTTACAGAAAATCTCATAAAGAAATTACAAAAGCAATTTATATAAAAAGTAAATAAAAAAGACATTATTCAAAGCAGACGGAGGCTGACTATAACTTTGATTCACGAAAGTTTGCGATGAACGAGCAATAAACGGGGCAATGAACTGCATGCATCACGAAGATGTTCATAATACAGTGGCACTTGGATTCTTTGAAATTTCAGGTTCAATGACGTAATTAAGGAGTTACAGTCTTTTATGTTACATTGTGTTTCTTTACGAGTATAGCTGTCTGATAGTCTAAGGTATGTAATGTATTAATTTAGTATGCGCAAAGAATTGGTATTGCTATTCAACGTGGTAATGCCGCCAGCCTGGGCACATTTCCCATCATTGATAGAGAAGATGATATGTTTTTAGTAAATATCATATTATTTTGTTATATGGATTTGTATGCACGGGGTGCAGGTTTAATCCCCAAAGCAGGCAAGTACTTTTTCAATTTTACTTTTTCTAAGCTATTTATCTAAACACTTTCTTAATTATACTAAAACATCAGGAGAAAACCTGGATTCCAAATGTTAGAATCTGAAATCGCTAATCGGCTAGTGATGCGGTGAATGCTCAAACCTTCCTTGCTTTCTTCCTTTCTTCAAAGAAATAAAAATACATATAAGTAAATCCCAGTCAGAATGCAAAGAATTGCTAAACGTTTAGCTAGTCATAAAAACATTGAAGCCGATATTTACATAATATTGATTGTGCGACCTACTTTAAGAAAGATATATCATTGATTATATTAAAGCTTTTTACTGTTGAAGTTTATAGCTGACGTTTACTGCAGATCAAAATGCAGTGGTTCAAAGTTTACGTGAATAGTTTAAGAATTTAGGAATTTTGTGGTTTTGTTGTGTATTGGTATTGTTGTTCGTGTTTTTTATTAATATTAATACACGCAAAAAGAAAAAGGAAGCATATGGCATAGGTAATAAAAGTAGGTACCACTCAGAAAAAAGCATATTAAATGTGTTTTAACCAACAAATTGGGCCGTGATTAGACCAACAGTGAGACACATAATTGGCTAAACAAATAATTATGTAATAATGTATATACTATCTGATAGTATTGAACTGACAATTTACTGCACTGCGTAAAGAAAAATCCCGATACATTTTTAGTCGTTTTAGTATTTACAAAAACCATTTTTAATTCTTCCCTAATTCGGAAACAACGACGGATACATCCGACAATTATATTTCTAACGCTTCAATGGGGTGCGAAAACGTTGTGAAGATAAATTGCTGTATGATGATAGAGACAGTTTTTGTACATCCACTAACGACCTTCTGATTCTTTAGCGGAAACTAAAAATAATAAGCGTCGGTGCAATGTGCAGACTGCAGGCCAGTTTCAATCTCCGAATTTTTTGGTAAAAAAAAAATGTGTGTTATACAGATATCGGTCATACTGCTTTAAATATCATTGCTGTGCATGAAATTAATAAGTTTCTTTAGGATATCCATAGCAAAAACTTAGCGGAAAGCGATTTTATTTTATACTATGTAATGATTGAAACGAAATGTAGAATACGTTGAATTATTGTGATAAAGAAATGAACAGAAAGATATGGAATTGTTAAATGGATGCTCATTTACTGTAAAAAAAACATAGACCTACATAAGATAAAACCAATTACCACTGCTACTTGAACTAACCAATACCAAAACAAAAAATACTATTTCAAAATCTCTATCAAAGCCATGACCATGTATCCACCATTCCCAGCCCCATGGTATCCACAGAAATATCAGTAAAAACAAATTACGGTGTCCACACTCCACACTATAACCACTATAGCACAAACTGCTCAATTACCCGTCAAAAAATCAGCACTTAAAACAATGAAAGACTGACAATTGACACTCAAAATTTAACCTAAAAAACAACACAATAAATTCCAAAATCTAATAAAACAATCTCCTACCGTCCATGGCAATATCAGTTAATACAAACTACGGTGTCCACACTCCACGTTATGCCTATAGCCCTCTATAGCAGTACAGTATGGACTGCTCAATTACACCGGCCGGTGGTGTAAATTTAGCCAGATCAATAGCGTAGAGTCTGGACCGGCTAATGGCTTTTGGTATAAACGCCGACAAACGTTGATAAAGAATTAATTGAATTAAATATTAATGGATTAAAGTTGGTGGGAATTGTGCAGGTTAGTTTTGGTAGTTGGATTTTGGAATTGTATAGTGTGAGAAGTCGTTTGAAGTTCTTTTAAATGAATAATTTGTCTATGGCTGTCTGTTGATGATAGACTTGCAACGGAAGTTTAGAAATGGACGTTTAGCGTTAGGGTTACAATTTAATACGAGTTAGGTTATTAATTTAAATTGTAACCCTAATGCTAGTTTTTTATACACATGCAAATTTTAAAACTTTCTCGTATTTCGTTCATTTTTTAAAGTTTGTTGCAAGTCTACTCTCGACAGACAACCGTAGTCAAATTATTCATTTGAAATAACTTCACTTTACTCATTATGGAAATGTTTTATGGTTTAGAACGAAGCGTTATTATAATTACCTAGCGACCCGCCCTAGCTTTCAGCACGGGTGCAATACTGATTTACTTTACGAACATATGTATAAACCTTTCTTTTGAAACATGAAATTTATAAAAATGCACGTCAAAATTCATTGCGTCGATTAAAAAATCTAAGCGTACATAGGGGGCAGACAGCGAGCAGCGACTTTGTTTTATACTAGGTAGTGATAAAAACACAAATATAATGACATATTCTACAAATCAATCGATTAATTATTATGTAATAGTCATAAAAATCACAATTCTTTACATTAGTACACTCGTATCAAAATAAAACACAGCTTACAATCCCCCAAACACTTGTCCACACAACGATACCAGTACAAAACAATATTTCAGGTACAATAGTCTGGTGCACGCCGCACTTTAATTAATAACGGCATACGAATTAATTACCGGACAGTTGAGATAATAACCGTGAGTTATAGCACTATCACAGGCTCAGTTAGCACTTGGGCAAAGTGGACAATGGATTTTGAGTAGATTTGTGGGGTTCATGCTTTGCACGAGGGCAAATTCTGGGTACATTCATTATCTGGTAGATTGTTAAGGATAGGTGTTTGTCTTATAAGTGTTAGGACTTCGGTCTTATTTTTAAATATCGATTTCGTGAATAGAACTTGAAGAAAACAAGTTTATTTCGGGAAAAATGTAAATAGGCATATCCCAAAAAATAATTAGCTAAATATAATTTTGTATACTAAGAAACTCATGTTTGTTTTTGGGAAACGATGGTTCTTTTTAAAGATATACGATGATAACTTTTCTTTATCTTTAGATCTCATTATTTTCTATTGAATATTGACATCCTTGTAAAACTAGGTTAGAAGGGCAACTTGAGAGACTTCAGATTGTAATTGCTGAAGCCCAATACATTATGAAAAAACGCACCCTCTATACATATATACCTAAGTATCTATGGTTTTCACGAGTTTTCCGTCAGTTAATATAGTAAGATCATACGGTTGCTAAAGTATCTTCTTTTAAAATAATTGTTATGAAGACTAACAAAATTAAGACATTAAAAGTCATTCTGATACCTACTTATTTCCGCAAATCCGCAAACTTGTGCAATAATAATCCTAAAATCAATCACAGCAAACGCAGTGATTTGACTGCGTTTGCTGTGAATGATTTTAAGACTAACTACATAGCAAAAAAACTCAATAAAAATCCAAAAAATAGAAATTACTCCACCTCGACGCACTCTCAAAAAAATCTCATAAAAACAGAATATAAATAATGTTTGTCATAACACTATCGTCACGTAAATGAAACACACGTTTTACGTTATTTTAGTACCAAAGGCACGTGGTACCGACATTTGACACTACATTTTTTGTGCACAAACAACCCCCACGTTTTGATTTCACCCTAAAAAATAAAAGTAAGGATACACTTATCTTTCGCGCGAACGATATGTTATCGGTTAAAGGTACGCGTTTCTTAAAGTTTGGAGTAGTTTTATACTTAAGAAACACAATATTAACGAAAAAAAATGGTATTTTATTAAATATCTACCTACTACCAAATACCTCTAGGCCAGATCCGTACTTTGACTAAGCTACATAAAGGAATATGTATTTCATTAAAATAATTTTAACCGTCCTTTGAGTACAAACACAATATTTAATGACAATAAACTACATATTGTCAACAATATTATGAAAGTACAGGACTATTATACCTAATACAATAGTTAATATTATTATTTTGTGCGTGCGTTTGCCTTAGAAATGTAACATTGCACTCTCACAGAATCCTCGCCTTCTTTACTTTGATTATACTTTAAAATCACTGTATTATTAGTCTCTATTTACCTATAAAAATCAAGGTATAGTTCAAATTTACTTCTAACAATGAATCTACTTTTAATACAGCAGAATACTCATAACCATGATAGATACAATTTTTATAGCTATGCCGAATCGAAGGTTAAGTTTAATAAAAAGATCTTTATAAAAACTATAACCACAACGTTCAGTTTAACCTTAGTTAAGTTTTATTGAACTAGATTACCTTCGTAAAAACCATAGTTATGTTGTAGACTAAGGTTATAGATAACTATGTCATAGGCAGGTAAGATAAATTGCAATAATAATTGTAATTATCGCAAATAAGATGTAATCACGTGATCATTATTATTTTTCTTGGAGCAAAGGCCACCTTATTGCTATGTATTACTGTTACCCTTGGTGATCGATTACCGATTAATTATTTTGAAGGGAGTGTCAGACTTTTACTCACTAAAACCCACTATGTGCCTCCTGGAGCCCTTTGAGTGCCGGGGTCGCGGTAACTCTCATGAACATCCCGCAGCCCCGGCAGAGCCTGAGTTCCTGTAATAACCAAATAAAAATGGTATTGATATTGTGTGATGAACACGATCATTTGTCCTGTGTCTGAGTGTTATTTATTTATAGTATTTAGAAGTATGTATACATATAAGTATGTTTATCAGTTGACTATTGCTCATAATACAAACTCTGCTTAGTTTGAAGATAGCGTCGTGTGAAAGTCGTAGAATATGATCGTAATAAGTCATAATTACCTTTTAATACGCATATGAATTCGAAAAGACTTCCTTCGTGTCAGGATTGCCAAGTTGACCGTTGGACTGCCAAGTCAAAAGTCATGAGTTTATCATGACTTTTAACTTGGCAGTCCAACGGTCATACCACTATACTATTCCTGCTATGTACCTAGTACACAGATAATGTTCTCAATACCGGTAATCGTACATCATATGGCCTAAACTTTGAGCTCCCCAGCCCGCCAAACCCCTCTGACAAGTCGTCTAGCTTGTAAAGACATCCGTCATTCCACACTCCACGACAATTTACACACCCTCCTATCCTACTATCTTCGCTACTTATAGACGTCCAACACACTAGACCTGCACTCCCCAAACACTTAGTATGGAGGTACACCAAGCTTGGAAGGTCTAGTAATAGTGGTGGTATCACAAGGGTGTAATGTGCCATTTCCGATGAAGATTTTTCTGGATTTGTATGATCTTTAGTGTTTTTTAATGGATTACTTGTGTTGGTTGTCGTGTTTTGTTTTGTTTTTAATGGATTTTGTATGATTTTGCTTTTAACCTTAGTTGATAAAACGTTTCAGATTCTTGTGATAGTATTGGTAATGTTTAGAGTAATGTATTGTACTTACAACGAATTCCTGGACTTGACAAACTTTTTTTTTATTTAAATATACTTTTAGTATCTATCATCATTCCCCTGCCCTTATCCCAATTTTTACTTGGGGTCGGCGCAACACGTCTTTTAGACATGTTGCTTAAAGTTTTGGCTATGGTTTTATAGTCGGCCGCCTGCCTGACACTAACCCTCTTTGGGAATGCGATTGTTGGTTGTTTACCCGCCACCATTCGGGTGACCCAAGGTGCTTGGTACAGTGCACTGGGTCTTAAGGTCCATTAGTCGCCTTTTACGACACCCAGTGGAGGATATGGGGTGGTGCTATTCTTTATATCCGGACGCCACACGGAAGCGCCACACTTTTAGTATCTATATTCGAGTAAACATACTCTCTTTGATCCAGTATACATAAAAAACATCGTAACCTCAGTCAAAAGAATAACAACTACCTAATAACACTAATCTTGCCACGTATTAAATCAATCTATTTCTATTTTCGCCAACCTCGTTAGCACAGATCAAATGGTCTCTTACCTCACCTTTCCAATATTGGCTATTCATCACCCGATGACAGTCACAAACGGGTGATAGTTTTTGCTCCCATACATCATCACAGAACGCCCCAACATACCCTAGAATGCGGTATTTCCGGAGGTTTTTGCATGAATTTGTGGAATTTCATACATTCCACAGGCGTGTACGCAATTAGTAAATCCGTTTGAGTAGTTGAATCGTGAAACTGGTTCGTGAGTTGCAAGCTAATGATGAATTATGGTGGTAACGAAATGTTGGCTTAAAAGACGGTTTAATCTAAATTCCAGATTTTTTTAACATAGTGGAATTTGAATTAATCTAACTATAAACACATGGTTTTTTTAAACTCCATAATTTTTACATCAGGATTTAAAAAAACGAAATTAAGCTTCCTAAAATGGCATCACGCATCATATTGTTTTTTTTTTAAGCATTGCAAAACGTGCAAAAGAATGAATATTGGAATCTCACATATTTTTATTGCAATAAAACTACTTTAGGTACATTTTATTGCAAAAAAAATGCTTATAGAAATATAATAATTTATGATTTATAAAACAGGTGTAAATAGACAAACAGATCTTAAAGTAAAGAAAACAAAACTTCTTACAAATATTATCTAAACCTATGTCAAGCGTACTATTAAACTTTGATTTATTAAATAAATGTTAACGAAACCAAATTAAATTCCAGACCTGTTTATTGTAACTTCACTACTACTATCCAATTCACGAAGATAAGACCGAACCATTATATTAAAACGCAAATCAGACATGGGAATAGTGATTGCAAATGAATAGAAAACTCTCACTGATTTGCAAGCCTCGGCTAAACAATGGCAACTTGACCACTGACCCATAAAGGAGCTTACACAAACAAGGTGAGGGCAGGTCGTATGGAAAGCGGGAAATATAAGCGGAATGAGAGCCTTTTACGACCCGCTAAATTAATGAATATTATTGAAGCTGTGATAGCCTAGTGGTAAGACCATAGGACTGCTAACTTGCTAAGTCAAAGTTCTCGAGTTCCATCCCCACGACGCGCACCGACTTTTCGAATGTTGTGTGCGCTTTAGAAATAAATATCACAGCTTTCGTGTTTCGAAACTCGAAAGGGCACGTAAAATTGTCGGTCCTGCCTGATCTTCGTTCGCGGGAAAAATAGGGATGAATAATAGATAGTAGCCGATTCTCAGACCTACTGAATACGCATATATTATTTGGTAGAAGTCGGTAAAGCCGTTGCGGAAAAGTACGGTAACTAACATTGTGACACGAGAATTTCATATATAAGACTAGCTGATGCCCGCGACTTCGTTCGCGAAAACAAAAAAAAATGGAATGAAAAATAGATGTTGGCCGATTCTCAGACCTACTGAATGCATATACAAAATTTCAAGAGAATCGGTCCAGCCGTTTCGGAGGAGTATGGCAACGAAAACTGTGACACGAGAATTTTATATATTAGAAGATTACCTAAGTATTCGCTTACTTCGGTACCCAAACCCTTTGTTACCAACGTCCTTGGTGGACCGTTGGTAAAAAGCGAGCGATTGCAGCGAGCCTGCATTCACACGGTACTGTTAATTTATATGGTCGAGGGGAGAGTGATAATGGCTAGCGTTACGGCGTTCTGAGAATACTGGGACTTGATGTATGGATAAGTATTAAAACACTTATAATAATATATTAGCTCCTGCAAGTTCCAAAGGATATGATATGATTGAAGGGGCATTTCAAAGATAGACAAGATGAGGTGCTTGGTACCAATTTAAATATATCATCTTGTTCCCCGCTTGTAATGGAGGGAAATGGAAAAAAATATATCTTACTCCTCCTTTTAACTACTTTTGTACAATTTCGTTGCGGATTCGAAGACAGTCAATTGTTTCCCTGGGACACTTTTCCTAAAGTACTAGGTGGTATTCATTGGTTATCACTGCAGATCCTGCCTTACAGTAGTTACAATGATGGGCATTTGTGGTGGGTTTATCCCAATTTTATTGATAGATAAGACGTAATAACTTTTGTAATAAAGGTAAATTCCAAAAAGAGATACAGATTTACGAATTCACCTCTACATTAGTATCAGATGATTGCGGCAGTATTAATAGAGTCAGCTAGCGTTGACCTGTGTGACGTAGGTCTCGCTGGGTCATCACATTAGCTCGTTCAGTCGTGTAACCTAGGCTACAGTTCACTGGAAATCACTACGGCGAGCTATAAATGATACACGTCACAAGCGAACTTTGCCCCTAATAGTATACTCTTTTAGGTAGGAAGTATTAGCACTATGCAGTGAAGTGAAATGATATGAAATCATTTATTTTGTAAGTAGTGATATAATTATTATATCACTTTTCGAGCTCGCTGGATTCGACAGTTTTAAAAAACCCTATTACTGTTTTTTTTTAAATTGGGACTAGCCCACCACACATGCCCGTCATTGACACTCCTGTAAGCCAGGATCTACAATGAGACCAACGAATACCACCGAAACAGTGAAGCTCGGTGTGTCCCAGGGGAAATGATTGACTGTCTTGGAACCCGCAACGAAATTAATCAGAAATAGTAAAAAAGGAGGAGTAGGACAAAAAAATATATGTTCCACTTCCCTCCATTGCAAGCGGGAGACAAAAAGAAATAGCTAATATTAGCAAGGAATAGAGATTTTACAACTGAGTTAGGCCCAGTTGCCAGGCACCACGGATTTAAATTTACAAAGTTAATGGGTCCTATGATTTTAGGAGCTGTTATTTTGATTCCAATAATAGGTATGGCAAAAGCGTCTGAAAGCACGGAAATTTGCTCTGGTGGCAACAAGATCCTCATAGTAAACAACACCGGATGTCGGCTGCAAACTATCTAGTAAAGCGTTACGTTCGTCATGCCAAAGACCACGCTCCCACAGAATATGATGTGCATTACTGTTTGTGTTCCTGTTGAAGGTGTACGATATATCCGTATCAAGTACTACGTACGTATATCTATCTTTAAATATAAGTGACTAGCGACCCACCCTAGCTTCGCGCAGGTGTAATACTAACGTATCGTATATAGCATGTTATTATAAACTTTCCTCTTGAAACATTCCATCTATCAATAAAACCGCCTCGAAATCGATTGCATAGTTTGATAGATATAAGCATACATAGGGAGTAGGGACAGACAGATACGGGAAGCGTCTGTATTAAAGGTACTTTCTCACGATCCAGAAATCAAGTTATAATTATTTAATATACAGTGTATCAGTATATAAGTACCAAAATATCCCTACACAGTCGAGATCCCCTTAGACCTCAAAACTGTGTCATATTTCTCGAACACACACTAAACATAGCAAATTACTTCACGTCGCGTTTGAGGAAAAGCACCATTTCACACGGTGACTCAGTATACTCGTATCAACGAGAATTGTGTGTGACAGCAATACTAATCGGTAATGTTACCGATTTATTTCAAGACATTACGATTCTGGCACAGTTTACCCTACCAACATATCTAAAGTTACATTTTAATACAGTTGTGGAAGCGTGACAGCGCGCTACATAGCGTAGAGCGGCGTCTCTCTTCCACAATTGCTATAGAATTACTGGTCTATATGGTGGTAGGCCATTAGTTTACCGTACCGACACTTGCGGTATGATATCTTGATCTAAATAGTGTTTAGTGAATTACCTTTTTGGGATTGAGGTAAATTCGTCACTTGAATCTAAAGATCTGTGGTGTATTCGTCGGCTCTCGGCTGAATAAAGATTTATTTTGAAAGGAGTGTCTTTTATTGTTTTGTTTTATACCTCAAGTATAATTTGGTTAATATAATACCTTTAAGAAGATAGTAAAATCTTGATCAGACTTTGATGCTTAGCTTCAATGAACAGCTTAGAATATAGTCTATGTTTTTACCTGATCAGTTCATTACATCCGTTAGTATACGTTTAGTTATACATAACTAAACATTAGACAAAATTACAGTTAAACATCAAGAATACAGCGATAAAACTATCTTCTTAATCAGGTGACAAAATCTCAAACAATACCAACAACTTTCTACACTCTCAAGAAAATCTCAAATATGTCAGAATACGATATGGGCAAGTAACAAAGCAGTCGTGTCACAAGCCGGCACTAATTAGCTTGTTTAGCGCGCATGCGTAACGGACCACACAGTAGCGGGATGCTGCGATGTGCTCACGAATTTCTTTACAAAAAACTGGACTTGATTTTTATAAAGATTTTTCTTCGATATGTAATGTCCTTTACACAAAACGCACACGCAAGACTTGGTTATAAATCGTCGTAGGTTCTACATCATAACTAAAAAAAAAGCATACTATGCTGTGCCCTACACGGTATACATTTTGAATTTGTAAACTATGTATGTACCTACCTAGTTTTAAACTAACACCTGTACAACAATGTGGAATGCTTTATTGCATTCGACATGTATTGAGTATTAAAAACACATGCCAAAGTTTTAATAGAGCCGGACCTCAGAAGAACTCAGAAGTGAAACAAGTCCTCCGTATTTCTATCCCGTTAAAGTGGTCATTCAAAAATCTCATTCTATTAAATATTAATCAATCATCTTGTACTTTTGGTAACAGATTTGGGACAGTTCCGAAAACATGGAAAACTGATGTTTCCAGTAAAATTATAATCAATAAATCACCTATCTACATTATCGATATTTAGACCAAACTTAAAAAGCCTCCTCCCATAACCATACTTAAAAATGAACCGTAGTTCAAACGGCAAGGGGCTTGGCAACGAACTCTTTGATGTCTTAAAGCTACCCTATTAGATTAACAAGTTCCATATTACTGGGAACGGATCTAATTAGGTAATTGATCGCGTGTTCGGTTCTCCATTCATAATGGCGGTGTTTCTGAATAGCCTGATACCTTGCAGTATTGCATCGGGAAAGTATCGTGCTCTATTTTTAGTTTACCGACAGTTGCTTACTTGTTTTATGAATGAAACTAGCGACCCGCCCCAGCTTTACACGGATGCAAACATGGATGCAATATGCAAAATTTATAATACATAAACCTTCAACTTAAATTACTCTATGTATTTAAAACATTGCTTCAAAACCTTTTGCGTAGTTTTGAGGATTTAAGCGAACATATAGATAGACATCGACAGCGACTTTGTTTTTTTACTATGTAGTGATAGTGATGAAGAAATGTTGTAGTTAAGGTAAAGGTTTTATTGCGAAGAATATAAAAACGAGGTTTTGTTAGAATAATGATGCCTAGACTGGAAGTTTTTTGATCCAATTACATTAGTATTGTTAATTTTATCTTTTTGTAAAATCCTACTGACTAAATTTTATCTATACATAATCCAGCTATGAATCAACTTGCATTTGTTTAAAATTTCGGAGTATACACTATAAAGCCTGCTTGCTTGACCATTATGTGATCCCGATAAATACTCAAGTAACTAAGTAGTCAAACCACGAAACTTCAACAACTTATCAATCAATAAATATGGAAGCCAGAGAAAGTTAAACTATAACATATAAGATAATGAGTTACGGCGTGGGAAAAAGAGAAAATATGTATCGCAATCATGTGAAGCACGTATGAAATGCCGGAGTGTCGCCGCCGCGCCAGTACCGCGCACTAAACAGGCACATTTGATTAAACTTCTGCTTTTACAGACAAATTGTTTATTCAACTATGTAGGCTGATAAACTGATGAATTATACATTTGTAATTGGAAACAATCGTGACCAAATTTACACCAAGTTCAATGACGAATTGGGTTTAAAATTTGAATAAAAGTGTTTCAAAGACGCTGTCATTTAGGACATTAAAAGACATTGTATTTTTCCACTGGGTGTATCCCTAGGTTGCTTAGTTTTTTTCTTGCCTTCTGCGTACCTAAAGGCTTCTCAGTCCAATTTTTTGATCCAATCTCGAACCACATAATATATCTTTGTAAGTTTTACTTATGTAGCAGACGTAGGTACGAAAACATTTTCGTCATTGTAAAACATGTAGTAACAATAAACCACAAACACACTTAACTTTATTTATTCTACATGACCACAATAACGCAAGTTTACACCTGTATAAAGATACGATCTTCAGATCTCCTTTTTCGTCCATTTGTATGCAGCCTGCACTTATGAAACCCAAATAAATAAATCTGTCTTAAAGTATTAGTAAATCGACAACTCATACCAAACATGTTACATTTGCATTAAGTGAATTTGGCAATAAATACCCTTAATACGAACATGAAGTGAATACATCATTGAATACCGACGTACAATCACGAGCAAAAACATGAATAAATATTCCTCAACATTCCCACAACGCCATCTAGTCTCAAGTTAAGTATACGAGAGTTACTTGTGTTATGAGTACTAGACAACTTTGAATAGGTACTAGACAAATGATAATATACTTGTGTATTTCTAAATTCATAGGTACATATTATTGATAAATTATGAGAGTATTTTTTACACACAACAATTGTTCTGTGTTATTGTACACAGAACAAATTACAGAGCACGTCACACAAATATTTGTCCTGGGTGGAAATCGAATCCACGACCTCCGATATAGCAGTCTGGGCCACTAACCACTAGACCAAACAGGCTCGTCAAGTAAGTACGCGCATTTAATTAATTCTTAGTCAAATGATTTATGAAATTGTAAAATTTTCATTCGAATTAAACATTTTATGTTTAGCATACAGTATCAAGAATATTCCATAACACCTTAAGAAATCTACTGCAACCGCTTCGTTGAGTATACATGTTTTTGCTCGTGACTGTACCTACTAAGTTTATTAAAAGGACTTATCGGTAATACCCTTCATGTATTTACAGATCAATTTATGGATTTTAATTTTCGATACATGCGTCATTAGTTATTAGTTTCAGAACAGTTATATCTGGCATAAGTCAGGTTTCGATTTTGGACAGTTAGGATTGTGGTAATTTTATTCGGAAATAGCAATTACTAAAAGAAGGAAATGACAGCTAGCGGTTAATATCAGTAGAGTTACTAAGTATAAGATAGGATCTATTGAAACATCTTAGTAATTTATATTAATGTCTTCCTAAGTATCAGGTACGCAATAAACAGCAGATGCTAACATAATACAAACAATATTTAAAATATAATAAACACGTACAAAAACAAGAACTATTAACAACCATCTTATTTTTAGCGTCACCTCATAAAAATGCGCAGAAATGTCGCAAAATAAACAGAAGAAGCCTCTTTTTATAGTACCTAAGTTACGCAGTTGTCGGCGCAAGCGCATAGCGATGCATTCGTATGCACAGCACGCGACGTAATTGATATCGTCTTATCCTACGTTTACACACACAGAATATAGGCAGTATAGGTACGTGAGTACATCAACTCAGTTTTCATAAAGATCACATCAAAAAAGCTATCGTACTGATCACACAAAATCTGTTCTCAAATCTATTGATGACAGTAAACTGATTGGTTGATTAAACAATAACCGTGTGACAGGTGGTTAAAGTTTTAGAAATTGCGAATTTTTATCATACCGAGTGTTTACTGAAAATGTATGAGTTTATTGGTATGGGACTGATGTAATGAGTAATAAAAATACTTTAAGGTGATTATGAAGGGTTGATTCTTCCATACATTTAACCCGACAGTAATACGAAATGAATAGGATTTTGTTTAAACTATTTCGACTGCTTTTCTATAACAAATTGTACGAAAAGAAAACTATCGATACTCAGCTATCAGCTGATGGCTAGAAATTGGACAGTCAAAATCGTGTCGCTGTGTGTACATAGCTTTACCTAACATTATGCTGTCATTATGAGGGTCTATGGGACTGCTATATCTAAAGGTCGAGGCCGTACACTGGCTAGGATTATATCACGTAGCTGACTTATATTAGGTTATAGTACCTATCATAGGAATAACTACCCATTGTCTAAGTAGGTAAGAATAGCCCTATAATAAGAATGTTTGTTCTTTTGTTTAATGTCATATCGTTCCCTTTTCAAATCGGCTTTAGAATTTGTTATGACACCATCAATGCTATTTTAGTTCTTGATGACAATTCAATAGCTGATTCAATAAGCTTCCTTATTTAAGTGATTTAAAGCATATCAAAGGGCTCCTGTCTGTTTAAGTGCGAGTAAATAGTATAGCAGTTACAGTCAACTAAAATGACATTAAATTGTGATGACAATCAAAATATATTTTGTTATATCCTCAAACACTGCTTTAGATAACAATCTGTATAGTTACCTTAATATTCGAAGTATACCCACATTTTTTTCGCCAGTTTTGTAGATAGGTGTCCCTTGCGCGTCTTGCCTTCGAGAAGATGCGGTTTTTCAACCAACTCGAGGACTAAATAAAAAACTGATAAAAAACACAAAATAATGCGAAATGAGTTCTTTAAATCTCCCATACTCCTATTTTAGCAGACTGTTAAGGAAAATGCACATAGCGGCCGATCTACAACGGAATAAATAACATTTTTTTACGAGCGCAACACTGCACAATAACCGAGATGTCACCATAACGCCTTCTACGGTACTTTATTGGGCAATAATGAAACTTTAAAACTACGGATTAAAGTTCAAATTGCATAAAAGGGAACTCGTTTATAAAAATTATGGAGATCTGAGAAGTTTTGTTTATCTTTTGTTATCATCTATTTGAATCCTTTACAAATGTCACGATTTTAATATGAATTGATCCATAAATAATGTTTCGATTTGCTAAACAGGGGTTGAGCTGGGCCTCTTTTTACCAGACTGCGATGATAGAAACAGAGTATTGTTTCTTAATAAAAACTCATTGCATTAACCGCCGCGGAATCGCTTCCCTATGCCCACCGCGACTTCAATCGGCGAGACAGGCTTCTGTGTGTAATTTGTTGAAATAAAAAGCATTCAAAAACATTAATTCATTTATTGTTTCTTGTCGTCAATTTTAATTTTATAGGCCAGTCTATTTGAACACTGATGAACGTTTGTTAAAACGAGAGAAGTTAGCACCATCATAAATAATTTTGGGCCTTAGGAGTATATAGATAAAGTATATTTTCTTTTGGCATTCTGTCAATAACTTTGTTGAGTGAACATAACATTATATATTTTCAGGGGACCCTTATTGGTAGACCCCTGATAGTTACTTTTTAACGAATACTTGTGGCTGATTGTGTAGATATTTGTGTGTATTAAAATTGTTACATGGATAATTTATTTTCTAAAACCAAGACAATTTTAGTATCTTAACCCCGGTTTCTGGAAGGCTGATCAACAGAATCTTCTATCTAATCAATTGACCACATAACCATAAAACTTTCAACCAATCACAGAGGTTAGTATGAGATTTAACTGATGAACAAATTTTTGTTTTTTTTTTTTCATATTTTTCAATCAATGTGTTGATCAGCAGAAACCAGGGGTAAGAGTCCTGTAAAGACATTTATTTTTTACATTATCCATCACCAAATATTTCTTTCAGAACTTTAGTACAAGCATTCAATCGTACACAATGCAATAATTTACAGGCTTGAGGAGAGTGTAATACATAGAAATAAACTGTAGTGTTGTATGGCATAATATAACGTATATAAATAGTAAAAAAATAATAAAGTGAATATTATCCAGTTAAAAAAGCGAAGTGTTAACAAACCTCTGATAGAGTCACTCAAGCATATGAAAATGACAAGTTTAATTTATGCGAGATATCCTTCTATTATTATAAATGCAAAAGTTTGTGAGTATGGATGGATGCCTGGATCAATTTGGTATGGAGTAGACTGATATCTTGGCTTAATACTTATGCTACTTTTTAACCGACTGCGTCAGAGGAGCAAATGTTTTGTAGCTATAACAGATATTCGTGTAAGTAAAGTCGTGGGCAACAACTAGTCGCAATAATTATCATTTCCATGGATTAGAACGACGATCACAACGGAAATATAGTCCTATAAAGATCTTTTGGCACGTAGTCAAAATCGGAACTAAACCGAATATATGAAAATGACCATCATTTTTGACAGACAGTTGAGTTGATTCTTGTTGCGAATATGCACACCAGTGCCCTCATGTTAATGTCATCCACATGACAAAAGATCTTTGTAACTCAATACCCTTTTTTTACAGAAGCTTGTTTGGTTATTAAACTCATTTAAAATCAATTAATAACAATACATAACATTTAAAAATACATTTTATGCATGAGATACCTACTTAAATAAACACAAATCGCATTACACTTTCCCCGATTTTGAAATCCAAATATCTAACTTTGTACATTACACAATTAATTCGAAATTTATAAATACAGTTATTATATGAACACATTGAGAGATTGTCCTTGGAGCTTGCCATCACATAATAAGCCATGTTAAGTAGTTGTTGCAATGCTAAGAGCGAGATGGCGCACTACACACTATAGAGTTTTGTCTCTTTTCCACAACTGCAAGACATACTACTAAGACTTAATGGTGGGTAGATCTTTAATATCTTGTCTCTCAAGCTACACAAACTCTTTCTTTATTTTTAAAGTCCGTTTCAACATTCGTAAGCCTAATTCATATTCGCTATTTTTTAAGTTCATTTTATTTTGACTAAACACACTAACAGTACCAAAGTTTAACTTTGTCACATACTATAAATAACATAATACTCGTTATATACTCGTATGTTTGTACATCGTCAGTTAATGTTCGACTAATTATATTAATTGCACTAGAGGTGGGTCGCTTGGGACGGCCCGCGGGTATATGGCTTCTGAAACAAGAAAGAAAGTATTATAAATTAGTACATGCATACATAAAAAGAAACTTGTATTCTGTGTGTAAACAGGACTGGTTATTTTAAATAACGGTTTTGCGCAGGGATTAAGTCAACTTTTAGTTCGAAAAAAAGCCTAAATTCAAACATAAAGCTTGATTTGACAAACTTAAAAAAAATATTCGAACCTCACCTACTTTAGGTTAGGTTAGGTTTTTTTTTTTAGGCAGGAGTGTAGATATCAAATGAACATTATACCTTTTGATCATTAGCACAAATGTTGATATAACAAATAAATATTCGACGAATTGAAAATTATGTCAAACGACATTATACAAAGTGATGATTTTCTTAAACGTTGTTCGATTGAGTAATATTATATCAAACGTTGTTCGATCAAAGAAGGGTTAACCTAAGATAAAGACCGTATTATTACTTTGGCTAACTTTGACACGATATTATGAATAATAACTAGATAATGTGATTAATTTATTACACTGTCTAGTGAATTTAGCTATTATCCATAATGACTAGTCATTATGTATAATCGCTCATTAATCACTATGACTGTAACATATATACTGACCAGAGCGCCTAGCGTGCGTCGGGCGCGGGCCAGACAGGCGTGTGCTAGGGTGGCGGCGCCAGCGGGACCAGCAAGGGCTCGCGTGCCCTACGGGGCCTGCGTGTGGGCCCGCGTGCGGGGCCCGCGCCCGGGGCCCGCAGCCGGGGCCGGCCGGGCCCACGCCGACCGCGAGGAACTGCGCCGCCTTCTGCTGCTGCTGCTTGTTCTATTGTTTCTAAAGGTGCATCTGATTCTAGTAGCGCCGCTCCTGTACATAAAATACAATGGTTTAACTTACATTAAGAAATCAACAGAAAAAAAAAGAATTTATTGTAAGGTCGTAACATTAATTTTAAGTACATTGGTTAGTCGTAATACAAATTTTATTTGAAGTATTAAATAATATTCCAGCTGATGAATACTAAACCTGTTTAACAAAATCAAAGTTTTGATTAATGTTTCATTTCTGTGATTTGTATTTTATTGTCTTCAACACCTCTTCTAGCCAACTAATTACTATACTTGTGTAAGACTTGACAGATAAGGATGAGTGATTTAATGACTGGCCTGATGGGCCGGCCGGCCAGGGCAAATGGTGGTGACGAGCATGATCAGCTGTTCTGTCTGGGTGTAATTTATCTATAAGGTGTATGTATTTAGAAGTAAATAAATATGTTTATCAGTTGTTAGGTACTCATAACACAAGCTCTACTAAGTTTGAGACTATATGGCCTCGTCTAAAAGTCGTGGAACATTTTTTATTCATATCTGACCGGCAGCTGGCCTTGGGTATATCAGTCAGTCGCTTCAGTTGTGGAACATATTTATTATTTTCTTATATCCTCACCTGCAGCCACTGCACTAGCATTATCCGCGGGCGCGGGCTCGGGCCTCCTGGCGAAGGCATGCCGGGAGCCCCGCGGGCGGCCGCGCCGCGCCCCGCGCCCCGCGCGCGACACGCCCCACGCGCCCGCACGACCCGGGCCTGTCGACCCACTGCTGTTGCTGCTACTGCCCACTGCGGCCGGGGTGCTGTATGACGCTATGGAGTATATAAAATTAAATTACTTACATAAAATTGCTAGGAAAGATTCGGAAATCACGTTCGATGGCACACGATCGCATCTACATAATATACCGGCATCACATGAAATATAGAAGTATTTGCTATGCCATATGTTGCCAGTTTAAGGCTGCATTTTCATCAGAAATGATCGGACAGAAATGTTTTTTTTTAGTAATTTAAATTTGTACGTGCGTATTGTCGTATTAAAGTAAGTATGGAAATAATTGAATAAATGAATTTGAATTTTGAATTTGAATTTGATTCTCTTGACTAAGCGAAAATTAAGAAATAGTCTATAAGGGCTACACACGCTCTGAACGCACGTATTTGGTTTCTTTACTCTCTACTTCAAACTATATAACCTTCTTTTAAATCCTTCCATATCTTAATAAATACATTTTTATACTCACGTAAAGGTGACGGTGAAGGAGGAACATCGACCACCAGTTTATCATCGTCGTCAACTTGTAGCGGACTGCCCGGCTCTGACGCCGAGTCGCGGGGACGTTTCGGTTCTATAGTCGCTGGCACCTGCTAAATGATAAATATATAAATAAATATCAACATCCACACACGGCCATCTGATCCCAAGCTAAGCAGAGCTTGTGTTATGGTAATCCGACAGCTGATAAACATACTTATATTTATATATTTCTAAATATATACATATTATAGATAAATCACACCCAGACAAATGATCATGCTCATCACACAAACATTTGTCTTGGGTGGGAATCGAACCCGCGACCTCCGGCTTAGCAGTCAGGGTCACTAACCACTAGACTAATAGGCCCGTCAAATGATGAAGATGATAAAGCAAAATTAGATAAGTTCTAATTGCTAAATAGTACATTATATGTTAAATGATATTATGATACTTACAACAGGAGGCAGTATTCCCATTTTTCTCTTTCGTTCCCTTTCTTCCATCAATTTCTTTTCTTCAGATTTTTGGCGATCTACAATCATAATAAATAATGAATTTAGATAATTTCAATCTAAAAATATACCAATTTTGATACTTGTGGTTTTAGTCCGGCAAACTAAAACCATAAGTATCAAATATTGTTCGAAATAGAAAAATAATAAATATTACTTACATTTCAGTTCTATTTCTTCGTCATCAAGAAGCAAAGACACCACTTCCTTAGGTTTTAACGTGTCCGGTTTAAAGTTACCACCGCTGATCACCATCCTTTGTATCTGTATAGAAAAATCGTAATTAGGAACATGGTGTTTAAGTTGTGTACCGAGTCTTTCTTACGTTTTACAGCATAGGCTTTTCCCCAAGTTACGTTGGGATTACTCTCTTACTAAATTCAGCTGACCTCCAAATTTTTAGTGGACCTCTATAACATATTTTAATGTATTTTAGACGACAAACGGTCTTATTCGCAATATAATTCGATATTTCTTTTCTCCTGACGTTTCGGCCGAGTTGAACTGACCGTGGTCACGGGTGGTCCACCCGTGCATATAATAACTGTTTGTCGCCTAAAATATGTGTGCAAGTCGCGAAAGTATTATAACAAAAAAAAATAACTTAATGTGTACTCCTCAAATTATGTATTTGTCAGTCACCTATGGAAATGCTTATACGACGTAAATATTTTTACAAAACATTTGACTGTAATATTATTACTAGCCGTTAGTGTCCCACTGCAGGGCAAAGGCCTCCCTTCCCTCTTTCAACCTAACCCGATCTATGGCAAATTTGACTGTACCTCGCTTTTCTCCCGCGCCCTCTGCATAATCCTCTCTTCAATCGTCCCTTTACATATCAACCTATACACGGTGACTTGTTTAGTCTGCCCCAGCCTGTGCGCGCGGTCCATGGCCTGCTGGTCCACAGTGGGGTTCCAGTCAGAGTCGTAGAAGATGACCGTGTCGGCCGCTGTGAGGTTGATGCCGAGACCACCGGCGCGGGTTGATAGTAGGAACACGAAGATGTCTGTGCGGGCCTGGGGATATGGGAAAATGATGTATAAGAATGTGTGTTGTACAAATAAAAAAATGATCATAAATTATGGTTATATGGCATATGGTTTGTTAATTTTTTTTATGCCCTTATTTATATTCGTCGCTTTTTTTTTAGCCATAATGCTTTTTTCTCTGAAATATATATATTTTTTTTTGGCATATTTGTAAGAGCCCCAGTCGATTTAATTTAATAAGATTTGATTCTCTAAACTTAATAGGATGTCATACATATATGACAGAAACTTACTTGAAAATCGGCCACCATGTCTCGTCGCGCCGAAATCTTACTGGATCCGTCTAACCGCATGTATTTATGTTTTCTATGCCACATATATTCCTGTCAAAGAAAATTAACCTTTACTGCTAACATCTTAAAAGTGAATATGACTATTTATTTAACAATATTTACGTACCTCCAATAAATCAATCATCTTTGTCATTTGACTGTAGATTAGCACTCTATGTCCTCTTTCCTTTAGTCTTCTTAGAAGCGAATCTAAAGCTGTCAGTTTACCAGCATCGCTAACGAGTTGGTTTTTATCTGAAATCCAAAAATAATTGTATATAAATTACAGTCATCCCACTTAAGAAGGTACTTAAGCTGCGTATTAAGGAAAATCGGCATTATCACGCTAATTACGAACTCACTACACTGTTCTACTCTGTCCTTGGGGGTAGGCAGAGATCACAATATCTTTCCATTTGCTACGATCTTGGCATACCACTTTAGCTTCATCCACACTCATCAATCGCTTCATACACGCCCTTCGGTTTAGAGCACTCCTGACCTGGCCCTTTTTTAGGACTTAGAGTGATATCTCTTTTCTACACCTGCAAATCTTACTTGTAGAAGTTCTGGGAAGCCTTTGGGCGCATATTACAATTTTTTTGTAGTATTTGTCTATACTCCATTTGTTTAGGTAATTTACTAAATGTAAACAATCTTGGCGCTACTTTTTATCCGAAAAAATAATTTAAAATATAGATATTACTACTTACAAAGCAAATATTTATAGTCTTAGAAAATCTGAATGTATTTCAAGTTAAAAAACCTATTTTCCATTTTTCAAGATCACATTTTGTATAAAAGACATACCAAGATTGTTTACAATAAGTTAATTACCTAAACAAATGGAGTATAGCTACGTCTGTCTACTTACCCGGCACATGTAGCTCGGCCCATCCCCACGGCGGCCTGGCAGCGGCGGCTAGCGTGGCGAGCGTGGTCCAGCCCTCCTTGGTCTCGGCGTGGCGGTGGCGCACCGCGTGGTACGCGAAGCTGCGGGATATCGCCCACGCCGCGCGCGTGCATGTGCACACCTAGGGGTAATGGAGGTTATGTTGTAGTATGTATTGTTATTATATTGTATCTAAACAAAATATTTAAGTTATATTTGTAGCTAGTAGCGCCACCTATGAGATTTGTATTTCATGTCATCTTTATTGAATGTCACCAAATGTCATGCTCTTTTAGAAATAAAGTTAGTCAGTCGCTGCCGTTTTTGTCGTTTTACTTTATGTATAAACAGGTAAGTAGACGCAATTTGAAAATCTGTGCTAAGTTATATGATTTGATGTAACTACTCTACTAATAACTCTTTTCTAAAATGACATACTAAACAGTAAACATGGACTTGCCGAAATGTTGGTTTAAAAATTCAGAATTTATTTTTTCTCCTATTTTCTCTAATTCTAAAAGATTTTTAAAAACTAGTAATTTATCCTTTTTTTTCAACAGTTTCACATATAACCAAACTGAAACCTGGCTATGGAAAACTGTTCTGCCATTAAAATTACAAAAACTCATACTTATGTCTCACATTATAATACAACACAAACTATTTGTAATGTTACAGTACTATACCTTTTGCTGAGCAGTATACAAGAACGAAGGCAGCGGTGTGGGCATATCTGGGTAAGTCACGGGTGGCCGCTCAATGTGCGGTACGTCCGGTACTTCCATCGGCTGCACGGCTATCACGCCGCCTTCCTCCGTCTTTATCTCACTTAGCATCTCCGACTAGAAAGGAATTACACAAATCATCATCATCTTCCTGCCCTTATTTTATTTTACTTGGGGTCGGCGCAACACGTTTTTTCTTCCAATTTCCTCTATCAGACGTCACATTAAGAAATTACACCAATAAATATATAACATTTCGGATAAAGTATTTTAGGTATGAAGACAAACATTCTCACAGAAGATCCATAAGTAAGTAGTCAAACAAAAAAATTTACGTTGGAAAATAGGTCCTTCTTCGATCACCAAAAACTGCCAATTATACAACCTTTTTTAACAAAATTTCTTCATAACATAGTATAAACAAAATCATAAGTTACTCACTTGTCCATCTCTTTCCCTCATATTCCTTATTCTCATAGATTTATGTTCAATTGTTTCTGGCACGTAATGAATCGTATGTTCCGTATGTGTGTAAAATGGACCACCTGGCGAGAATAAATACACAAAAATGTAAAAAAAAACTACCAAGATATACAATTGACAAACATAGGTATACAAATAAGTTCTAACTCAATCTCTATGTAATGAGAAAATCATTTTGTGAATCTTGTTGAAATATAACAGCAAAATACTTATTTTATATCTACAAATCTAGGAAAACATAAACACCGTAGTAAAATATGTGTCACACACTTAAAAAAACTACTTCCAAGTTAATTAATTTAAGACACAATATCTCACCTTGAATCCACAATGGATCGGTAAACAACAGCTCCTTCCACATCAAGCTATCGTTCTTCCTCTTTCTAAGCACATCGCCATCGGGACACACTAACAACATATCCTTCTTGCTCACTCTATCGTAGTAGTCGTCGCATATGTCCGTCTCTGTCGCACCGGCTTCCTGTTTGACGTCACAGTTCTGTGAAGCGCTCCACCAACTGTGACGGTGACGGAGTTTCTCGTATTTTTCTAGGCAATATTCGATGTGTTGCATTCTAAAATAAAATGTATATGAATTTATTAAACATATATTCTGGTCATATGGTCTGGTCTGGTGTCCGGATATAAAGAATAGCACCACCCGATATCATCCACTGGGTGTCGTAAAAAGCGACTAATGGACCTTAAGACCCAGTGCACTGTACCAAGCACCTTGGGTCACCCGAATGGTGGCGGGTAAACAACCAACAATCGCATTCCCAAAGAGGATTAGTGTCAGGCAGGCGGCCGACTATAAAACCATAGCCAAAACTTTAAGCAACACGTCTAGAAGGCGAGTTCCGCCGACCCCAAATAATAATAATTGGGGAATGATGAATGATATATTCTGGTCGACTGGTTTCTCAAATATTGATCCAACACAATAGTGTGTTAATCATCGATGAAAACTCATGTTAATCTTTGTGATTGGTTGTAAGTTTTATGATTTGACAGCAGATTCAATGGATCAGCATTACAGAAACCGGGGGTTAAAAACTCGTGAAGGTTAGTATTCAGTATTGATATTTTTTTAAGTATTCTAAGTAAACCTGACAATAAACCAACAAAGCAATAAATGTTATAAACAAGTTAACCAATAAAATTAATACAATCATTTTTAGACAAAATTGACCCTTATAATCACGTACATATTAACTTGTCACGCGACACATATCTTCGCGTAAGCGGTAAGTTTTACATTAAAAATATAATGTGTTAAAATAACTAATACTTACGCAAAAAGCCATCCACACAGCATAACTCTATACAGCTCCATAGGCGCTAGATCCATGAACCTCGTGAAAGCAAACACACTATTATCTACCAACGTTTCTTCCACACCCTCCCCATTGACACTTCTTTGTACATACTCAGGGGTTAATATAGACAGTCTATTGTATAGCAGGTGGCGTTGTGAAGGTATCGCACGGATCAGAATGCATTCTTCTGCTACCAGCTTCGGTATGTGATAGTCGTCGACTTGCATTGAAAAAGGAGATCTTACGTCGCGTCTTTCGAATAGTTCGGGATGATTGCATACCTGGGTAACAAATGTATAATTTTGAGAGTAAGTTAATATTGGTAAGTCGGGTATAACATATAAATCAGAATGTTAAACTGCTTGTGTTTATATTTAAACTAAAATAACACAGGCAAACTTTTTACTACAAAACATTTAAGGTAACTAGGTTTTTAAGCTATAACATAGCTTCGCGGGCCTTGAGCGTGGAGACCGAATCAAGAAATTCCGTAACAAAAATAGCCTAACACTCCCCACTCCGACCGGCACAGCGGTCATACTTTTTAGTTTTGGCATCTATCGACGAATAGTCATACTTTTAATGAGTTTTTGAAATATCACGCTCGTCTCTTAAGTTCAGCAACTCGCCTCTAGGTGGCGGTGAACCGCGGCAGTTTTTTTTAATTCAGGCTAGGCTTACAGCAAAGACAAATAAAACAAACTCAAGCAAGATGGGTTATTATATAGAGCTCCCATAGCCATTGGCTGACTCATTGCACATTGGTTATACAAAATATCACTCACCTTTCTAAATTGCATAACTAAGTTCATAAGATTGGAAGTGAAGTTCTTATCTACATTGTGACCAGATTCAGCGCCCACAGAGTAGTGGAGCAATTCTTCTATCTTTATCTTCTTTTTTAAAGCTGTAATGATAACAGTTATAAGTATTATATAACACAAAAACACAGACAGACAAACAGAAAAGGACTTTAGTAGATAACTTAGATTATCATATTGGAATTTCGAACTACCAACGCTCATTGAGCAAGAAATTGATGCTCAATTATTCTGTCTCTGTATGTAAAAGAGGTCAGCAATTGGACATTTACAGGCATACACGGTTTTTTAATTAATCGGGTATAACAAAAGTAATATTAATAAAACACTTACCTATATACAATAATTTCTGCCTAATAGTAAGTGGGCAATGCACCATAATCTCAATTTTATCAGAGAGCTCGTTCTCTACATCCTTTTTGATACGGCGTAACATGAAAGGTTTTAGAATCATGTGCAGACGCGATAAATGCTCTGCAACAAACACAAATTATAAAACAGGTGTTAAAGTAAATTTAAAAGCAACTCTAAGTAAAAGCACTAAGGTTGAATATCGTAAAACATGTTTACAATGTTTGTCCGAAGATAGTCTAAAACCATTTAATGACGTGAGACATTATCAAACAGCCTTATGAAATTACATACATGCCTGTATCCTTGATTAAAAAAATACACATATAAGATGACTATACTGACTATACTTCCAAGCTCCACATATTTATAGGGGAGTTCTACATATTCGGATCATTTACATTAAAAGATCGCGCTGTCAACGGTTCGCGAAGTCACAATCTTTTGTAACTTATATTACCTATGCAATAATTGTTTATTGCATAGGTATAGGTATAATAAGTATAACAATAACTCACTCTCATCAATAGTGCTCTTATTTTCGGCGTGACTCTCGATATCTTTGGAGAACCACTCGTTGAACTCCTCGTGCGAGTCGAATAACGTCGGCATTATAAAGTGCAGCAACGCCCATAACTCTGCCATACTATTCTGGATAGGTGTACCTAGAAGCATGGCATTATTATGATAGGTTGTGGTCTAAAATATAGGAAATTTTAGAATTAGCTGGATTCGACAAGAAAATGCCATTGATTGGAATTTGATATTGTGAAGTTTGTGTGTTTTTTAACTTGAATATGTTTCCATTTTATTATACGAAAGTAAGTTATGTATCGTAACAGACAAATATTTTTTTTTTATTACGTTAACAAAAACGTAAGGTGATACGGTAAGTTGAAATCTCGTGTGACATCGCATACAACTACACTTTTTACTAGCAAATGACGTTGGTAGCCCCCACTTTCATTCTTTTCACCATCTTTATTGCGTTATATATTTGTATTTTTTTATTAATTTAATGAAAAAAAAATACGTATCCAATATTTTTTTGGACTGACTCAATTTTTTTTTTATCTAGCCTAATATCAGTTTTACCACTTACCAGACAACAACAGCCTATTCCTACAGCTGAATCCGAGCAACAGTTTCCACCGCATACTCGCAGAGCTCTTAATAGCCTGAGCTTCATCCAGTATCATGTACTGCCAGGACACACGGTTCAAATACTTCAGATCTGATACTACAATCTGATAGGATGTCACCACGACGTGGAAAGCTGCTTGTCGTGTATGCAAGTCTTTGCGTTCCCAGAATTGACGGAGGATCTTTCGCTCGCTTGGACTGCCCCAGTATGGTACCTAGAATAATTTTGTTTATCAATCTCTTGAACTGACAAGATCATCACACCACCACCACCATTCATGCAGGTCGCACGTGGCCAAAAATCGTAAATTACAGGGAAGGAGAAAGGGGAGGCGTTTGCCCAGCAGTGGGATCTTGTGTAGGCTACTAAAAAAAAATCTCTCGATCTGCCTTAGCATAAGTAAACCGCAATAAAGTTTTAATTGATATTATTGCACAGAGATTTACAAGTAAATAAGGATAACGCTCGTTAACACGCCAGAATAGAGGGCCTGTACTATATAGTCATAACTATATTATGTACTTAGGTGTGGGATAATCATAACAATTTTATGAGATATTTTATATGGCCTAGAAAATACATACCACTTTAAAATCCGGTACAAATCTCTGCATTTCCTGCTGCCAGTTGTGTAGGGTTGAAGCTGGTGAGACCACAAGGAATGGACCCCACACACCGAGTCTCTCAGCCACGTGACATAAGAATGCTATGCATTGCACTGTCTTGCCGAGACCCATCTCATCTGCTAATATGCCACTTATACCCTGATGAAAGAAATTTAAATTTAAGTTTTACGTCTAAAATTTAGACTTTAAATTCAATTTAACTAGTCTATGTACGAGTGTAATAAAAAAAACTTGTTGGATTTCAAAAAATGTCAAGATCAAAATCAAGTCATTTATTCAAATTAGGCTATGTAGCACTTTTTGAATGTCAATGTTCGTAAATTATAGACAGCACCCCATCGCCCACCCTTCACCGCTTCCTGTGCTTTCGTTATGGGAGAAGAAACGGCGCAAGGTTCATACAAGTCATGTACTTAATACATATATTATAAAATCCTGAATGGAAGGCACGTAAAAATGTGGGTCCTGCGCCTGATCTCTCTCCGGTCGTGTCGGATTACCGTCCCATCGGGCTATGAGAGTAAAAGGAATAGAGAGTGCACTTGTGTTTGCGCACACGCTTGTGCACTATAATATGTCCTGCGTAGCTGGCTGGTGTCATAGTAACACTAGCCGCCGTGGCCGAAATCGGTCCGGACATTATAAAAAAAAAAAAAAAAAAAAATCCTGAACATAGTCAAGCGCGTCAAAAGAGCGACATTCTCTCCACTCATTAGTAAAAAACACCAACTAACCTGATCATACAAGTTCGCCAGCCAGTTCATGCCTTTAAGTTGGTACCCCTTGAGCGTGCCGCGGAATATCTCGGGCTGGTCGTGGTCCCCGCCGCGGCGCTCGTGGCCGTCAGTCACGTCGGCGGCGGCGTCGGCGTCGGTCGCGTCGCTCGCACCGGCCGCTGCGTCGAATAGTTGTGTACGGGCGCGCTCGGCGCGGAACGCTTCGCGAGCGTTGCGGGATGCACGGGCTTTCATTACCTCGCTGGTGAATTATCCATGTTAGTATAAGTTTGGCTCGTTATGTTTGTAAAACATTTGGTTTAGAGAAAAGAAATTAGAAAGCAGTCACACCCTTTATTAAACTAAAAGGCTGATTGATGACTAAACAAATTGTTAATTCTCTTTCGACATAACGATACTTAACAATAAGTAACATCTTTTCTAGCTGCGCCTCCTTTACAAAGTTGGGGTTGGTTATGAAGTTAATAATAAGTATGTTGAATTTAATGAAAAAATCTAAGAAATACATCAACCAGCCTTAAGGGTGCCTGTCCACCGGAGCGGAGCTAGGCTGCGGAGCGGAGAAACTCAGATTGATTAACCAATAGGATTGTACAAAATCTCCGCTCCTTGCTCGCTGTGCAATCCTATTGGCTAATATATCCCAGTTTCTCCGCTCCGCAGCCTAGCTCCGCTCCGGTGGACAGGCACCCTTAAACTGTTCGCATTAATCTATTCGCATCTAATTCTCAATCATCTCATCAACTAACCTGTCATAATGATCAATAGCTGCGAGCCTAGGATCCCGATCTTCGTCCAACTGCCGCAAGATCCGAGCGGCGCCACTGTCGCCGTCGTCACCGGCATTCATCTTCTTCTGCATGAAATGCGCGTACAACTCTGTTTGTGTTATCAAGAAGTTCAGCTTGCGACGTTGTCGTTTCGCCTCCATGAGTTCGACGTCCATCTGTTGTAAGAAAGATTAATGTCATCTAATTAATTTCATGTTATAGTGTATGTCATACTTTGTTTCCAGGTTACTGGTTAAGACCTGTTTTCGTAAGTTTTAGATAAAATAGGGATGATTACAACGTTTTTTTAATGTCCGACATGTATTTTTTTTTTTTTTTTAATTAAAAAATACGTATCCAATAACGTGTTTTTGTCCTTCAAACACAACTAGACCAAAGTACAGCATGTACCCAGTCATCATCCCTATTGAGTTTTAAATACTATTATCTAAGGCATTTAGATATTAGTGTTATCAATACAATATAATAAAGTACCTTTCTTTGTTCCTCTGCCTCTCTTTCCATACGTCTTCTCGTCTCTCTCTCGGCTCGATCGTATCGCCTCCAGTACGCCTGCATTTCACGACTCAAGCGCTTGCATCGCCATACTGTTTCTTTCATGTTTTTCTGAGACTGTAAATAAAGGCAATTAATTATTTAAAGAAGTACAGACTATAACTTGGAAATTCTTTTATTCAACTTCTGGATATTAATTTTAGAAGTAAAAGCTATCTTTCTAGTAGCATCATTAAGCTGTTAGATTCAAACTACACTTTAGCTGCATAATATAAAATCATCAGATCAAAAGTCGTTCTACATTACTTTTGATGATAAAAGGTTTGTCTAGTCGGGCTATCCCGATAAATACGCGTGAGTAAACCGTTAATATATTATAATATGATAAAAAGTGTTAAATTACACATCAAAATCTTCTTTATATTAAAATACATCTATTTAAATTGTGTACATCTACAATTACTTCTTGTCACCACAAAAATCTTACAAGAATTCGAAAGTGATTCAAGACTAACCTGCATAGCAATATGCCGCCAATGTTTACAGCATAAGGTGGCCAAACGTTTCCTTTGCAGCATAACTTCTCTATGTGTTGCAGTGCGGGCTCTCTGCACTTTACCAAGCTCTTTCTTGACTAGTAGCAACCAGTGACGACGTCTGCGAGCGGTTAGCGCTTCGGGGGTTTTTAGTGTTGACAGCTTCTTGCGTCCTCTGAAATATTGAAGAGTGCGTTAATTACTTCAAAGGACAACATAACCATTGAGAAGTATAGTTGTATACACACAATACGCCACTGGAGCTAGATGTGGAAAAAAGAGCCCACCAAGGTATAGTTGTTTATCGTGCGGTGTGCGGACAAGACAAAACACAAAATTTACCAGAAAAATTAATGTGATAAAATCAAAAATATATGATGATGTTTCCTTGACTCATACGGAAATAATTGCATACTTTTCAGATGATCTATTTGCTTGGGAAATATTAAAAAAAAAGTCTTTCTTACCTTACGCCAGGCTTTTCTGTGGACATGTTATAATCATCATTGTCAGGTTCATCCTTCAAGTTACGTAATTGTTCTTCCCAGTCAACACCATCAGGCTGAAAACAAGATTTCGACATTTTACTTATTTACTGGTTATTTATATTAACCTTCGAGAGGCGGATTAATGACTGAATCCCGATATAAACTAGTGAGTACTGTTTTATAAACATTTGAGTTGAATACTCGGATACTTTGCGTCTAAATGTGGAAATTACACACGTCGTTAATAGCAATTAGCGTGAACGTGAATTAGTGTAAACTTAAAACAATAAGGATACATACACCTAGCCACAACGCTTAGTTTATTGTCGGCTACGCGTGAAGAAAAAGTGAATATGAATGGCAATAAAATCTTATGCCTAATGCTCGCCGGTAGCTGCCTATACGGTAAGTGTAAGGGTCAATCGAGCGATCGAATAGATATAATGGATTAGTCGACGTCGGTCAATAGTTTCTACCACACCAATCGATCGATTGCCGACAGATGTCATCGATCGATGGTAGAATGGATTGGTCGACGTCAATCGATACGTCGTCGGGACATCTTCGATCGACCGATGGCATCGACCTGGTTGGTCGACCGGTATCCGTCGATTAAAGTTACAACATCAATCGATTATCGATCGATTGGTATGGTAACACCCTAAACAATGTCTTAGAAATTAAATTTAAGTAAGATAGTATTTTATCCTCACCATATCACCACTATCATTAGCCCTTGCATCTCTGACCCTCCCCCGCCTTGCTTTGTGTAGCCCTCTTGCGGATGACCCTCTCTCTGAAGGCCGTCCTCTCCGGCCTCTTGTTGAAGGTGGCGGCGGTACCGGCCGGCTGATGCGACGCTCAGGGTAGCGGTCTACGGTGGATAGGAGACCAGCCCCGTAATACATGTAGCGAGAATTCTATAACAATTGATAGTTAATCATGAGTTTATGGAACTATATGGTTTTATATGTATGTAATACTAATTGCTCTAAATGGTTTGTATGCAATACTGTTGTATATTATATTTGAAAACTTATCTCTTGAAACATCCTTTATTTTATGTTATAAATAAACACATCAAAATCCATTGCATGGATTTAAAGATCGAAGCTTATATAGGGCTAGACCGACGGACAACAGGAAGCAACTTTGTTTTATGCTATGTAATAAAAGTTTTGTCAAGATGCTCCCTTATAATTCATTTAATTTTTATTTAGGTTCTTCAGAAAAGACACATGAAAAGGTGCAACATTGATCCTCAGAACTGGGAAACAAAGGCCATTTGCCGCCCCGAATGGAGGCGTCTTGTCAAGAATGCAGTAGGCGAATTCGAAGAACAAAGGAAATCCGAACTGGATGCGAAGCGTGATGCTCTTAAGGCTAAACCACCAGCAGCCATCCTCTATAATTACGTCGACGGTATCCTCACGTGCAGCCAATGCTCGCGCACGTTTACGCATAAAATAGGGTACTGCAGCCATTTAAGGGCACACAGAAGGGCTGATCACCTCTGCTCCTCTGTAAATACTAATTGAAAGCGGTCACCATAGCCGAAATCGGTTGGGAAGTATATATTTAGGTTCTGTTTTTCTTATTCTTCAATAAACATAATAGGATGATTAAGGGAACCATTGTCTTGGTGAATAATCTGAAAATAGTCTTATAGGACCAGATCAAGTACATACAAAAAATAAATAGTAGGCTTTCAAGTATTCTCTCTGGCTCAAATATGAATAAAGGATTTGACAAACATAAAAGTTACATAGTGCCACAAGAGTCTTATAAGATATATGTCTAATACTTAAAGATAATAATTATTATTTCTAGACAATTTGAATCACTCACCCCTTGATCTTTATAATACTTTTTAGCATATCTGTTCTGATATTTCCTCTCTTTCAACAATCTTTGTATCCTGGACTCTTTTGCAGAGGGAGAATCATCATCGCTACTTGTTTCTGATCCTGAAGACAATAGTACATCTCTGAGCCATTCCCTCTCCTCACCGACTGAACTGAAGTTGTATAGTCTGAGGCGATCACTTTGGCGTTCTGTAACAAGAAAGTATGAATAATTCAAAATCAAAATGTTTTAATTTTGAGTAGGCCTTTTCAGGCACTTTCAAAATGTTACTGACTCTAGTTGCGCGGTTCCAAAATGTCATTCTTATGGAGAAGAACCAGAAAGAAACTCACATTTCTTTATCTGTAGTGACAATACAGGAATGTTGCTGGGAGGGCGATAGGGGATTTAGACATTCAAAAAGTGCTAAACAAAAATTACTTGACTTTGAACTGTATTGATAGATTTGAGGTGTATGAATATAAAAGTCAGCTAACAAGATCCTAGATGTGTTGTCACATTAGAGTGTGAAGTTGTATTATTCAAACATAATGACAATCATATGGTTAAGTATAGTTAGGAATATTGTAGTAGGATCTTGTTGTTTGAAAACAATATATTACAGTACGAGGGAGATAAAGAATATCAGGAGGACATTACAGGCTAGGTGTTACAGTTATTTTATAATTCAAATATGAATGTTGTGGTTATTGACAGCTGCTAAACATTTGAGATTATTGAAATATATTCAGGTGCTTGAAGTTTTATTTGATATTTGCAAGATTGGATAACTATTTATGGTTGTTGCTAATAAACAATGCAGTTACTGAAGTGTAGATAATGATACCACACAGATAAGAGCTGTGGGCTTGTGAAGTATGATTGTTTGGTATAAATAGCTTTTGTTTGTATGTTCAGAATAGGTTTCTGGACATGAAAGCACCAACCTTGCTTGGTAGTGACTACTCCATGGATCATCCGGTCCCCCTTGGACATCTCGTTGCCGATAGACTTGGCGTCCGAGTCATCATCGCTGTCGGAAGCCACATCGGAGTTCAGTATCCTCTCCACTTGGCTTACGAACGGCCGCACGTCCAGGGAGGCCTCCAGCCTCTGTATGTGCACCGGCCTGGCAACCTCATGTCTCTTCAGCACCGTCTTTCCCACCAACTTCTCAGACATATTAATGAAACCTTAAAAACGAAATCCTATTAAATGTACTGAAAGACCCACGAGTAAACGCATGTAACACCACGAAATCTCATTTTTCCCACTGCAAAAAGAAACAAAACAGCAACGAATAAACGATAATAGAATCCAAACAGCAGCAATCACACACGAATCGCGAATACATCCAATATCATTTCATACGCGAAGGGAACTCTGTGCAAAGTTGAACTCACACTATTATTGACTTCCTTGCATTGATTACTTAACACGAAATTCCACAGCATTCACAAAATGGCGCACGAGAATATTCGACAAATCGCTGTCAATGTCGCCGCCCGAGCGGCGCAAATAACTACTCATTTCGTATTTGAGCTTGAAAAAACACGAACCCGCCATAATTGATGATGTTAAACAACTAACTGAACCTGATTTCCATCTCACTATTGGTCGAGTGTTAGAATGAAATCTCATTAGCCAATCGAATCAAATGTCAATGATCCAGCAACCAATGAAAAATATTTCCTTTACCGTTTTAGGCGAGTTGTAATTGCGAACAAAGACTATTTCAATCAGCTGTCAAAAAAAAACGCGTTCGTATTCGTAAGCTCTAAATTCTAAAGGTGCACAGAAAGAAAAAATATATTCTTAAAGTAGCATCAAGAGTTTTAACTTGGATAGATATTGCTATATTCGTTAATATCTATGTAATAGAAAAGGTAAATTAAATAACGAACTTTGAATTAAAAATGATATTGTCACGTGGCTACACTTCCGCTGAAACTTGTCAATATGTCAAAAGGTTGTCCTGCAAAGCAAATAATGATGATAATATCGATATCTTTACTTGAATTAAATTAATTATCAAAATCATTAAAATTAATTACCAGCCATAACATTAGAGTTATTTTGCTATTGGATCAAAATATTTAATAAGAACAAGTACATTACATGCAAGGAACTTTATAATATACTTTTTTCAACTTTTGTTTCTTCGTAACATGCGTTAATCTAAAATATTTGTATGATAATGGCTCTTAGATCTCAGGATTTAAACCTGGAATTATTTCGTTTAATATCAATCATTTACTTCAAAGATATCTCAACATTGAGTCTAATGTTTAGTCACAAAACCCCTTAATATTTAGCAAGGGTGAGCATATGAGTAAATAAATTGTATTTTATCGTGTATACATTTATGACGATGCCAAGGATAAACAATTTCACATATTTGAACTTTTGCTAGAACTTGTCTGTTCATGGCCAGCCTCAATTATTACTCATTTTAAGTCAAAGATGAGACGTCGACAAATGTCTGTATAATATATTATTATAATTCATACATTCTCAAACTGACAGCTACTGAACCAGTGTAGAGATCATGATAATGCGAAAAGAAAAGCTTACGTGATGAAAAAATAAACGATAAAACCAACATGATGCTCATCACTAAAATGTGAGCGTCACCTCATACCAACATTACCAAGCAAATTAAAATACCGCATTTTAGAGACTTTTAAAATGTTACTGCTACAAATTGATATAATATTTCGTTAGGAGAATATAAAATAATGTTTGTAATATTGAATACATTTACTAAAATGTAAATAATTGATGTTGTGGCATAAAATAATTTAGACTTGTTTTGACAGCTAATGCATATCCGCAACAATTTGGCAGGGGCAAGTTGATTCCAAAATGGTGGCCGTTTGTTGTCCTTTTATGTGATTTGTGAAGTGTTTTATTCTAAGTAAGTAATATTATAGCTTTTCCTGCAGTCATTATAACTTATTGTGTAGAATAATGTTGATTGTGTGCGAACAAGTACATTTTTATAAGTCGGCGTTGAGATTACCTTTCATTTTTCAGTTCTTACAAAGGAACTCACCAGACAGCCTTGTTGTAGTAATATCAGTTTATATTTTACGAATTAACACTAAAACTGTTCTGCCACAATAAAGAATTGGTATTGCTGTGTTTACATTGATTATCGAATGGTAAAATAACACATTAATACGTTGAATACTTAAACTCGAAATAAGCGCGGGACGTGTGGCTTGCTATATGATTGGCGTCATGTAAACTATGTATAATCATTTCTTTCACAGACATTTTCCGCTTCCGACAATTTACTTTAATGATCGCGTATTTTAAACATATTATTCAGTTGAAATAATTTTATGTTTATGTAGTGTCAAACGGAGCCTATCATATAGCATCATAACCTAAAAACTATTCCGCCGGGTGCGGCGATTTTTATGAGAGAGATTTTGTGTATAGTGGCCTTAAAGTATGATACGATGTTTCCAGATGACCATTGCCTGGTGAATTGATCGTATTTCCAATTGGATTGGAATAATGGATGAAAAGGAGAGTTTGCCTGACAAACCAAGTGAAGAAGAGAGTCAGGGAGCCGGTGATAAAGCGGTGGAAGAGAAACGTGATGAACAGGCATCTGAGAAAGTCAAAGAGGCCTCTGATGTTGTGGACGCCGGCACTAAACCCAGTGCCGACAATACAGAGGAGACAGCAACTTGTAGTGAAGTCAAAACTGCTGATAGTGATGTAGGGAAAAGTGAAACAGAACAGGGCAATGAAGAAGTTAGTGATTTACAGAATCATGTTGATCATGATGTGAGTGCTGAGGATAGTAATAGTGTTAAAAGTGATGTAGCTAAAGATGATGATAGTAAAAAGGATGTGGTGGACACTACAGATGCTGACAGCCAGGAAGACATCAAGGAAGACGGTATGTTTTTTGTTTTTTTTTTTTTCAAGAAATGACTAAAACATTAGTTCTGCCTTCTAAGATGAGTTTGTTATACACATAGTCAGCCAGTCATTGTGATTAGATTTATTATTTTTGTTTTGATTGTAGATAATGTTAAACCTTTCAAGATATTTTTGATAAAATAACAATTTCTTTAGATTATGGTTTGTATTTTTTTAGATAGTGAATGAATCTCAATTTCTTGCATGTCGGTGTCAAAATTTTGGGTGGTCTATATTGAGTAGGAAATATATTGTTTATACCTACATACAGATGTGGCTAAGGTTTGTAATCCTCCACTTAAGGTTTTTTGATAAAATTCACGATGAGTTTTACCAAAAAATGTAAAACAGAGCTTTCAATAAACTAGTTGTTAGTGTCTAAACTTTCAACCCAATTGTATCAAAAGTTGTTATGATTTTTATATTTATTTTAATATTTTTTGGTGATGAATTACCTGGCTAAAATATACCTTCAACGGGGTCAAGTCACCCTGAAAAAATAATCTTAGATCCAAAACTATCTATTATTACTTACTTTAGTTAAAAAGATTAACATGCAAAGAATTTTGTAAATACATTCTATTGCATAAAAAAATGTTATCAGTAAACAAGGTATTTGAAAATCAGTTCACAACATAAGAATATTATTGTTGTAGTTGTTTCCAAAAATATTGATTATATTTGTAACAAAAATTGTTACCAGGTTGTTCATATAGCTTTATTACATGTAAAAATTATTTACATGTGTATCTATTCTAAGAAAGTTAAAAAATAACTAGTTTTAAATTCTTGTGTTATTTTATATGACACTTAACACCAATATCTGTATCCACTTAAAACATTAAAATGACATATTATATGATTTATGACAACTTATTTGTCAACTGTTGATGATAAATATGTTACTATGCACATATACAATGATTGCATAGAGTGATAAACCATTTGAAATGTTAAAATGCTCCTTACAGATATAAGTACCATTAAAATAATAAATTGCTCTAAAACAATTACTGTTAATGCATTTAACAATAACAACCAATATTGCAAAGATATTTCTGAACTGATTTAAATTGAAAACTTTTTAATTACAGATGATAAAACCATTGAAGAATCACAAGACAGCGAAAGCAATTTGGAGGAGAAACTTAAAGATGATCAGCCACTACAGTCAACATCACAAGAAACCATAAGCCAAGAATCAACCAGTCAAGATAACAGTGAACTAAACAGCGAAGAGCTCAGCCAGGAGGTTCTAGAAGATAACACAGCAAGTCAAGAGGCAACTACAGAAGATGATACTGTTAAATCTGATGATGTAGATAAAGTAGATGCAGTAGATGATGAGAAGAAAAAAGATCCAGCCAATGAAGAGAAAGTAACATTAGAGGAAGAAGAAAAAACCACATTAGATGATGAAAAAACAAATTTAGATGAAACTAAAACTGAAATAACTGATGGTGATGAAAAGGAACAAGGTGATGAAGTAAGTAAAACGGATGATGTTGAAATTGTTGAAAAGAAGGAAGAGGAAGAATCAGATAAAGTTGAAACTGTAGACAATGAGGATAGTGAATTGAAGAAAGATGATGAGGTTGGTAAGCCTGAGTTTGAGACAGCCCCTAATGTGTCAGTTGATGAAGCACAAGAAGATCATACACAGGTAAGCTAAGTTATTTATTTACTGTTGGAGATAATTATGTAAATAAGCCAATTTATTTTTTACTATACCAAATTGTTGGACAATGGTGTCTACTATAATCATGAATGTAATTTTAGATTTAAAACCTTGAAATGAAAGAGAAAAGTCTGTAACTTAAATTCTTCAGTTAGTTATTTTTAAGTGTATATTAAGTTCTTCAAGAGAAGTTGAAATCTTTTTAATTGGCCCATTCATTTCTAGTTTTTTCTGTCATAGAAGTATATTAAGTAAATACGGTTCTCATAGAACAACATTGATCTATAGGTTTTAATTTTAATTACCCTAATATTTTACAGGCCCTGGATCCATTTGACGCCCTGCTCAAAGACGCGAACGATTCTAGTCAAGTAAATGAGACAGCAGAAAAGTCTGACATAGCAGTGTCTGTCAATATTGACGATGATGATGACGATCACAACGCCGACGATCATCACGCTGATGACCATCATGACGGCGATCATCATGATGATGATGAGGAACATCATCCAGGTATGACAACTTTTTTAGCACCCAGTATTGTTGTGGCTTTGTCCCCATTAAATCTTTAATAAAGGAGGAAGTTTAAATAGTTACCTTCGTGCTTACTACAAACTAAGTTTGATCAAAATCAGCTACATAGTTTAGCTTTGAAAGAATGATACATAATCCTGGGTATTATTTTGATTTGACTAATAGTTTATGGTAGCAAAGAAATCACATGGCCTTCTGTTTCTTGAAACAATCTAATCTATGCAGTTTTAAAACATGACCCTTTCAGTAGGGTCTTTTAAAAAAAACTGTATTCAATTACTGCTACATAAAAGTTTTATGGTTTCAAAATCAAGGTTTTTATTTCGAGTAGGCCTTCTTAGGCATTTTCAAAACGTTACTGACTCTAGTTACGCGGATCCAAAATGTCTATAAAACAATAACCTTATCTTTTCCAGTGGCAGAACTGGTGGACGAACCTGGCGCTGATGAGGAAGTCTGTCTGCTGCCTGACATCGAGAGGGAAATATCTGAGGCTGATAAGGCTGAAGCTGAGAAAGCTTTGGCTGAGAAAAGGAAACAGGCTGAAGGTAAATTTTTAGTCCTATTACCTTTTTTTCCGTGATGAAACGCTAATGACTTCAACCCACGCCAAGGGCACGGCGTGGGGATATGACGGACTCTCACCGACTAAAAACCCCCGGGGCCCCTTCTACTACCTAAGTCAGCGTCACGGGATCGCTTGCGCATGCACTACGTGACCCTGGCTGGGACCTTATTACCTACCTGTGTTCACTATGAGATCTCTTCAAGTATGTAAAAATATATGCTTTGATCAAGCATAAGGTGAAGTGTGTTATCATATTTAAATTTAAGAAACTTGACAGAAATGTCGAATTAAAATATTCAATAATAAAACCATTAAATTCATTTCACTATTATGATTCTAGACACTGCATTGCACATTGTGTTAATTAAAGGACTTAACTTGCATTTGTCTTTCGACCCTACATTGCTTCTCACATACTATGCTTGTTCCTACTAAGTCAATATTGTCAAAGATAAGTTTTAATTGAATAGTACATCAAAAGTGTTATAAAAATATGTTTATATTTACAGCCGAAGCAGCAGAGGCGTCAGTACCGAAAGAGGAGACCGAAGCAGATTTAGAAGTAAATAAAGACAATCAACAGACTGACGAGGTGGTTGAAAATCCTGAGATAGATGCTACTAACGAGGATGCGTCACAGGAAAATGGTGCAGGTAGGTTTCTGTATGCATGGAAAATATGTTAAAGGCTTTGCAAGGAGTGGGGTTTGGGTATATGTCCATTGGTTAGTAGTTATAGATTACAAAAGATTAATGGCTGGTATTTGCCCTTTCTAAGCTAGAGATGTAGGTCTCAATTGTAAAACTGAAGTTTAAGTATGTGATGTTGTAAACCATGTACAATCGGTAGTAACAGTAATGTTACAAACTAACCTAAACCTTTTTTATTTCGTCAGATAAAGAAATCGAAAACGAGCATGAAAATGAGCATGAAGAACCAGCAGAAGCTGAAGAAAACTTAATACCCAACATAATCCAACAAATTAGCCCATTTGACAGTGTCTGTATACAATGTAAAGTCGACCAGCCATGCTCCTACCGATTCGTCACGAAAGACAACGAAACATGCTATCTCTGCAACGATGCCTGCCTCAAGGTACATCAAACGGAACACCCTGGCCAGTACACGGTAACGCACAAGAAATACTTAATAGAAGAAATCGTCCCCAAACAGTTGACCTGCTCAGAATGTGAAGAAAAAAAAATGTGCTATTTCTACTACAATTACGACGGCGAGGATACCAACTATTGCTCAATGGCCTGCCTTGAAAGTATGATGGGGGACGAAGCAGAGAAATACGCCTTCAAACGACGGAGAATAATAGTCGACGAAATCATGCCTAGAGAAGCGGAATGTTTCGTTTGCAATGAGAAAAAGGAGTGCTCGTTTTGCCTATACAGGTATGGAATCAGCCATCTAGTTTGTGAAAACCTGTGCATAAAAAATTTAAACGGCAAAGAAAACGGTAGGTATTTGATTAAAAAGAAGCGAACACCTAGAAAACAACCTCCACAGAACCCTCCATTATTGAAATTAAAGGTCATCAGCAATGCTACAGATAAATATTTAGATGAAGCTTATAAAATACAGGCAAAGACACCAGCGATGGTACAGGCAGCTAGAGACGAGAGAGAACGGACATTCACCAGAAGATGTAACCAATGCTCGATAGTACTTAATGTTGACGAGAAAATCCTTACTTGGGAGACGATGGACTTTTGCGACGAAATGTGTTTAGGAAGGTATCAAAACAAAATTGGCTCGAGATGTGCGAACTGCAAGAACTCAGTCCAACACACAAGTTTAGGGAAATACTGTGTCAGATTTGGCTTTGACATTCGGCAGTTCTGTAACTGGGCTTGTTTAGAAGAGTTCAAAAAGGGTTTAAAGATATGTTGTTATTGTCAAAGGGATATATCAGTGGGTCATCAAGGTTTCCTAGCCCCTGTAGGCGATAAAGGACAGTTTAAAGACTTTTGTTCTCAAGCCTGTATGGAGAAGTTTGACCAGATGAGTAAAAACCCCATTCCACAGCCTTTGTGGGCTAAGTGCGCGGTGTGTTCCTTAGAAAAGGCTACGTCTATTGAGGTCGAAGTTAGTGAAGAAGTATCACAGAGGTTGTGCTCAGATCCCTGCTTTGCTGCGTTTAAGTTCGTCAATAATATATTTCCTGGTAAGTAAATTAATGAAGTTTTAGTTAAAATTCCTACATTTAGTTTATGCACACACATTTTATACATCGTAAGAATTTATTTTATTTGGAAACTTGAGTTCTAATAAACCAATTTGCTTTCAGACCAATGCCGCTGGTGTAAAAAATATTTCGAGCGCAAACAGAGCAAATGTTTTACGATATACGAAGGCGCTAGCGCACAATGTTTCTGTTCAAAGTCCTGTATGAATGTGTACATAAGTAACTCAAGGCATATAGTACCATGTAACTGGTGTAAAGTTAAGAAGTACAATTTCGACATGATCAGACGGGTCCAGCCGAATGGACAAGCTATCATGATGTGCTCACTCAATTGTTTGAATCTCTATCAGGTTTCCGTTAATGCTGTGTCTTCCAGAAGGTGAGGGATTTTCGAATTTGTTACACGATATTTAAATATAAATAAGTAATTTTATTTTTTCAATGTTAAAAAGATGTTATTATCGAAACCAGTTTATGTTACGTCTAGAAAACAATGCCTTATCCTAGTTTTCATAAAGTACAGCTAGTTATAATAATTGTTTAAATTTTGCAGAACAAAATGTGATATGTGCAAGCGGACATCGTTAGCGCAATACCATTTAACAATGTCGGACGCTACGGTTCGGAATTTCTGCTCCTATCAGTGCGTTATGACATTCCAGGTAATTTGTCCTATTCCAAGTATTATTTTGTGTAATTATTTATACTTTGTAGAACAATAGTAGTATATTTCATATCATACTCAACTTTCGCAGGGTCAATACTCAAAACACACACCTCCTTTAATGCCAGGCGAGTCCCTCGATCAGCAAAAAGCAGTTCCTACAGGCGCACCCCGACGGACGTATCCGCCTGCTACGAAAAATAACAGTAAGTTTGGACGACATTGGAAAAGTTGTTAGTTATATTAACAATTATCAAGTTAGATTTAAGCCAAACTTTGGTAATATGTGGTATTTTTCAACCACGGTTATATTCACATAGTCATACAAATCATATCAAAATCAAGAGGTTTTTATTTCGCGTAGGCCCTTTCAGGCACTTTCAAAACGTTACTGACTATCCGGTTCCAAAATGTCATTCTTATGGAGAAGAACCGGCATGAGACTCTATAAAATATGAATGAAAATCTATAAAGGCTAACCTTTATGGTTATGCTTTATGGTTAGCCTTTATGATAGTGATTTTATGGATTATTTTCTTTTACTTACTTGTGTGTACTTGTGCAGCTACGAAGGGCCAGTCGCGCACAGGCACGGGCATGCCGGTGATCTCGAGCGTGCAGTCGCTGGCCGCGCCGCCGCCGCTGCTGCCCGCGCGCCAGAAGTCCAAGCGCCTGCAGCCCGCCGAGCCCGACCCGCCGCCCGCGCCCGCCACGCCGCCCCCGCCACCCAAACCCCCCACACCGCCGCCCCCACCACCCCCGGAGATACACAACCACGTTATACTCAAAACCTTACCCCCTAAAGAAGTCGCCAACAAAGCGACCATGTCCAAACCTATGATGGTGTCCAAGGGAGTCTCCTGCCGGCCCCATCCCTGCACAAAAGAATGTCAAACCGACCCTAGTCTAGAACGCAGAGTACTTATCCCCGTTCCCGTCCCAATATACGTTCCTGTGCCGTGTGCGATGTGGTCGCTACCCTTCCCGGTACCAGTTCCTATACCTATTCCGATCCCGACGCCAGTATTTATTCCTACAACGAGGAATTCTGCTAAAGGCATCTTGAAGGAGATCAATAAAATCCACGACAAGATGCCGACGGATCCTTTCGAAGCTGAATTATTGATGATGGCGGAAATGGTCGCTGGTGACAAAAAGAAAGATCAGAGCGATTCAGATACGGATGATGACAATGGTACGTAAAAAATAAACAATAACATTAATAATCTAAAGTAGCACAGAACTTATTTTTAGGTTACAACAGACATAGACCTTAATTTAAATGAATCCATGCAATTAACCAAACGCCTGTCAACTTAAAACCTTAACTCAGTAGGCACCCATTTCCAGATAAGGAAATCTGCACACCTTTCTATGATAAATAACGTAAATTATTGTTCTATATCATTTCATTTTGAATTACAGAGGAAAGCTTCAGCCCCGTAGCTGGTATGGACGGCAACAACGCTTTCGGCGAAGATATGTTACAAATGGCGTTGAAAATGGCCACGGAATACGAGGATCAACCTGTGGACTTGGAGTCTGCCATGACAGCTAACACTATCACGCCTAGTTCACATCCTGGTATGCCTGGTGAGTTTGCCTTTTGATATTTTTCAAGTAGTGAATTCACAATTAATGTTTGTGTAACTTTATTTAGAATTATTCGTAAAAGGATTCGTAATTTATAAGGTCTTATTTACTTAGAAATACAAAATTTGATGGGGAATAATATCTTGTAGGATAGGTGCAAACATTTTAAAACTGTGAAATAGTTGCAAAATTAAAATAATTGCTTTAAATGTTTAGCAAGTGGTAAATTAGAAGACTTGAAAGAAGCTAACCTGGAAGTGATTGATAACTAGATATATATTTGGTAAAGTGATCTTTAAAACATCAAAAAATTACATGTGGAAATTGTTGAATTTTCTGGTGGTACAGATCTTTAGTGTGCGAGTCTAATTTGTATTAGCTCTGTTTTTTACAGTTGTAAGAATAATTTTATCAGTTTATTTGTATAGAAGTCTTCAACAATGCAATGTCCCTTAGGTCTAGAAGGCGAGAGCATGCACCACCACCACATGATGGTGCTAGAGCAGCAGCGCGCAGTGGCGGCCCTGCGAGCGTCGGCCGCGCCCCGCAAGCGCGCGCCCGCCGCGCCCGCGCCCGCCGCCCGCGCCGCCAGACCCGCCAAGCGACGCCGCGCGGACCCGCCGCCCGCGCCGCAGCCCGACCCGCCACGGGAACCCGCCGAGAAACCTGACGCCAACATGTGCCTCAAGGTACAACGACTGTGACTGTGACCCACTAGTTTTAAGATACTAACAGTACTTTTAATATCATAAAAGTAATTTCTCGTACATTTAATAAATTGTAAGAAAACATTAAGTCAGAGTACAAAATTGCATGACATTTTATCCGTCTGTTTGTTCCCGCTTATTTCTAAAATAGCTAAACCGATTTAGACTACTTTTTTTGGTATATAACTAATGTAATAAGGAGTAACTTAGATCACTTTTTTGAACGAAAACATTGTTTATTTCGGAAAATGAACTAATTAACTATTTTGTTAAATTACTTTAGTACGAAACTCCCTACTAAAATTAATGCAGTATGAAACGTAAATGATAAAATGGAAAAAATTGATTCGCATTTTTTATAGCTATTTCTAGCATCCCTATAGAATTTATAATATTGATGAAAATGTTTAGAATTTTTATGAATTCATGAACTTTACTTACAGTACACATTTGGCGTCAACGCGTGGAAGCAATGGGTGATGACGAAGAACGCTGAAATCGAGAAGAGCTCAATACGACGGAAACCGTTCAAGTCAGAGATCCTACAGTTAACTGCCGATGAACTTAACTACTCGCTATGTCTGTTCGTGAAGGAGGTCCGGAAACCCAATGGGAGCGAATATGCTCCCGACACTATTTATTATTTGGTTTTAGGTGAGATTCATACATTATCTATACTTATATTATAAACGTGAAAGTTTGTATGTATGGATGTTTGTTACTCTTTCACGCTCAAACGGCTAAATTAATTTTGATGAAATTTGGTATGAAGTTAACTGGCGCCGTGGAATAACACATAGGCTACTTTTTAACCGGCTGCGTCAGAGAGGGGTTATGCTTTTGCCACTAAATCTGATATTTGCGCGAGCGAAGTCGCGGGCAACAGCTAGTGTAAACATATTTGTAGGCTAGTATCATAGAGTAGAGATGAACATTCAAATGCCTGTTATCAAAGCTGATTATTCAGTGTGCCGGCGAACTATGCCAGTAATAAGAGAAGTCGAATAATATCAAGAAATTCTTCCTTGCTGTAGACTGGGGTCTAGTCAAGATTTTATGTTGGTTTGAGAGTGATGTACTACTGTGCTTGACTTTTAATTATCTATACTATGTTATAGAAATAAATCATAAAATTATATTTATTTTCAGGTATTCAGCAATATTTGTTTGAAAACGGTAGGATAGACAATATATTTACGGACCCATATTACGAGAAATTCACGGACTGTTTAGACGAAGTCGCGAGAAAGTTCTCAGTTTTATACAATGACTCACGTAAGTATTATCCATCAAAATTATTCTTAAATCATTTATAATCGGAAAATATTTTACATACATACATAAACGTCACGCATCTTTCCCTTGGGGGTAGGCAGAGATCACATCTTTCCATAAAAAATATCATCTGTATTGCTAAAACCAGTCTCTTTCAATGTTTGTTCGGAAAATATTTATTGCATTCAAGAATAATGACGGCAACTATAGAAGTCGTGATGTTGCTCTAACTCAAAAATCAGATTCTAATAATGACAAATGTATCAATCATCACGTAGTGAGTTAAAATAAATATTTCCATTTACTTCGTGATCGATTTCACAAACAATTTTATTGTATATCTATCTACATTTTACGTCAGTCTAATGTTTTCAACCTCAAAACAGATTTCTATGACTCACTGCAATAAAAGTATATATCCAAACATTACAATAACATGCATTTCTTTTTCCAGAATACATAGTAACGCGTGTAGAAGAGGAACACTTATGGGAGAGCAAGCAGCTAGGCGCGCATTCACCGCACGTACTGCTTTCCACTCTCATGTTCTTCAATACGAAACATTTTAATTTAGTGGTAAGTAAAACTTAAAATAAAATTATGGTTCTTTCGTCCTCGAAACATGTAGAAACACTTGTATTTCGTCTCTGGGTTATTAATTAAAAGAAAAAAAATACTAATTTTCATTGTAAAATACGAGAATTTTTATGTCTGTTTGTTAACTCTTCCCAGTTTAACGATTGAATAATTTTGATAAGATTTTGAATTAATGTGGTTCCCACCTAGAGTTTCTCATTTCTCGACCATTTTTATTTCTCGGAGCACGAGAATTCCCGACAACTATTTCCCGGGAATTCTCGGGTTGTCGAGAAATATGGTTTTTTTTTAAATACGCTTTTTACGCAATATTTATTAATCAAAAACATTAACTATAGAAAACTTTAATCAAGCGAACAAAATAAACTCTAGTGAGATCTTTTAATCATTAGGTCTACAAACAATTAGGATTAAATAGTCTTTTTCTTTGGAAAAAACAAATAAAATATCTTCTAAAAACAATGTCATCCATTATGGCACCATAACAAAACTTAGTTAGTACCTAAAATTACTAAATAATACACAAAAGTACCTACTAAATAATTTACTTTAGTCTCTGTCTGTACATACTACAAACTTTTCTTTTCAATTAGGTATAAAAAATAACAATCAGACTAACTTAACAATTACGAGTAAGGTACCTACCTTAATTTAGTCTTTGTATGAATCAACCATTAAATATTTGTTATAAATGGACAGTCTTATCAGTAAACATCAGTCAGAACCTAATTAATAATCCTATTCTAATCATGTCAGTACAATAAAAACTTAGATCTTTACATACTAAATAATTTACTTTAGTCTGTGTACCACAAACTTTTTAATTATGTAACATAAAAGGATAATTTTTCAATTAAGTATTAAAATAATCAGACTAGCTTAATAGTGTACCTTAGTTAAGTCCTTGCAATAAATATGCCCACTAACTTACAGTCTATTAACTACTACACTAACTTATAGTTAAAGAGCATTTATAGCATCATCTGACAATCGGTTTCGTATTTTTGTCACAAAGTTTCCAGACAAGGAGAAAACCCGTTCGTTTTCTGTCGACGTAGGCTTTAATTTTTAGGCTTTAATTATTATTACTGAATTTCTCGATTTCTCGACTTCTCGACCACTGTTTTCTCGTCTCGAATAAGGCAAAATTTCCCGGGAATTCTCGGTTCGAGAATTCTCGCAGAGAAACCCTATTCCCACCACGAATCGACACATATGCGTCTAGCGATATTGGTTTTTTAAATATTTTTTGCTTTAACCCATACTACGACAAAGACGTATAATTCCTTGAAAAAACAGTTCTTACGTTATTTTATACGACACACAGGTCTTATTTGCGATATAATTCGATATATCTTTTATTCGCGAATAAGACCCGTTTGACGTCTAAAATATGTGCACCAAGTCGCGAAAGTTTAAAAACATTAACTTCTTACCTTCGTGAGACTTTTTACGCATGTTTTCTCGGGAGAACGCCGAATATTTAATGTTAACTACAACTGTTTCTATTACTTACAGACGGTTGAAGAGCATATGCAGCTATCATTCTCCCATATTATGAAACATTGGAAAAGAAACCCCAACCAGCCGGGCCAGGCGAAGATACCCGGCTCAAGAAATGTATTATTAAGGTTTTACCCCCCACAGTCAGCTCTAGGTAAGTTTTCTACTGTACATAATTATATAATTGGACAATACTTTTTATTATACTAATAAGCCATCCATGGCTCTTGAGAGAGACAAGTGGAAGGAGAGTATGGAGGCCTTTGTCCAGCTGTGGGACATCTCAAGCTAGTAATAATAATAAGATAGATGCGTTGTTTAAAAAGCTAGTAACATTACTTATCTTCGAATAAAATTATTAATTACTTTATCCTATAAAAAAATATTTAAAGGAAGTCAGTAAATGAATATTATTGATATACTGGATATTTATCTGAACTAAATTGATTGTAATTTTTTTTTGTTTTTACAGAAGCAAATTCAAGGAAAAAGAAAGTGTATGAACAGCAGGAGAACGAAGAGAATCCCCTTAGATGTCCTGTTAAATTATATGAATTTTATATTTCTAAATGGTATGTTGTACATTTAAATATTTACCTCATTTACTTATATTCCTCTCAATAATCAGGCTGGTTTTACTCATACGATGATGTTTTGCTCGAAGCTAGCCAACACTGACTTGAGAACTTGACTAAGGTTCAGCCGCGTGTGAAAGAATGTCTAGTACAGGTTTTTTTAAACGATTTCCGCACTAAGAAATTTAACCCTTGTATCGAGGGGATTTCAAAGACATTCAATTCACATGCATAAAGATCCAGAATCACAACAAGCTTTTGTGGATCACACAAATTCTTGTCCTACTCAGGGGTCGAACCCGCGACATGTTGAGTACAGCGGAAATTTGCGTGCAGTCTTCGTTTTTAGTTTTTCGTTGCAACATTCAAGCAAGCAAGTTACGGTTAGTTTGTCAGTAACGGCATCAGCCTTGAGACTGCCAGCAGTCTTACAGAGCCACATAGTAAGCCCTAGCGCCTTTAACTCCAGTAGCTCGCGGACTGTAATGCCCGGGCCATAGGCAGATGAGGAAGCTCCAGTGGTTTTAGCCGGTAAAATTCCGGCACACCCCCTCGTCAACCCCCAGACGAGGGCAGTCAGATTTCCACTGGGTTACAAAAAAGGCAGTAATATGTTCTCGCCCGCAGCCCGGAGTCCGTGCGTACGCGCAACGACGTGTTCTACCTGCAGCCCGAGCGCTCCTGCGTGCCCGACTCGCCCGTCTGGTACTCCACGCAGGCGCTCAGCCGGCAGGCGCTGGCCAAGATGCTGCACAGAGTCAAGATGGTCAAGGAGATCAATATCGCGCTGTTGACCAGCTAAGGTGGGGTGGATATATCGTACTTTATACATACGTAATGAAATGGTAGCTGTAGATATTATTTGAGGCTGTTTTTCTGTCCAGCGTATTTGTGTTAGTGACGTGTACTTATTTGGAAAAGAGAGGTAAAAAAACAATGTTAACCTTATAAATGTTTCGGATCTTCAAAGTAATTACAGAAGTTATCGTGAATGCTGATAACTTGACTATTTTAATTCAGACTGTTTTTAAGAAAGCATGTCATGATCGAAATATGTTTTTGTTCCAGATTACCCCTCCAGTCTGCAAACGGCTTATAAACTAATGCAGCGATACGATGCGAATTACTGGCTCGGCCACAGGCTTTATTTCCCCGAGCGCGAGTGCCGCTACCTCAGACAGGCGCACAGCCAACGTCAGTAATCACTTATCAAATCTGTTGTTGTCAATACAGTGACATGTATATTTTTTCTACTTTGTATATCAGTCTGCGTAAAGGACGGCGAACATTAATTTTAAATAAATAGTTTATATTAGATTACTTTTTTATAATGTTGCAATGTTTTAGTGTAAGTTTCTGTGCGGGACTGTTTTATGTATGTACAGACAATGGTACTAGTTGTATCGTTAAATTCAATTATTGTTTTATTTATCGTAATATTATCCATTTATAATTCTGTCTTTGTTTTTTAATACGTGATCTAATTGTTTTATTCGAATCATTGGAAATTGTAAATACGCCAAGCGAAGCAGGATCGGTTATTATTAAAGTGTGATACATTCTCATTAAAGTTATTGGCAAGTTAGGTTTTACGTTCCTCGGTGCCAGGTGAGAAGAATTTTACTAACGCCCTCGTGTAAAATTTAAATAATAAATTTATATAGATATAAGTTAAATAAATTCCAATTTTTAGTGGCAAATTCACTCATGTGTTATAGGAGTTTTCATTTTATGAATTGGGAAAACGATATAATATCTCAGATAGAAATTTTTATTGAAAATATTATAGCTTAGTAAAAGAGTCAGATTCGTATTATATATTTTAAGTATAATGGCGTCAGTTGTAAGGTTTAGGTATTACGCTGTGTAAAAAAGAATACTGATTCTCTAAAACTAATTGTTTTATTTTGAACCTAAACAGAGAATGAAATAAATGAGGAAAACACATGAACAACACAACAGACAACAATTTAGCAATAAGATTGGACTTAAGGAGAATAAATGAAAATAATCAGTAAGTATTGAATAATTGAGAAAATAATATACCAAATAAAACACGTATTAGGTACAGCTATCAACTGCAACAAGTATCTCCTGTTACCCTGCTAGTGGTACAGACACAGTTTTAGTTTGAGGAATGACTTATTTGCGCTCAGTAGTGGCACAAGGAAAGGCTTTCAACACTTTGTAAAAGCCGCCTATAGCACGATATCGGGTAAGTAAGCTAACACAACCCCATGCTCTACACTTTTATATGTAGAATTTTACAATAACAAGTCGCCGACTTCGGACCGACCGAAATATAGAAATGCCATCTCACAGTATCTAGATAATCACGCTAGGACTTACTAGTTCTGTTCACACATGCGACAAATAATAAAATTGTTTGTGAAATATAACACCTCATTAATTAAGGTACTAAGAATAATATATGAGTTTCAAAAAAGTTCAGAACCTTCCAACGCTCACGATATTTTGAATCCTTGATGGTGCCAATACATTATTATAAATCGTGAGTCGTTTACAAAAGTTAATTATGGTGGAAACTACCTATACTTCCGAAAAACGTGGCGTGATGTGCTGGTTATTTATTTGTACTGCATAGATTGTTTACGCTGCACCATAAAATAATTCATACAGAAATGGAGTACCTGTATTATTTATATTAAGAATTTGGAGAATAAAGAACCAATTTGTTTCAGTTCTGAAATTCATTGTTCTCAGAATTCATTATTATATTCTAGTAGGTAGTATAATCCGAAAAGACCACAATCCTTAACATTTGAGCTAGTAACAAAATGCCCATTCTCCGATAAAAATATTTTAATATTACCGTAAGAATTGTAGAGGTATATTAAATTAACTAACTTGTAAAAGCTCTGTCTAGTATCATTCCGTCCAAGAAGAGTGAGGCGGTTATAATAGATTTGTACTCAAAAAGTATCACAAATAAATCTATTTAAATGTATTTAATTAAGTATTCGATATGGACTATGTAGGTATTACATAGTATACTCTGAATAAAATACGTATATAACATGACGTAGTACATCATTAATCACTATAACATCAAAGTGCGACCTTGATGCTGAAATCAACAGTCGGATCGGTGCCGCAGCCGCGGTATTCGGCAAACTGGATCGCAAGGTTTTCAGCTCACATGACCTGAAGCTGGCTACTAAAATAGACATATATAGGGCTGTAGTATTGCCGAGCCTGCTGTACTCATCGGAGTCATGGACGGTTTACTGCCGCCATATTCGAGCTCTGGATCGTTTCCATATGAAATGTCTGCGCAAAATATTGAACATCCGCTGGTCTGACCGCATCCGAAATACGGAAGTGTTGCGAAGAGCTAACATTATGGGGATCGAGGCCTACCTCATGCGCAGACAGCTCCGCTGGTGTGGACATCTATCACGAATGGCGAATAAGCGTACAGCAAAGAGCATCTTTTTTTCTGAACTTGAGGAGGGCAAGCGTAAGCATGGCGGGCAACTCCTGAGGTATAAAGATGTGCTGAAGCGCCATATGAAAAAGTGCGATATTGAGCCTTCAGAATGGGAACAAATGGCTATTCGACGACCAGAATGGAGGACGTTGGTAAAGACCAGAGTCAAAGACTTTGAGGACAAACGCTGTTCCGAACTGGATGCTAGACGCGATGAATTAAAAGCACGCCCACCTTGTGCCATACCATACAATTTTTGCAATGGTGTACTGACCTGCCCACATTGTGCGCGAACTTTTAGTAATAAGATCGGCTATGTGAGCCATGCACGAGCACATCAACGACAAATGGAACTGTAAAACGGAGAGTGAAGAGGTCGCCGTGGCCGAAATCGGTCGAGGAACATATACATCATTAATCACTGATGTGACCAATAGTGATGAATTTGGTATCCTCTCGTTAAATTGTTGACGAATGCCGTTGAAACATCTTTTAAGATAAATCCGTTAATATTTGCCCTTATCTACTACTAATAATTTAAGATATTTTTTTTTACAAATTTTTATTAATTTTAAAGTACGTTTCATTGAAATAAATAATACACAATGCTGTTTACAACTTCTCAATCCACCGAAATCTTCAATGAAACCTCGTTTTTACCAACCGAACGACCTAAAATGTACTAGCGGACAATCCCCGAACTAATCGGTTCTCTCCGTCTCGCACACGATGAGAGTGCCGGATAAGAAAGTGACAATAGAAATAGGCAAACCGTGAAGCGACGATTTTTACTAGTCAAGCTATAATTATGTAGTAAAAAATATTTTGATCAGTGTTTTACAATTTCTTTTCAATATGTCTTTCATGGAAATCAATAACTGAGCAGTCGTGTTGAGCAATATTCGAAATAAGAGACAGACCACAAGAAAATCCATAAGAAGTAACGTTTTTGTTTACCGAAACATGTAAACAATAACGAAAAAAAGTTGAATTGAGTGTACCACGATCGCCATTACTACGAGCATTATTAAATTAACGGTGCGAGGTGTTTGACTGTGTCAATGCGTAATATGTCAAGGAGTATCTCTTCTTGAAGGTTTGCTAATTTATTTATAAAAAGAACGTAATTTTCTTTCAATTTTGGCGGGAGTCCTGGCACGTATCGCGGTTGCCGAATGGCGATCTGTCACCTGTCGCCGCCTGGCCTCGTCGAAGCCGATATAAGTTCATGTTTCAGTGGTTCTCTGTAAAATTAGCAGTGCAATAGTGAAATTCCTGGTGCGCAATCAATGTGGACATTCGACGATGCGTCGCGATTAGACGGGTCGGATATGGATAGTAGGCGAGCGTGCCCAAGCTACGAAGCCGGGTTCGACGCGTGCGATCCCTTGGGGTCTGTGCTGGATTGGTCTGGTAGGGAGCCAGCACGCATACTGCGGCGTCGCTGCCGCAGCGAAGGCGTGGACCGCTCGCCGTACGAGGATGTAAGTCGCGAGGCGAACCGCTACGCGGACGGTAACTCTCGTCATCATCGCGCCCTGCCCAACAAGAGCCACTTCACACTGAACAACAGCGAGCCGCACTACGCGACTACCAGGTTCCGACACGAGTGCTCGCTGCCTGCCGCCGAGAACGGCGACTACGTCATGGCCCACGAACAGGACAGGTATCATGGGTAAGCCTATAAACATAACCTAAACACACTTGCGCTCGGGCAGCGCTCCGTTACCTAACCTCTACTTGCGCTGTCTTTGTTTCTTAACTTAAGTAATATGCGTACAGTTCTTAGTTCTTCAGGGAAAGAGTGTTGGGAATAAAATTCTGGCTATAAAACCACAATAAAATGCGAAAGTGTTCAATGTCGAATGTCAACATTGGAATATTTATTTACTGTCCACAGTTATCAGCCAGGAAGATCAAAATTTTACAGAACAAGTCCTACCAGACATATGCTAGTTACAACCTTATCCAATACTAAAGTAGATGACCGTTTGCCAAAAGTAGAAGAATTACTGGAAAAAGTTGACCACGAGATGATGGACTTACATGCAGCAAAACAACCATTGAAATCAATACTCAACAACCCTCCACCAAGCTCTCCACTCCATGGTATATTAAAGAAACCTAAGAATCGACCACATCCAGAAAATAAGACTGCAGTAGAAGGTCGCAGAAGACAAAGAGCATCCAGTGAGTCTGACAACTTATACGGCACTTTCCATTTAGGATCTCCAATACCAGGATATGATAAGTAAGTTGCTCTATCTGTTATTAATATCCATATCTTATTACAATCAAATTCAAAACATCAATTTATTTAAACAAACATTTTATTTGGCATGTAATAGAGTACTTTACTGTGTTTTATTGAATAATTCTGTTGTGTACTGTAATGAAGCTATTGTGCATGATATAATCCTGTTTATTATTCAAATGGATACAGCAGGATATTGGGAGACGGTGAAAGCCTTTGGTAATTTTAAATTTGATTTAAAGTGGTTATAAAATTTAATGAGCAATGAGGAAGTGATTGTGTTTAACTGACTTTATTGTTTTTTTAGGTTATACACATGCTCACATGACTAAAACATTGCTCATTTTAGTATTACATGTAGTACATTTATGTGTATTAAATTTATTAATATTGCATAGTTATTTATAACATCAGATATCTTTGTATTGTGAGTAGTATTTATTGTTTTGTAACTTGATGAAATCCAGTTGGTTGCACGACACCAAGCAATGTTTTTGTCACTTTATTATGACATAGTATACAATATATTGTGATATAAATAATAAAAAAAATAGATAAAATTAAAAAGTGGAAAATGGTAAAATACATTAATGAATTAAATTCAACTTATTATTTGACCTCTCATGAAAGGTCATTGCTTAATTACTTTGTGACATATACTCATAAAATAAACAAAGAGACACAGTGCTTGATTTCCTAAGTAGATAAGAATTTGCTATAGTAGATAAAATACTTTGCAAACAAATATGTTTAAAATTAGTAGCAAAATTGTATGGCTATAGATAAATGATGAAAAATCTACATGCAACATATTAAAGTTGATATAACAACAAACTTAGTAGCCCAATGATATAAACAGAGCATACAAAATTGTACAAAGTATATTTTACATTTATTAGATAAACTATTTTGTTATTAGTGTTTCAGCTCAAAAGTTCCTTGTTAAATTTTTTTAACTTAATTCCATCTTGTATTGAAACTACATACTTAATTTATCAATAACAATATTCTTTTATTTCTAGTCGCCTATCCTACTTATCAAGCAACATGAAACGTGCCAAAGACAACTCCGGTATTGGATACTCGTATGGTTCGGCAATTGCAAGCCTTAGCCATAACACTTGTAAAAGTCCTACGAAGAGCCCAAAGAGTCCTAATAGCTCTAGCAAGCATACCCGGTGTGCTTGTAAGGATCAAGTGATTGTCATGAACACTGATAGACACGACATGCATTTGTTGAGGACCTCGGCTATTAATAGTGATACCGTTAACCTGGAACCTATGATGGATGTGGTGAGTACTATTTTTAATACACTCTTAGCTCTAGCCAAAGCCTAGTACAGCTTATATTTTATGAATGTCCATTATTTACCTGATTGTAAATACGATAAGTGTATAAAAGCTCCGCAAGACGGTAAAAAGGCAATCTTGTAGTCTCTTCATCTTGAAGACCAGTTAGATTTGGTCTGGATAAGTGTGCCACTGGGTGTCATATTTGTCTGTGATACTTATTCTTGAAGTAGGTACAGTTGGCTAGGACTGTGTTTATTGGACAAGTCACTGTAAATGCTAGTTCTGTTGAAATGATAAGATGTAACATTTTGTGATTGATGTACAGAACTTACGAATAATATCAACTAGTAACCACGCAGATACAGTTACATCTATACTAATCTATACTAATATTATAAAGCTGAAGAGTTTGTTTGTTTGTATGTTTGTTTGTTTGTTTGTTTGTTTGTTTGAACGCGCTAATCTCAGGAACTACTGGGTCGAATCGAAAAATTCTTTTTGTGTTGAATAGACCATTTATCGAGGAAGGCTTTAGGCTATATAACATCACGTTGCATCTATTAGGAGCGAAGAAATAATGCAAAATATGAAAAATAACGGGGAAAATTATTCATCCTTGAGGGATTCCGTTGCGTGCGCTCCGAAAACGGCTCAAGATACCAAAAATATATGTATAAAAGAATTATTCCTGTTGAAATGATCTAAAAAAATGTCCAGGACAGTATATGTCTATCTTTTAAGATTAACTCACTAGAACCGTTTTTGTGGTAATCAAATTCGGTCGAAATTAATGCATTTGTTAAGAGTTGTATCGACGTATCAGGTTGTGGAGAAAATCAATATGTACTTCTGCCACAAGAAAATAAAACTAAAAATATAATTTACGCAAAAGTAGGTACTTTAAAATAATTGTTCTTTTAAAAATTTAAAAACTAAATTGTCTAAAATTATAACAGAAAATGACGAGGACAAAGTCGTGGGTAACAGCTATAATTTATAAAGCTAAGGAGGTTGTCCGCAAAAATAAATGATGCCCAAAATAATTATTCCACGCGGACGAAGTCGCGGGCACAGCTAGTCATGTATAAATAACGATACAATAGCTACCTCAATTGTCAAGAGTATATGTATTTATACTCCACAAAATAACCTATCATAAAAAGCCGGCAAATTCGTTACTCTTCCTGTTTGGCACAGTCAGGTAAAGTCGTGATAAACCTTCCCATTTGCACCTCTGATGATGCTCATATTATAGTGATACCATGATATCATAGAATTTTACGACAACGGCGTAAATATATTACGTCTAATCAGAAAACGTTTCCTCGCCTTTTCGCCCACGAAACGCTTTCAAGAAAATTACGCGTTTGATTAAAATATAAATATAATTCTAGTCGTCATTTCCGCGTTTGACGCGTCAATATTATTTAATTCATGTTGGCGATTGAGATGTATGTATGTAAATATTACTACGCACTACTTATTGATAAGATCAAGAGCCAGCTTAAAAAAAAACGTATCTTCTAGTTGTTACGTTAATAGTAAACGACTTTATGTTATCTATCGTAAATGAAAGTAAGAGATACGAAATGTAATCTATGTTACAATTACTTATTCCGTTCTGGGGACCTACAACAATCTTCTAAAGTAAGACTGAGGGTTGTGTAAGAGAGACACCGTTCTACTCCATGTAGTGTGCTATCTCGCTACTAGAACTGGTATAGGAATACATATACTATTTTATGTGGCATTAGACACCCTTTTTTTGCGGGGAGAAACCTTCAAAAGGCGCCCGGCCTTATGGGGATTAATAAGTCCGGGTGTGGGATTTTTACCACACTAAAACCACCCCGTTGGTCATTATTCGCACAAAGCGAGGGTCTCTGTTACCTCTTAAAAGAACAACCCAGAAACTGGCATTAGACACCCTAGACCTTGAATAAATACACCAGAATAGCATTACAGTAAACCCAGTGCTATAAATTAAAAAGTTATATCACGAGAATGATAATTAAGCTTCTTCTTTACCGGTAACACGCACATGCAAATTTGGTACCGGTAATTACGCTAAATTCTTTCATAAACATTAAATTACTTGAAACTTGTTAATTACGATTATTTTTATTGCATAACTCTAATAAAACTGGAAAGCGAATATATTATTTTCACGATTTTCCGTTAATAGTTTGTCGCGAGTGTTATTTGCATGTCGTGATATAAATTTTGTCGCGAAAATACTAAAAGTTTAAAATTCCATTTTCTGTAACGTCGATGCACGCCTTTGATGTTTTTAAAGAGTGTCGAGATTTCTCTAAATCTTGATGATTTTCTGATACATCAAAATAAAAAAACCCATCTATAAAAAGGTTGTTTGTAAAAGGAATTAAATTGTGTATTGTATGTCTGAATATTTCAGTTAACAGTCCAAATAAGTCTTAGTTTCAAAGTTCGTGGCGAAGGCTCATTGTGATTGAGTAATAAATGTCTAAATATAACTACCATTCGTATTAAAATCGTAGCGTGCTTAAGTCAGTTCCTTTAACTCGAGTCAGAAGTAGTTTTAACAATAGAAAATATTCCGTAACAGTCCATCTATCATCTCTTTTCAAACGCCGATCTATATTCGTCTAAGTGATTAAGGTCTCGTATATTATTTCCTCGCCATGAGTCACGTACGAAATTCCTCCATGATAATATATACTGTACGTATCCACGTGGTATAAATTCTCCGTGTTTCAAACTAGAATTGTCTTGGAAATGTGTCAAAGAAGCGCTTTTCCGTGGTTCATTTCGCGAGTTCGTCGGCATTCTTATATTGGGCCGCACGTGGTATTTGCACGTTAACCCTTAAAGCTAAAATACGATTGAAAGGTTGAGTGTAGATCTCAATACAGATTACACGGTACTCGCGATCGCTCCTAACGGTACATATACAGTTTTCCGAACACGTGCATGTAGCATATTGATATTACCAACCAATACCGGCCTAATTGTGTCATAAAAATACGTTCCTTCTAACATCGGTAAAAGGAACCGGTTTTACATAAAATACTAATAAACCACCAATCACAATAACCGTCACTTTTTATCGTTATCATCATGTAAAACAATGAATAAAATCAAATATCATAATTATGGGAAGACGGCAATAAAAGAAATTTACGAGCATTGCCCCACATCGCTCAAACTTCAAACACTTGTTTACATTACGCCGTCTTCACGGAAATTGTGGAATATTTTTTCTAAGATATTTTCGGTTGAACGGCTAAGTTTTTTTTAATTATGTGACGTGTACAATAGTTTGAGTGTTATGCAAGAGGTTACCAAGCCAGTGTGTCATGCAATAAAGTTGCGTTTCAGGATCGCAGTGTCTAGTGTAGTATTAGTGACTAGTGAGTGACTCTGTTTCGGTCTGAGCACGCGTGCCTTAAACATGGGCTTCGTAGGAAAAGTTTGGAGGAAGTTTTCTCATCACGTAAGTCATTAGTGTAACGTAGAAATAGATTAACATGGATTGTTTTATATTATGTATTTTACGAAAACATCTGTTCAAATACAGCTTAATAAAGATCAATTGTTTATGCAATTTTAATAGACAGCAAGCGGATGATTTGTTATCATTTATGTTAAATGTTTGATTATAGAGGTATCAAAGTATATTTTTGCGGCGCCTAATTGTCTTGCAATTCTGCAGCAATTTACCGCATTATTTCGGCAAAAAACTGAAACTCCAATTGCCGATGTTTTCTATTGATATTTAATCTATTGAAGTCAATTTGGCGCGTAACACGGTAAAGTATTTGTTTTCACTCATTAATTACATTATACGGGCTGAATATCGTCGTCGCGTTGCAGCGTAGGTGTTGAGCGCTATATTATTACTGGTTACATCTCGTCTTGCCTTGTTTTATTGTCTGTTTAATTCTGTACACTTTAGATTTTATTGTGGCATCGGTTCACGCGACCTGGCTCCATGCCAAAAGTGTACAAAATGTCAATACGATGCATTATCACTGTTACTACCGTGCCGTTTTCATCTCCCGTCGATTTGCACTTGATTATTCATCAATTAACTCGATTTTTTAACAGTACAAGTGGAAGAATATTTCTCGTTGGAAAATGACATAGTTTCTTTTGTTTTTTTAGTAGAAAGTTGACCTTTGAATATCCAACCTTGACATGTTTCGTACGGTTATATTTGAAAGCGATCCGTTCGCTTGAACCGAGAAGAAATTACAATAAGTGTGTGTTTTTGAGATCGCCAGTGATGCTTGCCAAAACGATTTGCAAGAGTACTGGAGAGTGCCGGTGCCGGTAAAACCTCTATTTATTTCTGTTGACCTACTTCCAGGAGTGCTAAAATTCTAATTTATATATGCTAATACCACAATATTAACGACTAAAACTAATAAACAAGCTATAATTGACATGAATTTTATTATAGATCGCCCTTTCAATGCTTCCTTTCTTTCTATTCTACGAATAAGTGGATAGATGGATTCCAAGAGAAACTTTGTATAAAACTTACCAATACTATCTACTAATGTAACTACTTCCTTGTTATTATTTAATTTACTGTATGGGAAAACTTAAACAAAATAAGTTTTAATATTTATTTTTTGGCTGACTCGTTCTTGTTCATTAAACTTTTTTCACTGATAATGATAAGAAACTAGAATTATGAATGAAGGTTTTTCTTAACAAATGATTTGATTTCTCAATTAATTTTGAAATCGTAGCTTTGTACCTCTGTTCTCTTTCTTCACAATTCTAACCGATGCCAAATCTTTTTATCGACACTGCAGTTTTGTTAAAGAAAATGCAGCAAAATTCTTTTAAACATTACGATTTTATCTGTTTAATGTAAGGATGGAAGCCACAAATACAATTGTAGAGTTAGATATTTATAATACAAACTTCCTCTTCTGCTTTTACTTTCATAATTTGGGTCATCTTCTATTGTGGCATTAGTTGAATTCCTTTTGTATAGAGCCACCTAAGATACACCTACTCACAAAATCAATATAAAGATAATATCAAAGTTCGAATAAACTCAAGGAGCCCTTAACTCAAAACCTACCCACGGTTACACGAGAATACGCGTCGATTGACTTGAGTCAACGTTTTCATCGGTCTAACAAGAGCCAATACTCTCATTGAGATGCCTTGTATCTGAATCATAATGAATTCAGCACTCGAATGATGAAATCATTGTATTATAGTTATTTAAACTTTCTCCACTTGAAGTGGTAGAATTTAGAACTAGTCATTAAGAGATACGTCATTTTGGAGAGGATATGACTGCATTTCCATTAAGGATGCATGCCGAGGGATATGTGTTACAAGGGATTGAGTCATTTTGTTTTGCAAAGAATTACGTGGACTTCTATTCATTACTAGATCTTTTAGTTCTATAATACAGGTCTCTTACTAACCCTTGTTTCTCAAGCGCTGATCAACACAAAAAGTTGTTACTCCTCAGTCAAATTTCATATTAAGCTCTGTGATTGGTTGAAAGTTTTCTGGTCAAACAAAATAATTGATCATAACTGTGTCATGATCAATTAATTTGATAGCAGATTTAATTGATCAGCCTTCCAGAAACCGAGAATACGTATCTCTGATGCAAACGTAACAAAACATATTGTCACTAAAGTTTGTTATTTGAGTGATGAAAAACCTATTGTCGATTTATTTTCGCGTTGGACCTTTGTGCAAAAATATGAAAACAAAACCCTCAACTTTATAGAGCGTTTAACCCCTGACATATTTATAACAATAAATTACTGTAGGTATAAATAACTAACCCTAGGTCAAGCTCCATTGCTAATTCCATCAAATCGGTTCATTGGTTAAGCCGTGAAAACGTAACAGGCTTTACAGGGCAACTTGACGCATGACCTAGCTTTGTCTCACTCGTTCTTACTTTACAGTAGCAAGTGTGAGCGAGATAACATGATATTACGTATGAAATTAACCTAATCGGGTTCTATTTTCGCATCTATAAGTAGGGATGAAGTTTCCGCGTGAATTGATAGAGCCCATAATATGTATATTGCCTCCTTGACCTAGTAAGCTACTTAAAAACTCTTTGGTTCACTGCGAATAGGCCGAAAAGTATACATGTATATTCCGCATGAATAAAATATTCAATAGGTAAAATGTTCCGTCCCATTTATTTAGGTATACATTGCCAACGGCCTACGTACTTTCAAAAAGAAAAATTCTGTACATTTTACCGCGCAAGTATTTGAGAATTCTGACGCTTTGGATTTCCTGAATATTAGTAAATGTCACAGCATGTGCGCATTTGGCTCGATTGTATAAGAATTCTTTAAATTAATGCGTTTCAGAATGAGATAATTTTCATTTTTGTTGAGGATTTTTATTAACATTATATATTTTAAAACAAACGCAATGTCATTTAGATAAATCTCTTGTAAACTTTAAGCTAGGAGAGATTGCTTGGAACGAAGACATTGGCTTCCTATTGTCGGAAAATATGTATACTGTCGTTGTAAACACGTGTGTCCTAAAGATTACACAACCGTCCAAAAGCAACTAGTACGAAAAACAATAAATTAAATTTCCCAAAATATCACCCACTTATGTTTTAGAGACAGATATTGTACCATATATCTTCGCAGATTATCTAGAATCTGAAATATGTAGTAACATATTCACCCAGATTATGTAAATTTATTGATCTTACTCATGCGGGTATCTTCCGTACTTCAGGATTAAGAACTAGGCAATGCGCCATACCCGTTTACATTGTAAGGGTCAATAAAACATCACTTTATTTCTCACTAGCTGACCTCTGGCAGACTTCGTACGGCCCCAACGATAAAAAAAATTTTCGTTTTTTTTTTTTTCACCTTTTATACCTTCCCTAGACCTCCACGAACAATTCAAGACCAAGATGAGATAAATCCGTTCAGCCGTTCTCGAGTTTTAGCGAGACTAACACAAACAGCAATTGATTTTTATATATAAGAAGATTACTAAGCTTTCCTTTTTCGTCTTTGCCCAGTCACGCCAAGATACGCCCACGCCCACCTGCCCAGCGGTGAGCCCGGCTCTTCCAGTGAGCTCGATCACCACCATACCAGTAGCAAAGAAAGCCATTAAAACCAAAAAGAAGGTGAAACCCAAGCCCAAAGTCACCAAGATGAAGACCGGAAGCAAGACCGATTGCTGCCTACTTGAGCTAGAGGCTGAAGAGTGAGTATTGTATAGATAACGATTGATAATAACTATGACTAGCTGACCTGGCAGACTTCGTACTGCCCCAATCGGTACATAAAAGACCAAAATTTTTGTATAGGAAAAAAAAAGATTTTAATTATTCGATTTTTTCACCTTTTAAACCTTCCCTAGATCGCCACGAACAAATCAAGACCAAGATGAGATAAATCCGTTAAGTCGTTCTCGAGTTTTAGCGAGACTAACAAACAGCAATTGATTTTTATTTATAAGATTAACGTAGTTTATTTGATAGTATAATAACTTTGTATGTCGTATGGTGCCAGGTGAGTTAGCGATTAATTAATTTACTTCTTTCGTAATATTTTCAACAGTTTTTTAAGGATTTCTCTGTACCTTATCGTATTTTCTTTTCAATCGGTTTGACTGATATCTATTTTTTTATTGGTGCAGAGTTGGATATTTCTTCTTCAGTACAGCATTCTTCAGAATTGTTATCTTGTTTGAATAAGATACAGTATGTTCTTAAAACGACTTATTGATATAGCGCACGTGCTGAAGTACTATAGTACATTTGGTAAACTCAAGTGCTATTTAGTACCTGTATTATGAACTCTATGAATACAACTGTTGCCATTGTGAAAGCGAGACAGAGCATAAAATAGCACGTGGGGGTCTCTCGCCTTCACATGTAACACGTTTTTCGTTAGCAACAGCATGGAGTTTATAGAAAGCGTGCGGATAGGAACCTTACTCAAATCTTAAAATAATCATACCTGTTTCAATGCTCTTATAAATACAATCGCTCAAGCATCTCGAGAGCGAGTTAAAATTGTTCCGTAAATTCTTTCTCTTTATATTTTTTCTGTAATCTGTTTTTGTGCCAGGTATCCTTGAATTGTAATCAGTCGTTGAGATTAAGAAAACGCCTACATTCGGTGCAGATAGTTTTTTGTTTTATCGAATTCTTGTGAATTATAGTTTTTTTGACTACGTAATCGCCGCTGTTGGCCTGACTTCACATAAAGTTAACGATTGGATTCGTTTATTACGTTGCAACTTTTTATTGTGTTGCTCTAAGTCTTACGACGGGATGTTGTCGTTCATACGTTACATAGATACATTTGTTACGTTAATATATTATTTGGTCGATTTGCATTGCATTGGCAATCCAGTGTGGCATAAAGATCCATCCCATCCAGAAACCATCCCTAAAAGTCATCATTTTAAATAAGGAATTATGTACAGAAAATTCAGGGCAAAGTTTAATCCAAGCACAATTAACAAAGTTTAAAATTACTGCTTCATTACAGATTAAACAACTTGCCATACTTTAAACAAGTCTTACAATTTATTGCAGTTTTGTTCCTTTTTCGCGGTAATTTTGTTTCCTGTATTAATGAGTCCCCGCAATGCGGCTGCGACATTCTTTGCTAAGGTTAATGCTCTCCTAAGATATTTTATCGCTACGGCTTTAGGCATTGTTTTAGTATTACTTGAAAGTGCTAGGATGCAAATGCATTATCATCGTATTTAAGTTTGTTTCATTACGTGGTCTAACATAGCAATTTCAGACTGTAGTTAGGATTCGTAGAATATTATAACGAAACACTCGCAACATAGTTTTGGTCTGAAGCGGAATATTACAATTGCCTCAATGTTTTATTCCAAAATACCCTAGTTTATATAGCTTTTGAGACTGGCAAACATTTGGAAGGCCGAGGGGAAGTCTTTGCCTAGCGGTGAGACGTTTCCCCCTACTAATGACAATCTCGTAAACGTATTTTTGTCTTTTGTAAAAATAACCATTTCGGTAATTTTTACCATTTATTATGACGTTTCGGAAATTACAAAAAAACATCCAAAAACCAAAATATGTTTTATAATTTCACAGCTCACACAGTAGATCACCATCACCAGACACACTTACAGAATCGTGGCAGATGGAAACGGACGCGGCGGTCGCCGACATACAAGGCGACAAGCCGGCGCTGCCCAACCAGCAGAAAAGCGAGGAAAAGGCTGAGGTTGCACTCGTTACTAAGCTGTCAACTAAGCTCAATGGGACTGTCGTTACACCGAAGAAGGTTGCCTCGAAAGTTAATAATGGTTAGTCTGTTTTTTAACACAAATGTTGTTGGATGTATGGTAGGCAGACATGTGGTAATGTCGGCAGAAACTACATCAGTTGTACGGTATACAAGGAGTTTAAAAAGACAACGGTTTGATGTGTGTAGAAATTAACAATATGTAGAAAAATCTTGAGAGCCATACGTGGTATAAACCAACAAACTGGCTAATTAAAGAGAACCGAAACCATATTTCGGATTAAACTTGCTGTCTTTGACGTATTGATAAAAACGGTGTTAAAAATATGATCTGGCTCGTAAACACGTTTTGTAATCGATACACGTAATATCTATGTAAAATCATTGCAGATAGCACAGTATAGATGAAAACCAAATAATTTATGTGGCTTAAAATCTTAATCTGAAATTGTAACTCATAGATGTTTAGAAGAGATTGCACAGTAGCATTCGCAACTACCTCACACGGTATCTATTTCATTGATCACGGTTTAGCTAGTAATAGCTCAGGTCGTACACCGATAATAAAGGTTTCCTCGACTCACCACTTTGCATACAAACTATTTAAAGAACTAACCACAACTTCAGTACACTCTAACATGAATCGCATTTCTCAAGAACTTTAAAACGTATACATACATGCAAACAAGCCACAATCAGTCAAAAGCATTGTAAAACAAATGCTTGGATTACTACGACAATCATTCAACGCATTCAACGTTGTTTACAGATAAAGTGAACAAGGAGCAAATGTTTTTGACAGCTTTGCGCACGACAAGCCCTTTCAAATCAATGCCGTCACGCAAAGGCAAGCCCCCTACCACTTGTATACCCCATTTATCTTTTAAATCGTGTTGCTAAGGAAATTATACTGAAACGTAGACACACGCTATACAGCAATAACTCGAATTAATATAACGTAACTTTAACGAGTTAAAAAAGTTGTTTCGAAGCTATATTAATGTGTCGTTTGCGTTTCAATTCACGTTTTTCTTTGTAAAATATTTGTAGACATTTTTATTAGTCTGTATTCTGTAGATAATGGACTGCAAAATGCGTAGTACGATTATGTTTTATTTACCCCTGGCACTAATTCAATTTGTCGTCATTTCATTAGTTGTAAATATTGACTTCCCTTTTTTTATATTTACCTAATAGATTTGTCGTTTTATGCAACTCATTTCCTTTAATCATTTTAAATCACGTCTGCAATTATGATAATAAACTAAAGCGCATATAGTTGTGAAATGTTTGAAGCCAATCTTTCCGGTCATATCGATATTTAATTTAATTTTGTTTGTCTTATTTTTTGTTTTTCTAGGTGCTAATCTCTTTCTTATAGAATTTGTACACATAAAGCTACACTTAAAACTCACATAATCGCACATAGTTTTCAATCTACACATTTTACCTACTTTAGAATACTTATCTTACCATACATATTTGAGCTTATTTTGCCACTATCCTCATATTAACCATAGAACTATAAACTTTCAGAATCGCCAGTCTGCCTGCCAGAATCAGTGACGAGTTGCCTCCGTTTATCTCTGTTTCCGCGAGTACCTCCATACCTAAAGTTCGTGGGCCACGAAGACACACCCGTCCTGAAAATACCGCTGCCAATACAGAAGCACTTGAAATGGAAACTCACTGCCATCACGCCTATAGTTGTTAAGAGAACGTTGACGAACTCTGGTTTTAGATTAGTTAAGAGCGAGTGTGATACTGCCGAATGTCCACAGGAAGGTGAGTACTTGATTCAATCTTAAATAGATAGTTCACACTGTTAACACCTGTATCGGCCCTGAAAGAGATTAATTTGTTATACATTCACGTGTTGATCACTGGTTCGACAATTTGTTTTGAAGAGCCATCAAACCGCTTAAACAAACTTGTGAAGCTTAGAACAAACATTTTGATGACCCTATTTGTGGCTTTGGTTCTGAATCCTTTTGTGAGCCCAACACCTCTTAATTTTATTTTTTTTCTTTTGGGAGATAATACATTTAACTAACATACACGTTTTCTTTTTCACAGAAACAATAGATTGGATAGGTATATGGGGCAAACATATGAAATCAATAATGTTTAGAGCGATAAAGGACGGACAGAAGATGAACCACTTCCCGGGAACATTTCAAATAGGAAGGAAAGACAGATTGTGGAGAAATCTACAGAAGCTTGTGTCAAAGTACGGTATAGACGAGTTCGGTATTATGCCGAAGACGTATGTGCTGCCTCATGATATAAAACTCCTTAAACACGACTGGGAGAAGTATGCAGCTAATAATGAAAAGTGGATTATTAAACCGGTACGTTGTTTTCGTAGATTGCTATATTGTATTTGGAGATATTTTACTAAATAGATGATTATATGTCATGCGTATTTATCGGCGGCAGGTCGGAGGAAACCATTAACATATAATTGTGAATCCACTTCACGATAACTAAATAGATAACCCAGATTTTTACTTCAAAAACAAGTGCAGACAGTATCAAAAAGTTTTATCTAAAAAAACGATATGTAAATCATAGTCTATATTATGAAAAAATATGGACCTAGTATGTAGTACTTTTTGTTCAAATATATTCAAAATATCGATCATATCGCAATGCCAATGCCATATCTACAATTCATATACAGATCGACATTTACGACGTAAATAATTTACGAGTCCACAGAATGTCAATGTCTCGTTTTTATTTACGTGTGTCTAGACGATGTAAAGATTAGGGGTGCATAAATATACACAGATTTAAATAAACAATAAAATTTATCAAGGGCGAATCACTTGAAAAAATAAGGTGAGCTTTTTCAGGTGTAGTGTGACATGCAAAAAGTATTTGTGGCGATTCAATTTAAATATTTGACACATTGGATTTAAATCCGTCAAGCTGTTATTGTTTTTGATATAATGTTGGTTTATGTAAAATAATGTACATATTTAGATGATTTGTAATTTTTTTTGTTTCGTGAAGCGTAGGATCTTTATTTTACATGCTCACGACATGTAAAATTGCAGTTAATCTGTACGAAAATTATTTACAAATTAAATTGCACAAAATTCAATTTAAACCTTAAATGAAATCGTACTATTTTAAATGCATAGAATCAGATAGCCACATTGTATACCACCATGTTTGGTATTTAAAAAACAAAAATTTTCAAATTTGGTTTACAAGATTACTAGGTATACACCTATTATAATTTCTACACTTTTCTTTTTCAGCCGGCATCAGCACGCGGCACAGGTATAAAGGTAGTATCGAAATGGACACAGATACCCAAAAAGCGACCCGTAGTGGTCCAACGCTACGTATCCAAACCCTACCTCATCAACGGCAACAAGTTCGATCTCAGGCTGTACGTACTCGTCACGTCGGTGCATCCGCTCAGGATATATCTGTATAAAGATGGCCTGGCGAGGTTTGCTTCAGGTAATGGTCTTATTTATTTAACAACTCTTTAATCTAGCGTTACAGGTTAAGAAACCGAATGCGATAGCTAAACTATGGTCTTATTACTAGTATTTTTGTTGCCTGCAGCGATAATCTATTTGTCGGTCGGTTCCAGCGGATAGTTCTTTCTACACCAGAAATTTTGCGATATAGCTGTCTTAGCTAATATAGCGATATTGTCTTTATGAAAATTTCAATTTACGTCCCGCAATATGCCGCTGATTCGTTGGTTTCGCAAGATAGATGGATAAAATGTGACCATTTGCGTTACTATATTGTATAGTCATGCAAGTATAAGTTAAAGCAGACAGCAGGTTAAAGTCACATCCCTTCATGACGTGTTGGCAAAATAATAAGTCTGTGAGCTCCAATCAAGTTAGTATCTCTTGTAGTTATTTGAAACTCATACTTACATTACTTATTATTGAATTACAGTAAAGTACAATGACGAGCTAGCATCATTGAACGACAGATACATGCACCTGACGAACTACTCAATCAATAGATTATCTAAGAACTACACACCAAATGAAGACTTCGCTGCTTGCGAAGGACATAAATGGTAAGTGTAATTGTGATATTTCCATCACCGTTTCTCCATTATAGCCTTAGTTCTTGTTTAACCTTTTGCATTTGAGAACATGCGACCAATAAAGGTAAAGGTAAGGTGATTTATTATTTTGAAAACTACAACAATGTTTCATCAGTTAGCATCACAGCATAGTTAGTGATTGTTTCCCGTGTCCTAGATGTTAGATTATGACGTGTTATATGCGTGAGTTAGATGATGATGATGATACTGGAATATGCTTTTTTTAGCAGAATGTACATTTACTATGACAACTCCATCTCCCAGTTTAAACGTAAAATCTGCCATAACGGCCCATTACCATCCATTGTTTACCATTGGTTTCTGTTAAAGTGCACCAGACATCCCTTGTCGTAGACATGGTCTTGGGCAGCTCTGTCTGTCTATCAGTTACCAACCATTGATAGATGCACAAAACATTTTCTTGATCTTCTTGAACACTCTCTAAAAATAAACACAAAAAGTCTTGTGTTTATTTTTAGGCACAGAGTATTAATAAATTAACTCTCAATTCCAGGACACTCCAAACCCTATTCCAATACTTGAAGACAGAGAAGCGGGTCGACACGGACCAGCTATGGGAAGCCATGAAGGACCTCGTCATCAAGACCATCATATCGGGAGAGGCCAGCATCAGCTCGCTGACCAAGGCTAACATCACGTCGAGATATAACTGTTACGAGCTGTTTGGTATTGATGTGCTGTTAGATGAAGATCTGAAGCCTTGGTTGTTGGAGGTATAGTGTGGTTTTAATAAGCAAATGTCTTTATATACCCGTTTCGTTTTTACTACATGGCAAAGGCTTGCCTAGTCTTTTTTCGTCATTCTCTGTCTGGGCCTAAGAGAGCACAACACGCCCGTGGTTGCCAAAAGGGTCAAACGCATTCTGAGGCTTTTTAGTTGATTTTTTTTATTATTCTAAGAAGTTTCAAATACTGAAAGAATGACGCATTTCCAAATTCATTCTTCATGAAGTCAAAAAGGTTACTTAAATGTTGTCTTTTCGTATTTTTATTTATGATTTCAGTTTTAATTATATGAACAAACGTCTTTAGTATAAAAATACAAGCAAGTTTTAATCGTAACCCATTTTATACAACTTCAAATATCGAAGTACATTGTATCACATTTCGTCTAATTTGCGTCGTCAGCAATAACTATATTAATTTATTTATCTATTTGGGACAAACAAGCAATTCCACATTACATATGAGTGAATGTTATATCTAAAACTAAGTTTACAAATGGGAAACTCACACTGTTATCCATAGCATATAGTTAAACTACCTTCCGAAGTTTCTTACATGAGGCTTGTGATACATCTGCAGGTGAACATCTCCCCGAGCTTGCACAGCGCGTCGCCGCTGGACATCCACGTGAAGGGCCCGCTGGTGACCACGGTGCTCAACATCGCGCAGTTCCAGGTGCCCGTCAAGACCAACCTCGAGATGCTGTCCAAGGATAAGCCCAATAAAATGGTAACTAATTTAAAATACTGCAATGTGGTACTTCTATGCAAAAGGACCAACAATATTATTCAGATTTTATTTTTGGTTGTCTCACCTCCTCACAGCTTGCACCTATGCCTTGAAAAGGTTGTTGCGATATTTCAACTAATACACCTCGTTAACTATAAAAACTAAACTGACAGGACATGCCCGTCACGCCTAAAGCACGCGAGGATGGAGCGTTTGAATTTGTCAAATTAAAACAAAACTTAAAAAATAATTACTTCTCTTACAGCTATGTTTGTTGGTTTTTGCTTATGTATTTTTTTTTCAAAATGAAGAGAATATTGAATAAAAAAATTGCCTGCATATTGCCTATTGTTTAAATGCTGTATTGTAAAGTTTTGCCCTTTCTGTTTCCAGGCTGGACTACCGTACGATAGCCGGTTATACACAGTGTACTTGTCAAAAGAAGAGCGAGACAAACATATAATCTACACTAATATGGAAGATCGCGATATGGTGAGATAATATTTTATACATTTCCAAAGTTCTTTACCATAAGAGTATTTTGATTGTACATGATTTTCAACAATAGCCTTGTTCATTTAAGAGTGTTTGCGCACTAAAACGGTTTTGATTCTTAATGACCGTTCAACGAATTTCTAATCTAACCGCTTTATCCATTGGAAAGCGTTAGTTAAAAACAATATTAAGGGCCCCTTATTCGAAATTTACGTTTCTAGATCGAGTTTTTTTCAGAGAAATCATCATATTTAAATTCTTAAAAAAATATATAGTACAGATGCATGCTTTATCTAGTGACTTTTTTGGATAGAAACGAATTATTTAACATATTGCTCGATAAAAAAAAATTCAGAAGTAAGGTCGATTTTAAAAGTATTTTTAGTTTTATAAGACTTGGACTGAACGTAATTTTATATAAATTTAACATTTCATTTACTAATCGGATTTGTCAGGGATATTATTGGATAGAATTTTAATATGGCGCTTATTTTTTTTTTAAATAAAATAAATACGTGAAAAGTGCTCGCGCGCACCGCGCGCTCCGTGCCAGTGTCCGGCCGGACGCCATCGAGGTAGGACCTATGCAACTTTTGCTCGCGATCACAAATTTACGTAAGTGATTGAAATGGTAAATAAAAAAAACAAAATTAAGAAAAGAAGGGTGTCTGAAGTGAAGATAATCCGAAAGTGTATTGCGTAAGTACTTATTCTATAAATACGTCACAATATGATTACTTCTATACACAGAGCAACGAGAAGTCAGTATGTATAGAATTTAAAATCTATAATGGGAATATTCACCTTTATAAGGTGCAGATTTCCATCCTGGTCAAATTCAAGGAGATGTACTTACTAATATTGTGTTTTGATTGTATTATTACATTATTTTATTACGTATAAGATTTGAAAGAAATTGAACATGGCTATCGATCACAACTCACCAATACCACTCTCAGGTAGGTACAATATCACGGTTTATGGTCGCGATGTGTTTAGTAGGTAGAAATAAGCCGGCCGCGCGGCGGCGCGGCGGTCTTTCCTTAGTCACACATTCATAACATATTAGCACAATTACACAATACATATCAATATCAGACAATCAATAGTTTAGTGGATAGCACATCAAGCTAAGTATATTATTATGTTTTTGTTGCAAACTACTACTTATTACTAGCACAATATATATATTATTATGAACTACTGATTTATTTATTTATACTGTGGCGTGCCCGCCCGCCGCCATAGGTCACCGGAGTTCAAATCGCGACGGCTCCTGGGCAACGCGGGCGCAAGCCGTTTCGGTGCGTTAAATGCCTAAACTTTCGGAATAAGGGGCCCTTAACCTGTAAATGTTCCAGTACTGGGTAAAAGTGTCATCCCATAGAGAGAGGAAAAAAGCCTTGGTCACAACATTTGTTTCACTCCCTTGGTCATTCTAGATTCCAATGCAAACATTGAAATACTGGTGTTAGTCAAATACTGGGTAGCCAGTTAGGAAATGTCTACTCCAGTGACATATAAGCCTTATTAGCCATCAGGGCTAATGCCAAAAACAAATAAATTAACAGGGTTGCTGTTTCAATCATCTGTCACAGATGTTAGAGGTCACTGACGATGGCTTCAGTGAGTTTAAAAATTAAAAAAAACACTTAAGATACCGATTTTAATAATCTTTGTGCAAAAAAAAATGTAAATTGAATTATTCATTGTTGTGTTGTTGCAGTACCTGCGCGACATCCTGTCGACGCTGACGTCGGACGACGTGCGGCACCTGGTGCAGGCGGAGGACGAGCTGACGCAGGCGGGCGACATGCAGCGCATCTTCCCCGCCGCGCACACGCACAAGTACCTCGCCTACCTGGCCGGCCCGCGCTACTACAACCGCCTGTTCGACGCCTGGGAGACGCGCTACGGGAACAACCGCGAGCCCGGTAACTGATATGTTACATACTATCTATACTCTATTTTATTTGTTTAAGAAACGGTCTAAAAAAAAACGGTCTCCCGAGAAACATGTTCGGTCGTGTCCTGTGTCGTAGCTGATTAGAAAAGTTTGTCAAATGTGACTGTTTTATATTTTGGATGTGTTTTGTTTTCCACTGTCGTTTTGTTGTGTGGTTTAAAGAAACTTCCAACAGATTCGATAAACAATATGTAATGTATAAGCAAAATTTTTATCATGTTTATAGTTTTATTAAAATTATCTGACAACATAACAACCGATTTCTCTGTATTCTCACATCAAGGACAAAATGTTCTTCGCTTACCAATCGTTCATGCTTTCTGTAGTCAAATGATAGTTCTTTACCTACATGTTTACAATGTCATGCTTATCTCCCGTCAGGTCTGGAATTGCTGCGCAACCTGTGCGACATCGGCTACCACCTGGAGGTGCCGCCCGTGCCGCTCAAGGTAACACCAGTCTCCGCCGTCTTCCACTACATTATAGCTTTCATCTCGCTCATACTCACTCTCTTTAAGTTCTGGTGAAGGTTCCTATTTGTTTTGTTGTTCACGTGCTGGTAATCTTTAATAAGTCGCGAGTTTAATGTAAAGATAATTTAATTTGACCCAAATCGAATCGAAAATCTACGAAAATAATCTACTAAATTATCGAGTATAACTAATACCTAAAACAATTTTATATCATACAGAGTTATTGACAGCATTTTTAAAATGTTAATAACTATACTATACGTACTTGAAACTTTACTGTTTTAATATATTACCAACACGTGAACACAGCTTAAAACAACTTATATGTATATATATATTATTGGTTTGAGATTTTAATTTTATATAACATACATTTTAATATTGTATTTATATATTTTAATACAATTAGCCTTAAGATAATTTAAGACGGTTTTCCACTGCCATTATGATTAGGTTAACATAGGATGTTAGTCAACGAGTGTTGTGAATTGCAGGCAAGGCCTGGATTTAGCGTGGTGAGAATATTTTAATGTTAAGCATGAACTTTTCTTCTCTAGCCGCTAAGAAAATCATTTACAATTTTATTGTTAATAATTTTACAATCTTTTCGCATAAAATATATCTCATCTTTTTATATAAATACTCTTTTGAGCTTCTATAATTTTCTGGTTGTCGGCGTAACCGCTCTTCTGATTTAACTTCAGATTTGTTGCCTCAAAGTTATCGTAATATGTTTTGAGTGCCTTATTTTGTTTTTGACTGCTCTGCTGGCCATCTTATCTCTGTATAAACCTCATAAAAATATACTTACCAGTTTCTGCATTTAATATTGTAGTTGTCAAGCAATTCTCAAGCATTTATTTATGTCAAAATAGGTTTGTTCTCGTAATAAACTGTCGGATTGTGGCTGATTGTCAGGGCAAAGTGACAAGTGCGCTCAGGAGAGCATACTTGGGTTGTAAGAGCGTCGCTCACAGTAAGTGCGTAGAAAAGAGAAAAATGAAAAAGTACAAAATAGTGTGGCTACGACAAACCGTCCCGTAATAGTGTACAAACCTCGTTGGTAATAGTGGTCGAACGAAGGATGCTATAGACAATATAGACGAATATTAATAGTGGTTCAATGTTGGAAGCTAGAAGATATATGTGCTACCAGTATGTGCAACGATAGAGCTAGAATTTATGCTATGACACTAAGGAGATATTTTATAATAGTTTGTATACGTATCCCCTCAATATTCTAGCGTAGATTCGAAATAAAACGGTTTTTTACGTAAATGAAAATGTAAATACTAAAAAGTCGCATGAAGCCGATGTTTTTTTTTAGATTTTTTACTTGGAAAATATATTTCTATGATAAATTCGTGCTTTTTGTTTCTGTTACAATTTATACGAATAGGTATAAATAATGTATTGTGATGGTTATAATTATTTACATGTAAGTAGGTAGTATTTATAGCTAATGTATCGAGAGATATAGATTAATACTTGTTTACAATTATCTAGGTACCCTGATCCCACAGGTATTTGTAAGTTCTAAACGTAATCTAAATGTTATTTAATTAAAATGTTTTAAGTAGAAGTATAAAATACACATTGTCTAGTAAAAGGCTAAAATCAATCATTGTCAAAATCATGTATTTATTTAGAGATGTAGTGACTACATTTTGTAACGTATTTTAAAGATATTTTTGATATTGCATTCATAGGTTTTCTTACGCACTTTAAATATCGTTAGCTATGTACCAAAAATCGTATAGTTTCTTCTTCATATTTAGCTCTTACAAGGATGAATAGTGATGTACGTAAAACATTTTTATCGATATATCGACTAGTCGATATTCTCATTTGTTGTAGTCGATACATCTCTACGCCTTAATCATTGTAATAATGATGCTAAGTTTAGAGTCATTGTTTATAAATTAAACACATTATATTAGGTAGTGATAGGGTATATTTAATTATAATTTCCTATATAGATTTGTATTTATCGTATATATATATTATTTTTCTTGCTTTAGCTATAATTTACATTTTTAACACTCCATACTGGCATGATTCTAACTCTTTTTTACTATTCTAACGCTTTATGCTTGCGGTAAGTAATTTACTAACAATATTAATAAACTAACTTTTATGGATTAGCCGATATTTAAGTTTTCATAATCATTTTTTTATATTCTTGGTGTTTTTTTTTATGATTTAGAATTATTTTTGTACATAAAAAGTTGTCACATGTTTCTGTGTGAATAAACTGCTTTCTTTCAATCTTCTATGGACCGCTTTGTCATTGTCTGCAATGGGAATCACCTTACGCACCAATCGCTCGCTAAATGTGCTGTTCATAGACTGATATATTTTAAATCCATCGTTACGTTCAGTTTCTGAACTAAGAAAAAGAAACAAATTGTCAAATGGACAACCCTGGCTTTTTCAAAGAATTGGATAATAAATTTCACTGTCACTAGTTTTGAAACGATTTTATTCTTCGAAATTATCATTTTATGGATTTAGAATATTACTTTATCATTTATTTTCATCATAACGGCTTTTTATGCTGCTTCCATATCATTGGTATAACTAGTAGTGCGAAATTGAATAATCAAACATTAACCAAAATCACTTCGAGCTTCCGCTACTAAACATTCGAATAATATAAGATTAGAAGTTATTCTGGTTCATTGTATTTGATTACAATGTAAAACAGTTTTTTTTTTTCAAATATATTATTGTCACACGACTTTTTGTTTCCATAGTTTTCACATATATTTCATCAGTACCATCAGCAGCACAGTAATTTAGTGTCGACGTGACGCATATTTGATGTCTGTCTACTGTCTCTACGCGTTCCTAGGATATTACACGGACTAGTGATCTGAATTAAATTAAATTATAATGATAATATATCTAAGTTTGATCTGATAGTGTAAAGAGTAGATAATTATTGTTGATTTTTTTTTCATGTTTTGGTATGTTATAAGTTGATAAGGTTGGTGGTCCGTGTGATGTGTAGTTGGACAGTAGACGGGGGTCGTGCGTCGCGTATTGCGAGTGAGTAACGGTGACCTTCCCGGGCGGGTAGCCGGCGGCGCCGCTGAGCGCGTTGGATGGTTGCAGAATGATGTGGACGCGCCGTCGCCGGCCGCGTCGGAGCGCGCCTCCGTGCCCAGCCTGGCGTCGCTGGAGCAGTGCGCGCCCGACCCCGCGCCCGCCACGCCTCCCGCCTAGCACGACGCACTGATACACCGCGCGCGACGCACAGTCCAGGTGTACCAAATTGAACAGTGACGGACCCAGTGAAAGCTATGCCGAGCTTATTTCGAAGATTATTGTCCTAATAGTAGCCGTTTTAGCGTTAACCCGATGTGATTCGACAACTTTGATGCCGTAGCCCGCGTCGATCGACTCGGTGCTCGACCGTAGTTATGGTATGTTTGTGTTCGAGCTCGCCTGGAAACCGACTGCCCGTTCAGAGTTGTCGACTGATGTGTATAATTCTCCCGTCTTTGTCATCGCATTCTTGACTCAATATTACTCTAATCACATTCCTGCTCGCGACCTTTTCACTCCTTCGAAGTATTTAATACTAAAAAAATATTAAGTTTTAAAAATCTATAAAGATAGTAAAACTTTTGTGAACGTTTAGACAGGAGTGATAATGATATTGGTGTTCAAAATTGTTGTAAATCCGTGAAATGTAGGCATTTAGTTGGCTAATATTTACGTAATATTTGTTTTAAGAAATAGATAGGCCTGTAGTGTAGGCTCGATGATTAAAATGTCTACATAAGTGGGTGAAATTGTATGTGGAGAAAATGAAAATATTTGTAAGAAAATGTAGCCTTATCACCTATTTGTTTTAGGATGATTGAAATAAAATTTCTGATATGCTTACTCGGTACCTTTGTAAAGCATGCACCATAAGCGCGGTAACTATACTGAATAACATTTATTCGAGCCGCAACATGTCATTCTAAATATTGGGGTTCTACATGATAACCAAAGCGTTCAGAAACTATATTTTAGTCAGTATTCCGAGACTGATAGAAATCTTAGTGTTAATGAATATTTTAGTTTTGTTTTAATAAACTATTGTGAATGTTCTATCAGTCTGTGTACGCACAGGTAAACATACAAAATTATTTAGGATTTTGGTTCTTATGATGTTACGATAAGTTATTTTGAAATGCTATCAATGATCTGCTCCACAAGCTTTACCTGCGTGTATATAGTATTTTAACTAGTGACTTGATTTCCTTACAAACTAAAAAAAAAAGAAAACTCGAGATTCTAAACGTAAATAAATTAGGTAATTTCCAAAATTACAATGTGTTCATTGTATACCTAGAGTTTGCTAGTTTAGTGCGTATTAAGCTCGTGATGTCTTCGAGTCGTGTTCAAAAAATGGAATAATCGATAAAAATCGATGTATATAATCTTATAAAGTGTAATCGATTCGTAAGTAGATCGATCATGTTTCATTCCTTTTAATGAAAGTTAATAATAATCTCTTTGACAATTATGAAACATAATTTTACGAGTGTATTTTTTGGAAAGTGAAAATTTGTTGTTTCTTATGAATCACAAATCCAAGTTTATTGTAATTATTAAATTATTTTTCAGTGTAACAATAAATCGGTTGACACGTCACATTATTTTGATTGCGATTACCCTTCGTTGAATGTAGTTTTTTTTTTAATTATTTTATACAAATGAAGTCGTTTCTTTTTTTAAATTGTATTTAATTTTTTTACTCTATGATTTGTACTGCTCAGACAAATACAACCGAATGTGACATTGTTATTGTTTGGTTTTATTGAATTTATACGATGATTTTGTGTGTTTAACATAGTATAGTACATAACAATAATGTGAACAACGTTTTACCTATAACAAGATATGGCGGAGATTAAAGGTACCGAGGAAATCGATAATTATTTATTTTAGATGCAGGTATGGAGAAGGGAGATACAAAAAAAGGCAGGTATTGATTACAATGCGTTAGGTAACTATGATAATGGCTAAATAAGTATGTAAAAGTACCATAATTACACTGCCACTAATCGGCTTATTATTAACGTTCTTGATGGATAGCAGAGTTGCTTTTTACGGTAAAAAGCTTGTTTTTTTTTACGGTGCTTTTTACCGCTCACATCACCTACTTAGAATGTACTTATATTGGTAGTTCATGTTAGGAAAGAAAGTAAAAAAGAAAAACAAAGATAATTTTAGATTTCTATATTTGGTAATAATGTAAAATTTATTCAAATAACTAAAAAGATACTTTGGAGATGCCGGGGATCGAACCCGGGGCCTTTCACATGCAAAGCGAACGCTCTACCACTGAGCTACATCCCCGTGTGTTTGAGTTACCGAATATAGAATAAGGTTTTACGGCGTAGTGCAAAGAATAACAATGACTAATATCATTCGATACAATGCAATACTAATGCGTACAGTTGGGTACACAAGACATAGGTCATAAGAATAACAAGTTAGACTGCTTGTTTGCCTTGCCTAAATAAAGATTTGTCTTAAAAATTGCGTAGGTACCCGTCTGTTAATGGCTTAGATGTATGTAAGCGACAATATAAATTGATTAAAGTAAAACCAAATAGTATTACACACTAAGATATTAATTTCTATGTGTGTATTATGGAAATAAGGTGGTCGCAGTTGCGATTTTTCTGTATTATAAGAAAAGTATGTATATTAGCGCTATACAAGAAACAAACTGTAATAAATACATATGTATTTATTGTAAAAACCGTGCAGTCTTATCAAGAAATTTATACCGCCATTACAAAATGAAATAATGTGACAGGTATGTAAAGAGGGTTAAAAAAAAGCAATTATTCCATGGCATCTAATGCGAAGGAGTTATAAGGTACCTAAGTGATAATCAGACTTGCAGATAACATAACCATTTACTAACAAATGACTACCTACTGTTGTAAATTCCTACATCCTGTCTACTTACAAAAAGAGATATTTATGCTACGGACTTGTAGAAAATGCAGAATTAGTTGCAATCTACAACAATCTAACGTTCAATAAAGATAGGCATTTGTGAATGGTAAAAATGTACTTCGTTTAGTGTTTTCAGAATACAGTGACTGGTTTTTCTTAGTAATCTCGAATGGGATAGTAGTTCTCGTTGCACAAGCGTCTTTGCTGTACGACATAAGCATGACAAAAATATTTTATAGGCTTAAACTTGGTTATCTGGTATAAAATATGTGATTACAGAGTGCAGACCTAGTTGGGTATTACGAAATAGGTAAATTACTGATAGCTTTGAAAAGTAGGAACTAAGTAAACAATGCGAGAAAAAAAGGAATGAATGAGAATCAACTCGATTATGCTAACGAATAGTATGTAGTGGCCCAGTTTTTATCTTTGCAGGTAGCCTATCAAATCTTAAAAAGGGTTTAAGTAGGTAGTAGCACCTTCCATTTTGGAATAGCACTTAATCTTCTCCCTCGATCTGATTAAGAGAGAGAAAAACACACAGATTTGCAATTAAGAATCGGAATGCTAACAAAAAATATTTGAGATTGTGGCAGTGATATGATAGCTGTTATTACAGGAAAAATTAAACTTTTGTGCTTGGTTTTTTTTCCGCGTAACTCCGCGTTCAGTGTTGGCCAATGACATCATTTATGTAGAGAAACGAATCTAAATGAAGGAAACGTAGAATTTGGAATGATAGACCTAGCATAAAATTTTAATAGCATTACTATTTTGTTATATTGTTTACTAAAGTATAATATGTAATATAATAATGTTATTTATTAATCGTGATATCAATGGTATTTAAAATCAAACGAATATGTAGTATAGTATTAAATAATTATATTTATTATATAATTCAACATTTTTCTTTACATGATTCATAACATTTTTGTAACAATAACATTTTCTATAAAAATATACAGAAAGCATTTGACTAGGTAGCACATTAAAATTATATAAAAATATTTTAAATGGAGATTATTAATTTCGATAAATATGTTTACATTTAGCGAAGCATAAATCAATATAATACGTTTAAATACAGTACTTATTTAACACAGTACATTATAAAAACAAAGAAAAATACTGCTTAATTAGTAAAAAAAACTCGAGACATGACTACAGATCATCATCTCCAAGAACAAATGCAATAGTTAAATAAATAAACATCGCTCATTTACTATCAAATAACCACACGGTTAACGCAACGAACTGCCGCCGTCCAGTATGTAGTTTGATCCAGTAATACTTTTTGCTTTATCACTAGCCAAAAATGCAATCAAGGCCGCTACCTCATCGCCTTCCACGGCCTTTTTCATAGGCATATTACCCACAACATTAGCCACAAATAACGCCAACTGATCGTCAGTCAGACCAATACCTTTCAGCAAATTAGTTTTCACGAATCCCGGGTTTACAGAATTCACCCTAACGCCATCTGCCGCCAACTCCAGAGCAACACATTTAGTGAAATGATCTAATGCAGCCTTGGAGATATTGTACGCTAAGGCCATCGTACTAGGCTTGGAGCTCGCGATACACGAAACGTTAACAATACAACCCTTGCTTTGAATTAAATGAGGGGTGGCGAGCATCGTCAAATGATACACAGATCTCATGTTTGTATTCATAACAGTGTCGTAAGTTTCCATTGAAGAGTTCTTGACGCCGCCCATTCCAATAACACCGGCGTTGTTCACCAAGACGTCCAGTTTTCCAAAGTGGTCGACGGTCTCTTTTATTACCCTTTCTGCATCCAGATCTTCTGTGACGTCAGCGGTTATAGCGAGAGGTTTAATACCTTTACTTTTCTCGCAGTATAAGGCTATTCTTTTCAGGTTTGCTTCTTTGCGGCCTACAAGGGCAAGACTCGCTGATAACTTCGACAGGTAGATCGCTGTTGCTGCACCAAGCCCCGAACTGGCACCAGTTATAAGGATAACTTTGTCGTTGAATTCCATATTGTGTTTTGTTTATTATATCAAGGTCATCAGCTGTTAACTTTATAGACGGCGATGCACCTGCGCGTCGCTAACCTAACAACTGAGTGATGTGTTGCCAGTAGTTGTGAGATTAATATTACTTTTTACTACTATACTTACACAAATTTATGAAGGTCTCGATATTACATTAATTGTTCTAGCAGTTATTATTCATGAGTATATACTCAGATAAAAGTAACCTTCGGCAGTTAAAATCTTTGTAACTGTATTTGGGAGTAAGCTATATTATATTTTACTTATGTTAGTGGGTTAGTGTTAAGCCTACGGAACAGGAACATTATCTATAGGTAGTTTACCTATAGATAATGTCTTTATGATGATCGGCACTAAGGTCTGTGATTTTTGACTTTAACATGATATAACTATCAAAGATACGTAATAATATAACTGTTACATAAAAAGTACTCTACTTTATCACTAAACGTTATATTAACATTTACCGATAATAAATCTGATTTAACAATAAATCTACCAAATGGTAGTTATTTATTTTCTGACAACACAAACGTTAACGTCAAAACACCAGGTAAACAGGAATTGGCGGCACGTGATGCCGACTATTTTTTACTATGAATACATAATATGTAATAAGTGTAACGAATTGTAAATATACACTTATCCTTGCTGCCCAAATTTGATCGCGATGATAATATCCACGGCACGAAAACATCACGTGCCTATCTGATACTTACGTTAAACTAATAATTACTTTGATTAGATCTAAATTAAATATAAATCACAATATTATTATTACAAAAGATGATGGATCTTATCATTGGTAGATCAGGCATTTAATTTTGATTTCTTGAAATAATAAACCTGCCTCAATTGTAATGATAAGGTTTTTTTTGGCAAGATTTAATGTTTAAACCATATTGCCAAGTTCGTTATTAATTAATTAATCAATGTTGTAAGTCTGAGCGCAGGCTTCTGCCTCAACGGACCCTGTTGACTAGTTCCTTATGGATTTACTTGGTCATCATTTTTTTTCTATTACAAACTAAAAGTCTGAGTCCCATGAAAAAGCAACAGACGGACATATTTAAACTATATCGTTACTGATTAGAGCCTAGTTACTAATTATATTCTAATGAAGCCGTAGGCAAATATTGGCGTATTTGATATCCTACAAAAAAAAAACAATTGAGTAAAGAACAAAGTTTTTTTTACGAGGAGTTGAGTTGAGAAAATACTTAAAAGAAATACCTACTAAAATTACGAGGCCGAGGCTAACTGCCTCGTAAACTACACTATTAAAAAAAACAATTTGGATCAACTTTATTAAAAAAAATATCATACCTTCGAAAAGGCACAGGAAACTCTTCCTATACTAGTCTAGACCCACGATAAAACTTCAAAGGGACCTCCGGCGAGGATATATCTAAGTAATCTAGGTTCGTATTGATACATAAATTCATCTTGTCATTTATCGTGAATAACGGATTGGCTCGTGCCCCCACGGTATTGACCTCGGTTGACATAATGATTTACAGAAACCAAACTATCGTCTACAAACGTGACCGCGGCTGTGCCTCTATGCTATTATAATGTTGGTATTATTGTTTTTTTTTTTTTTAAGTTCCGGTATTTGGAGCGGTAAGGTTAGTTAAATTATAATATTAAAATGTACGATGTTTATATTTAGTGTAACATAAGTACGAAGTTACGGACTCTGTAAATTTCATAGATGGGACCAACTATACTTTTGAGTAATGAAAAAAAGTTTAATAACTTTATCAGTAAAGCTTAAATACCTATAGGAGCGTAAATACTAGGTCTGTGAGTATGCCAGAAGGTGCAGATTCAAGTCCTGGCTGACTTTTATTTTATGCAATTCGCAACTAGTATTTCATTACAAAATAACAAAACAAAAAGTGTTTTATTAGTTAGTGCGAAATTGCAATCATAGAATTATTATTTACTGAAGTATCGTGTTGTACCTACTTGTAACATAAAATGATGAATAAGAACCTATTTAAATAAATAATTTAATACCATTGGCCATTTTGATATTCATTTGGTTTTTACTTCGAAATTAAACAGTCGCGTGTTAAGCTATTAACTTACGCATAAATGTTTATATTTCTAAATTCCTAAGAATTTTACAATTATAATAAATAAGTATTATTTTTGTATTTTGTTCAGATTTAACTTTGAAAATCAAACAAAATCGATACAAGCAACCTAGGTGACTTATTTTATGAAGGCACTGGTAAGGTTATTATGCCTAATAAAATTAAGTGTAATATGAGTACAGTTTCTTAGACAAGATAATCAATAAAAAAAGGATTTTTTTATCGAACAAGAGCCTGAATGTACCATGACAAAGGTTTCAAAAAATCCCATTTGTTTTGTTTTTCTGTCGGGATTGTCGAAAATACTTAAACCTGCATTACAGTCAGTATAAATCATGCTATATCCGTTTCTGGGCCAAGCCATTCGTCTTAGGACCACATTTACATATAAAACATTCCTATATATCAATTCGGCCTCGAATGCAATTTGTGAATGGCGTCCATAAATAACTATTTTCCATTTGACACATGGCGACCCTTCGTTTAGACTGCCAGTGTACCGCGGTCTGTTTTCCCGCCACTATTTGACAGATGCGTTTCTTTAGGTTGGTAACGTAAAGGATTTTCAAGATCGGAAATCAAATCAAGTGTGAAATTCAATTGGGAGCCCATAAATATTGTTGCTTTGAAAAATGTTACACTTTCCGACATTTTAGTTTCTTTAGTGTGACATATTTTTTATTTCTTGCACGTATTTTTGCTGCTTGTTGTTAAGTATGTTTTATTCAAAATATTTTGAAATAAACGAAGGATGTTCAAGATAAGGTACTTCGTCATTTGGTTTTGAAATAAGTAAAGTATTTATTTTGTATTTTCCGTTTGAATTATTGTCTGTACTATTTATAGTAGTAGTAAAAAGGTATGCACACAATCGTTCAAGATAAAGTGAGGCTTTGTTGCAACCAGTTCCAATAGAAAAATCGCTAACGCATCTCGAATTAAAAAAAAAACCTTAACCTTTCCAAATAGTTTTCCTTTAAAAAAATCTCCAAAACAGCAATATCTCACCAGATTGACGTCGATAGATAGTGTAGCAGAGCTTACATAGAGGCGTCGTTTGTATAAAACATTCAGTTTAATGTGCCGCGCGATGCATTGCGCCGTTACCGCGATCTATAGGTTGGTACACCTGATCTATAGAGTAATCAGATGATTGCGTTATGTTTTCCTGGTAGTTGGTATCCACTGGTGTGGTATCCTGGTAGAATGGAAATGGGGTTCGTTAATTGTAGCTTGATTAATTTTATGGATGGAGTTTTTTTCTTAATGTTATCGATTTTGATAAATAGGTCGTAATTATTTTTAACGGATCTAAATTGCCGCTTTGTAACTTTTACATTAGTATGTAGACATATTATGGTATTTTTTAATAGACCTTGGATAATCTAGATTAAATAGTATTTTTGTTATTCAAATACCTAACGTATTTAAATATCAAAGTTACAATTTACCCGATACTAGGTACTAATGACCCATCTGAAATTTGAAATTGTTGCGAATTATGACAACACCAAAAAATAAAGGATTCTAACGATAGGTACCCCATACTTAGGTGTGTCACAATCAGTTCATGTTTTTAGTAGCTATGATGGAATAAACACTCTCAGTGACTCTCACTAACTTTTGGTAGCGTTCCCAGGGACAGTCAACCTGAGTATTTGATATAGAATCTAGCTTGAAACCTCTACGCTTTCCTGAGAAAAAAAAATTGTCAGGCAAACATAGAGACTGACTACAAACTACTACAAAGTGATCCAATGAGCGTTCCGTTTATCCTTTCAAGGTACCGGACCTTAAAAATATAACTTAGACACCAAATTTTTGGGCGGTCCCGTAAGTATGGGGTCTGTGGTAGTCTTGTAAAAATGTTTAAACGTTAGTTCTTTCCAGTCTTAGAACAGTTGTTTTGTAAAATAATAGTTGCGTAATATTACACAATATGAACTTATGAATCGATGTTATGATTGTATAGAATTCAAACGCTTTAATTACACAATAGCAAACATTTGTACAATTGGTTGTACACGTAATAAAGTTAAATAAAACAACAACTTGTATAACCATTTCTATTAATCTAATACAAGGGGATGTAGCTCAGTGGTAGAGCGTTCGCTTTGCATGTGAAAGGCCCCGGGTTCGATCCCCGGCATCTCCAAACAACTTTATTGCATTCTCCGAATTGCAGGATTTTTAATTTCTTTTACTTTGTTTTTCCTTAGGGCACCATAAGGTCTCTGTCCTTTTACCCTTTCACTATAAGAGGATATTATTGAGCCTCAGTCCTTTTCAGTCCCCAGTCAGTGTTCAGTCCAGTAAGAGAGTAAAGGGTGTATTCTAATTTATGAATTCGCTTTCTAGTGAAGCAGTCAACGCCAGGTCAGGCTTGATGAATTGCAAGGCATTGCCGCGCACCGACCAAATGCGGGAGTCGTCGCATGGCGGTTCAGGTTTAGCCATTAAGAGTCTGACACTACCCACTTCCTCCCCCGAAGAGGTGGGAGTCAATGATGATTCTCCTGTTTTGCCAAAAGAAAAAGGCTAAGTGCATTGATCTGCTAGAAAACATCTGTTTAAAGGTGAAACAAATATAATAGAAGAAGGTTATATGGCTCGTATGTCGAAATTCTAAAGTATGATTGCACAATTTGATACGCCTGCTGTACGGAATTCGGTATCGCCAAATGTCTGACTAATAATACATTTTTTATGCTCAATTGGATAACTTGTAGTGTGCAGAAATACCTACCCGTAGTATTCAAATGAAAAAGCGTTAGTATCTACGTATTTTATAAAAGAGGTTTTAATAGATCGTAAACATTACCATGAATAATACACGGGGATGTAGCTCAGTGGTAGAGCGTTCGCTTTGCATGTGAAAGGCCCCGGGTTCGATCCCCGGCATCTCCAAGACTACTTTTTTTGCTTTACCAGGTCGTAAAACCATTACAACAAACATAAGCTTTAAAATTGTTATTACGTTAAACGATTTGTGACCAACATTGCTGATATTATTGTAAAGAAGAGTAGTCTTCACAATATACAATGTCTGAAATATTATTTTATTGATCACTAGATTTCTTACTAATATTATAAATAAAAATACAAACAATTCTTTTCTCAATTCTTATACTCACTTTACACTAAAAAAAAACGAAAAGAAAATCTCAACTCACACAAAAAAGTCACGTACCAGAAGATCGTTTCGAAAAATTCGTAATTCGAATTTAGAACTCAATGTTACAAACATAAACAGTTTGACAGTAAAACAAAGATGGAAGTTAATTTGTGGATAGATTGACAATGTCGGTGCGTGGTAGTAAAGTGTAGATTAGTGCCGGGAACACCCCGGATTAGCTATAAAAACTTTTTTTACAATCGTCACTAGGGAGTGACGTAGTGATGGGGTGATATCGATATTTAAATGGACAAAAAATCACAGGGCCTCAAAATCCTTAATTGTGAACTACGAGTAGGTACGTTATTCTATTAAATAAGTAATAAAATCAATGCTGTATTTTGTGATAATGAAATTGGATTAAGTTTTTTGAGAAATAAAACTCTGAACACTAATATAAACATTTGATGATTCTGAATAATCATCAAATGTTCATATTAGTGTCCATTTAGGGTCCACAACAAAAGATAGTCTTTAGTACTCGATAAAACCAATTAGCATGGTTTAAAATACATGGTAAACATTTTTTTTTCTTTTCATCTATATTTCATCCTACTTATAATATTAAAGAGTAAAAGTTTGTAAGTAAAATCAACCCATCCTGTTGGGGTTTTTTACGCTAAGAACTCACGGAGCGATTTCTTACCGCGCCCGCAGCGGTTGCGGGCCCGCAGAGTCTGTAGAAAGCAGATTTACATGTAAAAAACAAAAGCACAACTCACGACGCGGTTTGCGCCCGCAGACTGTGCGATTGTTTGCGGCTCCCGCGGCACCGGCGGGCAACTTGTAGAATCGCGCGGGCCGCGGTCGCCCGCAAGCTTTGCGGTTTGCGCCCGCGCGCTCTGCGGTCGATTGGCGGGCGATCGCAGTGGCGCAGAGGCCGGTCTTGCGTCTGCCGCTGCGGTTGCGATAGTCGCCCGCAAACGTGGCGGGCGATGATCGCAACCGCAGCGGCTGCGGGACCGCGCGAATAAGCGGTCTCGTGAGTTTGGAAATAAATTCGCGGTTCCGCAACCGCTGCGGGCGCGGTAAGAAATCGCTCCGTGAGTTCTTAGCCTTACTCTTCCACGTTCAAATGGCTGGTATAATCGAAATTCGCTAATATTTTAGTAGCTATAATCGAAATTCGCGCGGGCGAAATCTCGAGACAGCTTGTTCAATTATAATAGCTTTCACTTGCTAAACACTAATCATAATTAAGTATAAGGCATCATCAAAGTTTCACGTCAACAATATCTTTAAATACATACTTACACAAATGCTAGTCCATATCTGCAGTAAGTTATAAAAAATATGTATAATTTTCTTCGTCATCCCTGAATGTTATCGATATCGACACTCTAACATCCCTATGAAGCCATAACTCTTGGTCGCACCTAATTTGCATTTCTTTATTGGATCGAGGCGAAATTGAGAAAAATTCTCCCGCGCTCTGTTTTAATTACAAAATGTATATTATTTACATTTAATTTACTGCCCCTTAATAATTGGCAATTTGAGAAATTCTCGTTTGAAATAGTAATGAGTCAAATCTTATTCAGATCGTGAATTTTACGTTTTAGTACTTAACTACTTTACCAAAAGAAAGGATACCGAATTCTGTTCCCTACAATTTTTCATTCAAAATAACTAGATACGATTGTGTCAATTCAGCAACAAAACAAATATAATTACTTACATTCTTTTTAATACTAAGAGCCACTGTTAGCTAGTATATTACGTAGAGTTTGTAAAACTGTAGTTCAGGGTACATCTTAGTTACATGTAAATAATCTTTGTTGATAATATCTGTTAAGATTATTTTGTGCCTACCAATGTTTAGATTTTTCTTCGTAGAAAGATTTACAATAATTAAGTAACATTATGTAAGTACATATATATTTTCATACATTGAACTAAATTATCATAAGCTTACAAGCTAATTAAGTAAGAATAGTTTGAAATATAATTTGGAGATGCCGGGGATCGAACCCGGGGCCTTTCACATGCAAAGCGAACGCTCTACCGCTGAGCTACATCCCCTTGATACTATACCTACCAAAATTATTATTTCTTTCATTATTGTACAATAGTAGAATTAAACTTATAAACGGGCGAAGTGGCGGGCGCAAGCTTCATATTTAATATTTTAAGGCATACATATTTGTAGTAATTTCATTTTTCTAAGAGGCTTTTTTTTTTTTCGTGGGAAATCATCAAATGACCGCGCCTGCTGTGGGTGCAGCGGTAGGGAGTGTCAGACTTTTACTGACTAAAACCCACTATGTTCCTTCTGGAGCCCTTTGGGTGCCGGGGTCGCGGTAACTCTCACGAACATCCCGCAGCCCCGGCAGGCTCTGGCCCTTGAGGACCCCGCTTTCTAAGGGGCCTGGCATTACATTCTGTTACCAAGCTGACCCCGTTTGTTTTTTTTTTTAATAAAAGACAATTTGGACGGACCTATTGGTTTAGTGGTTAGTGGCCCTGACTGCTATACCGGAGGTCGTTTATCAGTTGTCTAGTACTCATAACACAAGTTACTTTAGTATACTTAACTTGAGACTAGATGGCGTTGTGCGAATCTTATAGAATATGCAAGCATGTATGCTTGAATTTTCTACAAAACCACTTTAATAAACCACAACACACGAGTTTTTTTAGTACAAAAATATCCACTAATGCCCTTCTGAATTGCTCAGAATTTTTGGCAATATAGGTAACACGATGACGGCGCGGCGCCATCTAGAATCTAACTAAGTATGGATTTTATTTTACTGTATTATGTAAAAATGCAGGCTCAGAACAAAAATGCAATGTGTAGTAGAAAAAAAACGTATGATAGTAAACGCTGTCTTAGGTTTTGTTGCTTTGTAATAAAGGTCATAACAGTACCTATAATTTGGTACTGGAGAAAAATAACCGCTGTATTTAAATACAATAAAAGTAAGATTACTCTCTAAACGCGTCAGTAGCTTTACCGACTAACTTAGCTATAAGTCACAGTTTCCAGTCCTGTCTGAGGTTTGAAATTTTCATCGTATTATTTGTATTTAATTGTTTTTTTTACAGGCTTGTAATGGATATTTATGAAAGAGAATTTAGTAGAAGATTCTGAATTTTTCACTGTTTGTTAAAAACAACAAACTTTCTGGGGTATATTTTTTCTATAATGTAAAAAGTAATTATAAACTAAATTGGAAAATAATTGCAATTCAATGAACATTGGTACAAAAAAAACAAAGCAATGTACTGGAGATGCCGGGGATCGAACCCGGGGCCTTTCACATGCAAAGCGAACGCTCTACCACTGAGCTACATCCCCGTGTACATTGATTGATGAAATACGGAACTGTATTCTGCAATGTTGAATTACTTAAATTGAAGTATACAATTGTTTAAGTTACTAATCAAGATATACTTCTGTCAATATACAGCTGTTTAAAGTTTGTTCGCAGAAACTCTTTGTATGAACTTAATTGAGCGTATTGTCTTAAAATAATTACAAGTACTTAATGTTAACCTAACAGAAAGTACACAGTCGTTGCTTATAGAGGCTAAGATCAAGTACATATGGTATTATTATTCTTTACTAACTTTTTCATCCGGTTTCGTCCGGGTTAGAGTTTCTCATTTCTCGACCATTTTTATTTCTCGGAGCACGAGAATTCCCGACAACTATTTCCCGGGAATTTTCGGGTTGTCGAGAAATATGGTTTTTTTTTTAAATACGCTTTTTACGCAATATTTATTAATCAAAAACATTAACTATAGAAAACTTTAATTAAGCGAACAAAATAAACTCTAGTGATATCTTTTAATCATTAGGTCTACAAACAATTAGGATTAAATAGTCTTTTTTTTTTTGAAAACAAAATATTTTCTAAAAACAATGTCATCCATTATGGCACCATAACAAAACTTAGTTAGTACCTAACATTACTAAATAATACACAACAGTACTAAATAATTTACTTTAGTCTCTGTCTGTACATACTACAAACTTTTCTTTTCAATTAGGTATAAAAAATAACAATCAGACTAACTTAACAATTACGAGTAAGGTACCTACCTTAATTTAGTCTTTGTATGAATCAACCATTAAATATTTGTTATAAATGGACAGTCTTATCAGTAAACATCAGTCAGAACCTAATTAATAATCCTATTCTAATCATGTCAATACAATAAAAACTTAGATCTTTACATACTAAATAATTTACTTTAGTCTGTGTACCACAAACTTTTTAATTATGTAACATAAAAGGATAATTTTTCAATAAGTAATTATTAAAATAATCAGACTAGCTTAATAGTGTAACCTTAGTTAAGTCCTTGCAATAAATATGCCCACTAACTTGTCTATTTACTAAGGAAATAAGCCTTTAAAAACAAAAGAGCATTTATAGCATCATCTGACAATCGGTTTCGTATTTTTGTCACAAAGTTTCCAGACAAGGAGAAAACCCGTTCGTTTTCTGTCGACGTAGGCTTAAATTTTTAGGCTTTAATTATTATTACTGAATTTCTCGATTTCTCGACTTCTCGACCACTGTTTTCTCGTCTCGAATAAGGCAAAATTTCCCGGGAATTCTCGGTTCGAGAATTCTCGCAGAGAAACCCTAGTCCGGGTTGAAGTCCGTTAAATCTGAGAATCTTATAAAACATTAACTTCTTTTTACGCAGTTCGATAAGATATAGCCTATATTAAGTATAGCCAATATCCAGGGTGTCAGCAAACTCCTTACCAATTTTATCAAAAGTGGTGCAGCGGCTAAGTCGGAAGAGGTTACAAATATACACACATACTCGCATACTTTCGTTTTATTACATAATATAAATCAAAGTCGCTGTCTGTACTGTAATCTTTGAAACTATTTTTTATAGATAGAGTGATTCAAGAGGAAGGTTTATACATATAAACCTTACATAAAAATACTACATTATACATGTACATGGCTGGGCATAATTTGTCTATAATTTGTACGTATTTAGAAATATACAAGTATGTTTATCAGTTGTCTAGTACTCATATTACAAGCTCTACTTAGTTAAAGACTAGATGTCGTTGTTTAAAAGTTGTGGAATATTTTACTGGCTTAGCTATAAAGGATCTGAATAGGCATGATAATAATTATTTTCTAAAGTCCGTCAGGTAGAGTGAAGTATAATATTGGATACGTATTTTTTATAAAACATAAATTACTCGATATACTGTGCATCGAACTAACGCAACACGTTACTTCTATGAATAAATTTTGCTTAGACCTTACGTCACAACCACAGAGACATGACTCCTAAACTTTAAAGCAACTATTTATCTGTCATTTTTACTGCAAAAATACGTTATTAATATTTTGAATTGTGTATGTGACAAACTAAATCTTTCTTTTCTTTTTAAACTCACTTTTCATCCTTATTATGATACCAGAAAAAACACCTTTCAAGACCTTTTTTTTTATTCACGCACAACTTTTCTGCAAACATTTTTCTCCTGCCAAACTGTATAACAGTTTGATAAGACGTAAAAAAATTACAGTTTGATGGCAGACGTAAAAATCTTAAATACAACCCTTGACAACTCAGACTATAGGTACATGATCTAAATATAAATTCTTACTAATATTAAGACATAATTAAGTGAGAAACAGCACTAAATCATGGCGAAGTCAAGGGGGCCGCAGGATCTCTTGATGGCATTCCGAGAGGACCATAAAAATATCTCCACGACTCTATGAGGGATTAAACTCTACAAGATATGGTTATGGAAATTAAATGTAGATATTAATGCCTGTTTTAGGGTCATTGACATTTCAGGAGTTATACGAAGATGTATAGATTTTTTGGTGTTACAGGTAGACGTCATAGGAAAGAAGCAATATTAGCAATCAATTTTCGAGCGCAAAAATTTAAGGTTATGTGGTTCAGGACATTTACAATATTTTTTTTTAATAGAATATGAAAGCTATTTTTAATAAAATCTCTTTTATTCATATTTTTTTCTTCTAGCAACCCACCTTAGTTTCGCACGGGTGCAATACTGATGTAATAAACATGTAAACCTTCCTTTGGAAACATTATGTCTATTAGAACCGGATCAAAAACGACTGTGCGTTTTTGAAAAATTTGCAGTAGGTACAAGTCATATGGAATGACAGATAGGCGAAACAATTTTGTTTTATGCTATGTAGTGATAGCAATTCTTAAACTCCAGCAGTCTGCTATCTGCTTTACTTTGGGAGTATTTTTTTATCTTTCTGCCTTATTCCCATTTATATTGGGGATTGTTGCCTTAAGAATTTTATTATAGAGCCTTATTATAAGACTTTAAACTCTACTCTGTAATGTTTTCTTATGGTTACTTCTTCATTTTGACGTATTGAAAACCATAATTAATCGAATCAAAAAAAAGGGAGAAGCTCCTAATTCGTCGGAATCTTTTATACATTTTTAGATTCCATAAGATTGACCCATAAAATTCTTAAAGCGCCTTTAAAGAATTTAAGAACAAATTCTGTCTTTTCAACACACGAACTTTGTAAAAACACTTATACTTTTTAAAAGCAAAAAATCTCTCTTCTATTCTAATTCCAAACATCAAAGATTTCCAACAAAATTTCGTTCACTTTGCGTAATTTCGTATACGTATACCCTATACAGCAAGTAATTCAGTGCGAGCCGTGCACGTAGTCGCACGTGACCGGCATGCCGCCGAACTTGCGTTGATCACTGTACCTAGTACATATTGTACCAGCGAATATTAAACGAAAACCGAGAGAATTTTGCGCTCATCTTACTATTGATGTGGAGGAATATTAATAATCTTGACGTTGCTGGTTAGGTAGATATCTTGTTATAAGTAAAGGCTGATGTAGAGACTGTCCTAAATTCAGTTACTCGTTTTGAATGTAAAAAATATTGGGAATATCTTGCCTATCATGGCGTAATAAATGTTAGTGTTTTTGGTGTCATTTATCTCAGACTTGAAACTGTATCAAGGTTACATAAGTATGTAATTAGACCCTAGGAAGGGTCCAAATACAAGCAAAACTTTTTTACTCCAAAGAAGAGACATCATTTTACTTTCGGAATTTTCATAAAGAGCAAAAAGACTTATTTTCATTCTTAAAAAGCCAGAAGTCCAGAACAGAATCCGAAACCTTTAAACTATCCTTAAATATCCAAAACAAACACCCAAAACATTACATTCACGTGGAGGCTATACACACGTAGATATATGTGTGGGGTACTCTACGTGACTCTCTGACTCTTGCGGCGGGTGATTAGTGATGAAAAACTTCTGGTCGCAACAGCAACTGTAGGAGACAACTGCTTCTTGCTTTTTGATAAGTTATAGTAGTTGTGTTTTTGAGGTATTTTTTGTGAACGGATGTGTATGAAAATGGATATGAATCAATTTTTGTAGTCAGATGATGTCGTTTACTGTGGAGTCTACTAGCTCTACTTTACTAACAAATTGTGTTGCTGTTTTTAAAGGTAATTTTTGTGAATGCGTTTTTGTAAACGGATGTGTAGTGTAGGTGGAAAATGATTTTTTATAGTCTGATGAATTCCTAAACGAAGTAGGCCGAGAAGACTGGCAATATGATATCGATCACATGTTACGAGGTTGCTGTGAAGTGACTAAGGGTAGAAATCTGAAATCAAGTAAGGAAAGCATTAGAGAAATGAATGTTCTAATATAAAAAAAAAACATCATGGTTAATGGTTAAGACATTTAAATAATATTTTCTCACTTTTATTAATCTTCATGCTAAAACACGAGCAAAAGGAAAACTATAATTATTATTTAAATTAATGCTTCTTGCCGTCAAAGAAAACCCCAAGGACCCTCAATAATCACCTTCACATCAACTACCATCCTGAAACCTATAAAACAACCTTAAAACAAGTCAGAAGTAAGACGGTATGCACTTATATTAGTTTATGTGACTACCGTAGTTAAACAGCTATAAACCGCGTGTCCGGGCACGTCCGAATCGATCCGGTTACGTGACGGGACGTGACTGGAGGGACGGAGGCTGGGACGGCGGGACCGCACTGTTTCCACGTGTTTTGGCGATCTGAGGAATGATTTTCATTTGTTTTTTGTAAGTTTTAGAGTTTTCTAGGCTAGTCGTATTTCTCCTATAGTAATGGTGATGCATTTTTTTAAACTTATAGAAGTGATAAGTTTAAGCATACTAGCATATACGAGGTCTGTGAAACTAAGTCATAACTTCTCTAAAAACCGTTTAGCTACTTGAGCACCGGTATTGATCGCTGTAACTAGAGTCAATAACGTTTCGAAAGACTGAGAAGGCCTACTAGAAATAAAATCCTTTTAAAATTGTTCGGACGTTAATGAAGAGGTGTGTAACAAAGTTGAAGCCTGTACAAATATCATACGCGTAATATCAAATATCCTCAAATTAATATAGACCTAAGATCTTCCAAAAAAATCTACGTTTTATAAAATTCCTTAGCCTTACATAGACATTGGCAGCTCTTAACCCCACTGTCAAGTTAAACCTTCATAATACAGGTGTTACTATGCTGGCCACGTGCTAGGTAAATAGGGGGCGAGGGTTCGTCCGGGGTGGAAAAGGGGCCAGAGGGGAGAAAAGGGGCCTATTTTTTATTTCATTACCACCCCCTGTTAAGTAGGTGATAGTGCTTCGGTTTTGATTGTATGGTTTTAAAAGGTAAAAAAAGTATTGAGAAATGGTGCAAGGTGTGTGTGCTTTAATGGTTTTTTGTAAGTTTAAAATGTATTGTAAAGGAAAAGTGTTAAAAGTAAAACAAAATCTATTGCAATTGCTTGAAGAAAAATCTGTACGTGTTTTAAATTCTTTCTAAATGTAAAAAAGAAAAAACATCCTTACATCTTCATTCATCATTTCACTTGTTCCAATGAGCGTTTAAAATTCAATTGGTATGTTGTTATCGTGTAATAACTAACTCCTGCGGTCTATTTTGTAAAAAAATGCATACTAGCAGTAGTAGTCTACCGAGAACCAATCTGATATGTAACAACTTTCTACAACCAATATGACGCAAATAAATTAATTTGAATTTGAAAAAATAATCCCACAAGTAATCAATACAGATAATATTCACAAAGCCTACTTACATGCAAATCACGATCGCACACGAAGTAATGACTAATGCAAAATCAATCAACCGTGGATTTAGTAGCTTCAATCTAGACTTGTTTTTATCCATACTACAGTAACCATACAATTCATACATTCCATACAATGTAACAAGAATTCCATAAAACAAACAACAAATATTACAGTATCACAAAGTTCAATCGCGACTTTCCATACAATATGACAAAAAATGCCGTGACTAAGGGCTGGACACAAATTGTTTTTGCCCAAAAGTGGGCTGTTTTTGTGGGGGTTATATTAAAAAAGCGACAGAGTAAGTGCTATACGATTGAGGTGACATGTGTGTGGACAATGGGTGGTGGCCATTAAGTAAGCGGGGAATTTTGCAAATCGAAATTATTGAGAAGAAGACGTAAATTATACGTTGTGTTAGTTAATTTAATTCTGTTGCGATTTGTTCAGATAATTTCGTGAAGGAATCTGTGCAAGTTTCTAATATCTACAATTTGATAATTCAGTCAAAGCCAGCGCTTGAGATGAATACATTCGTCTATTAAATCAGGCATATAAGAGATAGCGATCACCCGGGTACAAAGAACAAAAATCTAAGTGTCCTATGACCAACTTTTGACTGCACGGATAGCCGAGTGGTAAAGGTCACCACGCCAATTACCACTGTAAGCGATGTGTCGCGGGTTCGATCCCCGCGTAGAACACGAACATTTCAACAGAATTTGTGCGACCCACAAGCGCTTGTTCTGAGTCTGTGTGTCTGTGAAATCTCCCGCGATACAAGCATATAATTTCTTAGTGAGGGAGTCCTTTAAAAAAACACAAAAACCTATGGCCTTGTCACTAATTCCTACGATTCTACGATAGAATTAATCGACACATTACTACCCTTACCCCAATTATTATTTAGGGTCGGCGCAGCATATCTTCTTCTTCCACACGTTCCTATCTGACATCATCTCACTTTAGTAAAAGTCCCAAAACCTCTTACTAGCTGCATCATCATCATCAGTGGCCTCTAACATCTATGACAGATGATTGAAACAGCAGCCGTGTTAATTTATTCGCTTTTGGCACTTGCGCTGACTAACAAGGTCTATAAGGGATCGATAACGCCGCTACTAACTGCATAGATCTTAATAAATACTTTACAGTACCGTTTGTGACGTCACCGTGCAACTCCACACTGAACATCTGCCTACTTCCATCTACGGCCAGCGGCGGGATTTCGCCACAACTACAGGGGAGTACCTATCCCTGCAGAAGTGAACTCAGACATTGTGTAATCCACGACCCTACAAATTTGTGTGCTTCCGACTGTGGTTTTTTTTTTTTAATATACATTAATTATTAAGGTAATCCGCCATTTTGTTTGTTTTCATTATTTAAAACATCACCAGCCGGCACACGCTTATGCTATCCCCGCTGGTCTGCGCGCCCTCACTAATGGCAACGCGGGGAGGTAAGCTCGGACACTTGGACTTAAGGCGAGTTGTATCGTAAATCATAACACTAATACCCCGCCAAGATAAATAGCTTCGTATTGATTGTTTCATAAAGTAAACTTGTAGGAATTAGTAGTGGTAAAGGAATGAGAGGAGACAGTGAAATGAAATTAGATGAAATGGTTTAAACTGCAAATAGGATAAATGTTAGGATATATGTTTTACATATTATCATGAAACTTCGAAACAAACTCAGGGGTCATCGCCTTTTTTAAAGTCCAGACTAGTCCAGTGTCCAGTGTGAGGTTAGTCTTGTTTTGAAGGATTGCTGTGAAGTAGTTGAGGATAGATGTATGAAGTGAAAACGGAAAAATACTTGCAATCGTTCGCAAAAAAATAAAATGGAAATAATAATTAGAACGTTACATCGCGTATGTTATTTTGTTTTGACTACGTTGCTTTCTGGTTCTAAAAACGCTAATTATTTTTGGTGAAAAGTCCAGTGTGCAATTTGACATTGGAAATAAATTAGGTTTGGTAAACATAGGCGATCTTTTAAGAAACTCATTGAAAGAGTAATAGAAGCAAGTAGGAAGCCAGGAAAACCAAAAAGTATGTAGCTAGATCAGATAAAAGAATGGTCAGGAGTTGATACAGAGAGGTCAGAGATCTAGCAATAGATGAAAAGAAGTAGAAGTTGCTACAACAGCTTATTATGGCTTTAAAATATTTGAGACACCTCAAAATCAACACTATCTATTTTTAGTGTAATTAATGATGTCACAGTGCCTATGTTATTGATGGACTAAATTAATTGTAGCTTGTATGTTTTCCGCAAAAGGTCAAAATCTTAATTTAACCATTTGTTACTCATCCAGCTAACCTAAACACAGACTTTGACTGTTAGTTAGAGAGCTGTGAAAAATCCACCTAAAACCCAAGATTCCGTTACATTGGAATCTGATAATCCCTTTTGAATCTTACCTTAACAAAAACCACACAATTCCCTAAATCGAACGAAATCCGATCTCGAAAATGGCTATAAATAAAAATGGCGACAATGAGAACGTTCGACAATTGGCATGTTCGTCAAAGAGGCTTAATAAGTTTCTGCTTACTTGTCCATCATCACTACAGTTTTTGTAGCTTAGACAACCAACAAAATCACCCAAATTTAAACCTTAAATACATCCACTCACAGTTCTATATCCCTTGCAGATGATCTGCTGAAATTTTCAAAAATTCACAAGGGTTTTTAAGTTTTAATACTATAGTTTTAAGGTTTGTTTTCGCTTGAGTTAGGTGCACATCAAAGGGCTAAGACGAGTGGAGAAACGGCTTCTTACGTGTAGTTCCGACTCACTTATTTTGTCCATACTAAGACAATGTATGCGGTGAATTCGCAGTTCAGTCGCAAAAACTCACGCGGCGCTTTAGGGTTGACAGATTTAAGTAGATTGCTTTTTTTCTGTTGTTTTTTTTTGCATATGTGTCTGGGTAAAGGGTTAATACAATTAGGTTATAAAAGGGATGTTTTTTCACGATAAGGAGTAACGTATAAAATAAATTCGCAAGTTCAATCCCCGCATAGGACAAGACTTTGTGCGTTCCACAAATGCTTGTTCTGAGTCTGGGTGTCTCTATGCATTTGAATCGAATGTCGGTGAAACCCTCCGCAATAAAAGGATTAAATTCTTTAGTGAGGGTGTCATTATGAGTGTTTTGTCATAATAAAGTCTTGATGTTTAAATTCTTTTACATACAAAATTTCAGTGTAGGGCTTATAAAAATCACGTGATGAGTATAATGATGATTGACTGTAACGGATGATACGAGTATACACCTGAATACGTCAATACTTGAAATCAACGCCAAAATTGTTTGGAAAAAGGCTACGCAGAAAAAGTATTTGGATTTACTTCTAAAAAGAAAATTATAAGAAAAACACTTCAGCTTTATTAAGGTGTATTACCTATCAATATTCCATTATGAGGCAACCCTACAACCGATACCGCGATAGTAATAACATTGTGTGAGTGAATTCATCATGTACCATCGCGTCATCGTCATAGCTCATGGTTATGATCTATTGTAGGGCCGTATACCCTATCTACACCATGACGGAGTTATCTATAACATCGATATTTCTATCTAACAATTCTCCCATTTAAAAAAGCAGAAAAAGCTATCCGACTTTCCCATGAAAGCTGCGGTTAAGTTATATTTCTTTTAATGTTAATTATGATTGGTTGAACAAATGGATATTACATTTCTGTTCGATATGTTGACCCATTGAAGCATAGCAGTGATGTTAGAGACAGTAAAATGACTAATTTAAGAGTAATTACTCCACTCTGCAGCTGTGACAACAAAAATATGTTAAGTGGAGAACTTCTTTAGACTCCACTCGAGTCTTTTTTGTTTCGGATCGACTCCTCTGCACTGCTTACCAGCTTACAACTGCAAAGTGATATAGAGTGTAGATTTTGATCTCATTTTATGATCTGATTCTTTCCCATCCACTTAGCTAAAATGCACCTTAATGGCCTAATGTTCCCACGTTTAACAAACACCCTTAAAATGTATGCTATATCTATCAATTAAAGACAAAAAAAGAGCATTTAGGCAATGATATTTAGGCATCTTAAACTTACGTATCGTTTCTTTTTATCTTGTCATTTCCGTTATTAAATAAGCGTGATTAATTACAACACATCGATCAGTGTGAGTAAACCTTCAAATTAATTACTTATGATAACACGTTATATCAAACCTAATTCAAAAACAAAAAGTAGAGATAGAGCAATTACTTAAAAGCATTCCGAGTCGTCAAAAAATGAATTCCATTTTTCACCTTCAGTTGTAAATGAGAAAATATGTACTGAAATAATAATTATAATTTCCTACGTACATACGTGTGTAACATATTTGTTTTTTTCTTTAAAGTAAAGCAATTTTTCATTAAGAGCTTCACATAACTCATGTTTGGAACGCAAAGCAGTGCCTGTGAAAAATGATAAATATTTTAAGTGAACTTACACTTTTTGTTGATTTTCACGGCTTAGCGCCTTCTAAGGAGGGTTCAATAAGAAGCTTGAGTGACTGGAGAGTAAAAATATTGTTATTGATATTCGTATTCGACTTAATAGTAAAAAATCAAAAGTATGTACTACCCGTACATACTTTTGATAAAACAGAGAGCCAAGATCGCGCAATTGTTATTACGAGTGAAATTTCAAACGGGGTTAAGATGGCGCTGTATAGTGTATCTATTCGTCGTAAAGATGTACGTGTAATATTTTGGCGGTAACCTTTCATGCATTAATAAGAGGGCTGTGCATTAAGGGATTTTTATACTTCAAGGAGAGAACTCTATAGGTTTCTAGAAAAAAACTTAGTAAATGATACTCATTTCACTTTATAGACAACAGTTCAACAAATTAAATCTCTTAAAACTATTCAAATATCTCCAAAAAACGAAAGTAATCCTACCTTCATACTTAACATATTATTTTTCTTCCTCAGGCAACTAAGTCTTCTTTCCCAGCATACAAAATAAATCTTTCCAGTACAACAAAAAGAGCTTTATCTTAGAACGTTATCTCTGTAATGTGGTAATAATATTCTTTCATACATAATTCACATTTAATTAGTAAGGACATGCACTAAAAGTTTATCGCTGAGCTATTTGCAAAGTGATTGTAATAAATCGATCTGTGAGTTAGTTTTTGTTTGTGATCGTTAGCAAGTCGTAAATGGAAAACTTGATCCGGTTTGAAGAGATTAACGCTTCATGATTTGTTAACTATCAACTGTATTAGTTAGTAAAGTATAATAAAAAAAAAAAGGTATTGTAATTTGATAAGGCAGATGCAGACGTAAGGAATAGATGAATTATATTTTGGTCTTTAGTTTTGAGTTAATCTAGTTCTCGTGGCCTTGAGGTTCTTTTTATGGATTAGAATGCAAGAGGTGCAAGTTCGATCCCCAGCGCAGGCATGTACCTACCAATGTGACTTGCACAAAGTTGTATACAGTTTCTTAATTATTCTAAGACTCTCTTGACCAACTGTGAAGGAAAATATCTTGAGAAAACCTGAATTCCAAATAAATTTTCTCAAGTGAAATATTAGTCGTTGGTGCTAGTTTCTTCTCTAAATACCTGCTTACCTTTAACCCAACTGTGGGACTCTTCTTCTACCACTAATTCTATTAATTATTAATAAGTACCGTAAATAAAATCATAATAAGAAAGCAAGTAATGGAAAGGGTTTGAAAAGAAGCGTGCCTTGCTAAATACTGACGTCCGGTACTGCCTGGGCGGTTGGATAACTACCATATTTAATGATTGGTCAATTGCTAGCAATTAGGTCATATTGATATCATAACGAGACATCATAACTCTAAAATAATTATATTTTATTCGTATCAGAAATTTTCTCTTAATTAAGGAAACAAGAGACCCCAATTTGATGGTTTTGTTTTGCAGATAACTGTTCAATTGGCAGTGAACTACTGCTTTATTTAAACGTAATTAAACTATAAAATGGGCTGACGGTGCAAAACTAACCTGCTAGTTAATTAAAACTTGTATGGAGTCCAAATAAATAATACCCTGAAAGTATGATAGATATTCTTTGGAGTAGACTGTTACTTTTTTAACACTATATAATTAAAATAGAGGTAGAGTTTGTTTAATAACCTTTTTTGTTTTCGACTTATTTTTCTTTTCATTCTAAACCCGTGATTGAATTCACGCCGACCGGGTCCTCTACATTAGTCGCTGTCAATGTATGTATTCGTTAATACAAAATAAAAGAATCCATACATACATACATTTTATCAGACATTCATCTTCAGGTTGTAAGCGATAGAAAAACTAAATGCTTTACCATAACACCATAACTGGCTATAGATAGCCGTAGTGCGTTTAATAAATGTCTCTGGGTATGAATGTTAGATTTTTATTAAGGGGCACTAAGGAACGAACCAGTGTCCAAAGAGGTTGGTTTAATTTTATTTTGTTATGTACCTCTTATCACAGAACTTCAAGGGAAGAAACCCGGTCCTTTTTAAAGGCTTTCATGAGGACACAGGTCCAACATGCAGAGGCCTTGTTGAGAACTTTAATCTAAAATGTGATGAGGCACATAAGTACATAAAAATACTAAGCTGGTATCATAAAAGAGATAAGTTATTATTTTTCGTTTTAAAGCAATTTGTTGCAATATGTGTAGTTTTATGTAATTTGCTGCGTCCTTACACGGTTATGTATATAGTTATAAGGAACTGTGTAACTGTAGCTGTGTACATTATGCAATAAAAAAAATGAATTAATTCAATTGAAATTAAATGTAAAAAATGAACGTGCCCATCAGGCCAAGTCACACTATAAGTGTAGACGCTGATTGAATCGCTTTAATGTATGGCAATGCTGACAAAGCGACTTCTTTTAAAATAATATAAATTCTGTACTTTTCACCAATGTTTGTCATAGTCCTCACTTGTAGAAATATGATCTGTCTACATACAACAATACTTACATGTATGTATGTAAGTATTGTTGTATGTATAACAGCTGTCGATAAGCAAATGTAAGTAATATGAGTGAGTATGTTTGTGAATCGTCTTCATTGTGCCCAAAATATGCTACTTACAGACGATTGGAATCTTACCTCTAACATCATAAGTTCATATCCACATTCTTTTATAAACATAATATTTAATTTGGTCAGATTTTATCACAGATAATAAGAAACAGATTCCAGAGCAGTATCACAAGCTGTACCGTGTTCTATTGTCTTCGGTCATCAAAGGTCTGTCACGAAATCTAGACTAAGAAACACCTCAATACAAATTAGATTCCTCACTTTTTATCAACCCCAAATTAACTTAGATCCCTTTCATTGTTGGTGACGAAATATTTAGCATTCAGACGTTAAAATGTCGACAAATAACGAAGTTTCCTAACATATTTGACACCTACAGTAGGGTAGGTTCCTCTGCAGACATCTCTCCTCATTGTTCCACTTTTTGTCGTCACAAAGGCACCGATGATTCGGACTGCCGGCATCCGAATGATCCGCAACCATCGTGTATCGAGCCGATGGAATGAAAACACATTGTCATATACATTGTAATTGTATATAATTGGTATTTCTCAAGAACAATGACGCCAAATTACTGTTTGACTGAAATAATTGCGTTATTTTTTTTTCGTTTTCATTACGAACGTCGCTTTGATAAACGCCGATTGTTTTGTGACGATGAATCGATTATTTTGTATCGACGTTGTATGAAATGTCAGTGGACATGAACCGATGGTTATTTCAAGGGGTTTTGTATAAAAACTCTTGCGCGAATTCTCGTGTAAAGTGGTAATTTTGATCTGATAGTCTCTTATGGTTACCTCGAGGCGAATTAAATTCGTTTAAGTTTACTTCGACAAAAGTAAATTAGTAGCGAGCAAGCGTGCTCAGGATTGTAAAAAATATTGCTGTAGAAAGTGTTATGTTTAATTAATTTAATTAACCGTCCATATTATGCTATTACATTAAAAGCTTAAAAATATAAAAAATAATTTGCACCTAATCGAATATTAACAAATTAATTTAGACATAATTCATAATATATTCTCCTTAAATTTCTGAAACTTTTCGGACATTTTAACACAAATTAAATTGAGTTTTACTCAAATATACCACTTTTTTTTTGGCTTTGTCGTATACTTACAACTTACAACTAGACTACTTACAGCTAATAATCAGCATAAAAACAGTGTGATATTTAATCAGGGTGGCAGATCGGATATCATTAGTATTATAAAACGTCGGCACCTATCTTAACCCCTCATCTGCCGATCCGAATCAATCTTGCATCAAATCAATACCAATCTCACTACCTTCAAACTGCAGTTAGGAATTCCAAGTTTTTGCGCTAGTACAGTTTACGTCAGCCTATTCTACCGAGTTTCTTCCATTTTATTTGAAGTATTAATGAATAACAATAAGTGAAAAAGTTACGCAGTTTGATTTAATACGTCTTCTTATCATTCGATTGAGAAGATAAAATGCGGCAGCAATGAAAGGGGCTTGTTCGTTTTAGATTTTATTTGTTTGTTTGTTATTTTATTTATGTTTTGTTGGCTTTTAAAGTACCGATGAAGGGTGATTGGTTAATGAAACTGATTACTTTAAACACTCGCTTATTTTACATAGTTATTGTTTTATTTAATTTGTACTCAAATAGAAAATGGTTGATGGTGTTTAGAGCTTACAAATTCAGCCTTTTTTGTCGAGTCGTTAGTAGATTTGACATACATTCCCTGAGCTCAAAAACCGATAATGATTTTTGGGCAGCTGCAACTAAAAAGTTTAGATTTATTGCAATGTAAAAATGAATGCACTAAAAACATACCTAGGTATATAGTTTGTTTTAATCATCATTGTCATCATTCCCTTGCCCTTATCCCAATAATTATTATTTAGGGTCGGCGCAGCATGTCTTCTTCTCCCACACTTTCCTATCTGATGTCATCTCGTAAAGCAGCTCTTTGCAGCCATATCATCTTTCACACAATCCATCCATAGTTGTTTAAATACATGTGTAAATAACTATCCTTCTGGTTTTAATCTTGAAGTAAGTCAGTCGCGTGTGAGGTCTCAGGTTCTATTCCCAGGCGTCACAAAAAGTATGGCACGTTTTTCTTGACAATTCTCAGTAGGTTGCCAATGGCGATTAGGTTGTCCTGTATCTAACAGGCTGTAGTTGCGTGTGCGCATCTTTGATTCTCTATTAATCATGTTTTGAGAATGAATAATTTATATCCACGCGATTTTATATGTGTAATGTATACCTATTTGTTATCTAGAGTAAATGAGGTACGAAGAAAGCAATCAGTTTTGATCAAAGTTAACTAAGAACTTATTATTCTGTATTTTACGATTTACTTGCCTAATGTTCAGTTTTGATGGCTATACTGATACTATAAAAAAAAATACAGTAATTTGTATCGTAGATATTAAACTTCTGTAATTGTAAAATAAAGACGACATTGTGTTTTGAAAAATTGATCAAAAATGTTACCTGTTAAAAAAAATGCTATATCCTTATTAATTATCACTATTAATCTATGTATGCAGGATACTTAGTCTAAACTTAACCTATCCTATCTAGACATCCAGAGATCGTTTCCAATCGATTTTAATTAATTTAATTGACGCATTAATAAACTCTGTAGAGTTATCTGATGGGGTTAATTAAAGCTTACATTAATTACATTATAATTACGGTCGGACAATGACGCCACCTGTCTGCAGAATGCCGAACTAACGATCAATACGATCGATCGATCCGTGATGCGCGGGCGCAGACTTAAATACTCGTACACCAGAGGTTTTGCGATTATAGTCTGCATGTTTCAATGGTTTTTTTATTACGAGAAGTAATATAGTGATGATTTTGTTCTTATGGCATTTTTTAAGCGATAACTCTGATTTAGACAATTTTATTCCTTTTGTAGTGTATTTGGCAATACTTGCTACCTTTTCATGTGGATAGGATTTGTGTTTTTTTTTGTATAGGTACATTGTAATCGTCTTTCGGAGAGGTCAATAAATTAGCAAATACAGTAAAAAATATTCTTACTGGCTTAAGGTAAAGTCATAGGTAGTGTAACTTCCGCCCTCGCACAAAGCTGTCACGGTTAGTACTTTGACTCTTGATTTTTGATAAAAATTTAAACATTCTATAAATATTTAAACTCTTAACGTACTCAACGAGTGTTACAAGATATATTCTTCACCTTTTAGGCGTCATAATGCTAATTACAGTAAGTAAAAAATTCTTATCGTTTTTCTTTGGAAATAAAAGCTACATTCCTTTGATTTTCAAAGCCTTCATTCATATTTGTATAAAACCCGCACAAGTAAATCTTAAACTGAATTCGATCTTCTAAAATTAACACTCCAATCGATCAGATTGACACACAATCTAATAATACTGCAAAACAATGCAAACTCACCTTTACCGACCAGAATATAAAGCCCAACATAAACGCAAACATAAAACTGCAATCAAACAAGTCAATATTTAACTTCAAAATTAAAAACAAAGAAAATTCGGTCTTATCACAAAGAAATAAGAATCAAAACAAAGGCAGGTTGTTGTTTGTTTTCGATTGTTAAATATTAGTGGCGGGTGCGCAAGCGCACAATAGCGGGCAGCGCCATCTGCCGGCGCGCGTCGATCATGGGCCGCGCGACGAAAAAATCGCGTCGTCGAGCTCTATTGATACGACATTGACGGATTCGGGGGATGTCGGGTAGGGCTGCCACTTTTAGAAAGTAGATTAAATTAAAAAGTATTTTTTGAGGGTGAGGTTTAAGTTGACAATATGGTTGGCTGACTCATTAGTTTATAAAATGGATCGGATTGACATAAAGTTGTCTTACGTTATTAAAATACAGATGTTGCTAATACCTTATCCCTATTTTCTCTGTATGTTATACAACGTTGATAAAAGCGAGAGGCATTAAATGAAACCACATATTCTGTATATCATTATAAGGCTACACAACAAAAATCAAATCAATGTAAGCAATAGTTTAGTCACAGGATATTTTTTTAGTTTTTTTTTAGTTTGAACATGCTGTATCTTTCTGATTAGGTGACTAAGTTTTATAGGCAAAGTTATCTAGTTGGCTCCGGTTGGGTCCGAAACTAGTCGGGCTATCCCGATAAATACGCGTGAGTAAACCGTTATAACGTTTTAAGTATGAATCATCCTCACGAAAGTTATTATAAAAATATTGCTTACATTGATTTGATTTTTGTTGTGAAGCCTTATAATGATATACAGAATATGTGGTTTCATTTAATGCCTCTCGCTTTTATCAACGTTGTATGAGAACTCTCTTTTTGGGACTGATTTTTAGTATTTACCTAGTTGGAACAGATACAGGTTAAAAGGTCAAAAATAAAACATTTGACTGAAAGTGGATCTTTATTGCTAGGTATTATATTATTGCATTTAATTATGTGAGCTTATTACCAAAATATTTGCTTTTTTAGTGGTAACTGTTTAACGTTATACACGCACACAGTTTTCCAATCCCAACCAAATTGTAGTCATCATCATCGTCATCATCCTGCCCTTATTCCATTTTACTTGGGGTCGGCGCAACACGTTTTTTTCTTCCATTCTCTCCTATCAGACGTCATGCTATCATTTACTCCTTTTTCATTCATATCGTTCCTTATACAATCCATGCATCAAATCGCTGTGGCAACCCTAATATAATATACATGGCACAGACGCCGCCATGACATGTTTACGGGCCAATTATTTGTATGGATTCCGCCGCAATAATGATTTCTTGCGTCCGTCCGTCTGTCCGGTCGTCCGTCGGTCTGTTCGGCCCCATTTATATATTCCAAGCGTTTTTACATCGGCATTTTGAATTTTGATTTTACGCAACTTTGCGTCAAAGATTTATTGATGATTTACGTAAATGTAAAGCGAAAAAGTTCACTCCAAAGTAGAGCAGCCGTCAATCAATTTGGGTTTGTAATAAACTAGTTTTTGGACCGCGCCGGTGTGTCTGCGTTTTTGACTAATGTGGTAACACGACTGCGTTTCAAGGTGGATGAGTGAAATTAGAATTTACAAAATTGTGTAGGTAAGTGTGATAATTTTTAGCATGGTCTAGGGTCTAATGGCTGTGATTTTTAGGGTTCCGTACCCAAAGAGTAAAACGGAACCCTGTTACTAAGACTCGGCTGTCTGTCTGTCTCCAGGCTGTATCTCATAAACCGTGATAGCTACAAAGCTGAAATTTTCACAAATGATACATCCGCTATAACAGCAAATACTAAAAATTAATAAAAAAATGTTAAGAGGTGTCCAAATATAATAAACGTGTTTTTTTGTATTTTTTTGCTTAGTATTAAAAACGGTAACAGGTAGACTTTGGCTGTGTATAGGTAGATGAGTACGGAACCCTTCGTGCGCGAGTCTGAATCGCACTTGGCCGGTTTTTTTTTTCTAACCTCGATTGGACAGATGACACAACAGTCTTAATAAATAGGCTTCATGTAATTTAAAGTTTTATTATTTATTAAGACCTACTGAAAGATAAATGTCGTACTTGATATACCGATGAAAATTACGTGCTTATGCAGGTGATATTTCATTTGAAGTGAACATGATCTATTTGTGTGGCTCACATACATATATTTCATGCTGCCTACTTGAAGGGCGCACGCGCATTGCATTTTTCATACCATTGGAATCAATCTCCACTGTTTTCTATAAAGTTTGAATAATGAACGCCTTGATAAACAAGTTGTTTATCTTTTAATTTGAATTGTGGAAATATTTAGGGGCGGCCTTTTTTAGCTGTGGGATACTATACACCGTGATTTTTAGGTCGTTTTAAAAAAGTCGTCCACACAATGTATCCGTCATAAAATACCTCTAGGCGCGAATATAATTTTTTTATCATTAATTAAAATAATATGCATGAAAAAAATAAATAATACATTGGAAATATGAAACATCCTGTTAAAAATGTTTACGTATCTAACTGTTGAAGATACATGCTACATACTTACTGCGAACATTATGATTGCAATAGTAACACAGCTGTTTTACGCTAAGGTGAATGACCTGTGATAAGACGCCGCCGCGCCGCCCGCGCGGCCCCTTTGGCACAAGGTTCGGACCGCGCTCACTACAGAGTGTTCGTAAAACTGCCTTGTGTCATAATAATGAATAATATTTTTATTCATTCAAATCTTAAAAAAAACATATTTTTTTATTATAAACGTTTACTAGTCATTGGATACATGAACTGGGCTGCTTTTTTAAAACGACCTAAAAGTCACGGTGTATAGACAAACGAAAAATAACCTAAAACTTAACTACCCCTATACACCTATCTAATTTGTCAATAAAAAGTGACTCAACAAAATGTATCGGTAAGAGACGAAGCAAGTCCAATCAAATGAATATAAAAATGCGACTGATTTTACTCACTAATACACTAGCCGCACTCTAAAGATATCGACACCCCTAATATTAACAAGGCGTCTTTTCCATGGTTTTACAAAGTCTCGAGTATGCGAGACCTTTTCAAAAAATATTAACATCCACCCGTTAACAACCACATTACCTATTGAATAGCTCCATTCGCGGTATAGGTGAGCCCGCTGTAACACAACCATAGCGCGATTCAGACGGCCATGAACAGCGCCATCTGTTGAGGCGACACAGGCAACTCTGCTACACTAGCAGTCGCTACACCAGTCCGGAGATTTGTCGAGTGTTTTGTATATTGACCTACTACAAGCGCGTTACGGTTGCATAATCTAACCTGTATGTTTTAAATTTGAAGCACATCGATTCGGAACGGTAGTGACAATGCAAATGCCTAGCGATTTTTGTCCTCATGATTAACGTAATTAACTTAAGACTGTAAGCATAATTGTTAAACGTTATTTTAGTAAATACCGATGTCATTTTCAGAAAATAGAAATCAGCTTAGTTCCCTCCGAAGCTATGTTTGGGCGTACATCAGTTTTTACTTGTTGTAATATTTCGTCCATATTAGATACAATTGTAGCCACGTGAAAGTAGGAATAATCCAAATATTTAGACGCACTCTAAAACAAAATATCGACACCCCTAATATTAGCAAGGCGTCTTTTCCATGTTTATACAAAGTCTCGTATGCGAGACCTTTTCAAAAAATATTAACGTCCACCCGTTAACAACCACATTACCTATTGAATAGCTCCATTCGCGGTATAGGTGAGCCCGCTGTAACACAACCATAGCGCGATTCAGACGGCCATGAACAGCGCCATCTGTTGAGGCGACACAGGCAACTCTGCTACACTAGCAGTCGCTACACCAGTCCGGAGATTTGTCGAGTGTTTGTATATTGACCTTTATTACAAGCGTGTTATGGTTGCATAACCTAACCTGTGTGTATTAAAGTTGGGTTCGAAACGGTAGTGAAATTGCAAATGCCTAGGGATTTCTGTCCGCATAACTAACATAATTTACTCAAGATTGTAATCATTGTTCTTTTAGTAAATACGTCATTTTCTGAAAATAGAAGTCAGCTTAGTTTCCTCTGAAGCTTCGAGTATGTTTGGGTGTGCATCAGTTTTAACCAACGTGAACATAATTAGCTTTTGTAAGTATAAAATAAAACTACGCTTAAGTCTTGTTCTGATTTACATAAATGTAGTCGAAATATAGTAAAGTATGAAAAGTAAGGAAAAAAGTAAAACTAATTCACTTGATAATATGAACAAAGAATGAACTGCTAAGCTTTTTGGAATAATAGAATACAAGGGGATGTAGCTCAGTGGTAGAGCGTTCGCTTTGCATGTGAAAGGCCCCGGGTTCGATCCCCGGCATCTCCATCTCTTCAGAGTTACGGATTTATTGCAATTTTTAGTTTATATTGAGTTATGGCATTTCTATTTCTATGGATTATTTTTGCTTTTCATCTCATTCACTTTTGGAGAACAGTTTAGCTACTGTCAATTTTTTAAACGTAACCGTAGTGTGAAAGAACTCGTCACGTTTTTGATAAAGAAGATTTTTGTATAATTTAAGATTTTAAGAAAAAAATATGGTCCCAATTAAACTCGTCACATTATCCAGAGAAACATTGTGCCGACCCCGAATAAAAGGGATAAGGGCAGGAAAATGATAATGATGATGATGACAACAAACATTTTACAGATTCTTCGAAAATTAAATTTGATGCACACAGGCGAGCTTATTTCGAAAATGGATTATCTACCAGCAAACCTTATTATTATTATTAAATTGGTGGTACGCTCCCATCTTCATATTTAGGCACCATACCTAAATTTATTTTTTATTTTCATCGATACCTAGCATATAACTATAATTATTATAGTTGAATGGCATAGAAAACAACAATCTCCCAGTTATTTTTTTTTGTTATTTTTGCAAAAATTCTAGTCACTTGTAATAATTCCAGTTTTCTTGATATGGGTATAAGGTCGGTAATTTACACCCAGTTTCAGAATCTACACTTTACCAAGTAAAGGTTTTAAATTTATTTTTGTCTTTACATACAAATTTACCGAGACATACAGTAGCTTGAAATTTAATGCAAGAGTAAGGATTACAAATATTTCAAGAAGGCTAATTATGATGGATGAGAAAGAATAAAGAAATATGGAGAAGCTGGGGATCGAACCCAGGGCCTTTCACATGCAAAGCGAACGCTCTACCACTGAGCTACATCCCCTTGTACTAAACTGCTTTATTAAGCGTATAGTTCTATCTTTTTAAATGTTTAGAGTAACACCTGTCCAAACGAAATATGAATTTGACACTTGTAGACTTGCTTGGATTCAGCAATTTATGTTAGTAATGTTTACATATAGCAATCTGACCACCATTTTCGATTTAAGAGAGAATAGTGTTCCATGGTAATCCTGATTGTTAAATTTAAAATTTCCTCACGTATAAACAGATTAAAGAAATATGTAGTTTTTCCATTGATAAAAAATTTAATCTACACATTAAAACATCAGTCCACCCGTGACCACGGTCGGTGCAACACGATCGAAACGTCGGGAGAAAAGAAATATAGTTTTATATCGCAAACAAGTCCCGTTGGTCGTCTAAAAAAAAAGATTTGATTACGAAAATCTCGAATTTAACAGCTATATGATACAATTTTGTATGGTATATGTCTTCCACCTCTAAATTTTAGAGGTAGCACAAGATGTGTAAGCGTTAGGCGTTAGATTACCCTTAAGCGTTAGATAAAAATCCCAGAGGTTTCTTATTGCATTACTTTGAGCAAAGTGGAAGCTAATTACTATTACTGTGGCACAATAAAGTAGATTGGAGATGCTGGGGATCGAACCCAGGGCCTTTCACATGCAAAGCGAACGCTCTACCACTGAGCTACATCCCCTTGTACTATACTTCTATATTCTACTGTTCTCTTTGGTATAAATAGTACTCTTTGGTACACTTGAACAAATAAACTATGAATCGAACACTAAAATACTTGCTTAATTATATCCAATACAAAAATCCCTTAGCAACAACATGACAAAGGAAATTCCGCTCGTTCATACATTTTAAAAGTTAATGTCCCTGAATCTCAAAAGTCAAAATTTTGAAAATTTTCTAACATCTACTTTTCCCTGCTTTGTTATTCATTTGGTGTTGGCTCAATGAAAGTTTGTCTTCCTATCAGTCTTTCTACTCGACATATCAGCGTTAACGATTTTCTGTCACATATTATCTATTTATAGTATTACCTACCTATTTATACTATTTATAAAGTCTCTTCCTTTTTTGATTCTTCTTTATCTGAACTTTTCTATAATTTAAATTTCCTATTTTCTAGGATAAGCTAAAGTCTTAACGTAAGGCTAATTATTGCTACTAAGGCGCAATAAATTAACCCAGGGCCTTTCACATGCAAAGCGAACGCTCTACCACTGAGCTACATCCCCTTGTGTTAAATTATTTCAAACAATTAATTTTATTAAAAGCGCAACTGGATAAACACCAAGAAACGCTAATCACATGACGAATAAGGATAACCAATTGTATCGATTAAGCACTTTAGGTTCATTAGTAAAACAAATATCGCAATCAATATCTTACACAATGCTTATACAATATACATGTTAAAGTAGGTGTCAAAACATCTGTTTTTTTCGGTAACAACGCCTTGGCGTAACGCCTGGTATCTATAGTCTACACTAATGGGTCATAGAAGAAGTAGTTCCCACTAGTTTTAATGTATGGATGTCCAAAACTGTTTCTGTCTGGAGCCTGGCAAAAAAGATGAATGAAGTACTTCGGTGATGGTTGGTTAAGATGGTAAATGTCAGTATAGCTCTTAAGTGTTCAGGGTGGAGAATTTCCATAAGTATTTCTACCAGTATGAAAAGACAGGTGGACATAGGATTTTGTGAAATTTACAAACACTAATTTTGTGATTATGTTAAATTATAACAAGACATAATTCTTGTTACTTCTACATTTTTGAGAAATATGCAAGCTAATTACTACTACAAAGGCACAATAAATTTATTTGGAGAGGCTGGGGATCGAACCCAGGGCCTTTCACATGCAAAGCGAACGCTCTACCACTGAGCTACATCCCCTTGTGTTAAATAATTTCAAACAATTGTTTATATCAGAAACACAACTGTATAAATGTGAAGAAACGCTATTCAAATTACAAATGACGAAAACCGCAAGACTCATTATTAAAACAAATACCTTTGTCTCTACCTTACACAATGCTTTTCTATGTTAAAGTAGGTACCAAAAACATTTGTCTCTCTATTAGATGTCTATATTAAATGCCTCCAATCCCATCCCTTTACGAAGATGCCTTTGAGTAACGCCTGGATTCGGTAGTTTACAGACATAAAAAATAAAGAATTAGAAGAAAGTGGTTCACACTGTACTGCATATTTGTATCTCCGATATTGTTCGAGTCTGGTTTTTGGTAAAAAGGATGCGCCAAACACCATGGTAGTGGTGGTAGGTAAGAATCTCCTTTAGACTTTTTTAGCTTTTGGGGTGCAGGATATACCTACATAACTATTTTCCGACAGGTATGAAAATACACATCTCAGATTAATGCAAAGAATTCTGAACTTACATATAGATCCCTGATTGCGATGTAAATTGGGCTAATTAAGGACATTATGATGTAATAAAGTAATTTGGAGAGGCTGGGGATCGAACCCAGGGCCTTTCACATGCAAAGCGAACGCTCTACCACTGAGCTACATCCCCTTGTGTTAAATTATTTCAAACTATTGTATCGATCAGAATAACAACTGAATAAATTAATGAGAACCACAAGTCACATGACGAATAATGAAAACATGTGAAGACTGAGCAGCTTATATTTATTAATAGCACAGATACCACATCAGTGCCTTACACAAAGCGTGTTTCACGTGTTTCACTATAATGACGTATTTGAGTAACACCTGGAATCAGTATTCTGTAACCATGGGTCATAGAGGAAATGCTTCTACTAGATTTATGTATGGATCTTCAACAGTGTTCCCGTCTAGTCATCATCATTCCCCTGCCTTTATCCCAATTATTAATAAAATTGGGGTTGGCGCTGCTTCTTCTTCCACACGTTCCTATCTGACGTCATCTCTTACGTAACGCTCTTTGCAGCCATATCATCTTTCACATAATCCATCCATCGTTTCTTCAGTCTTACCATCAAGTTCCTGGCAAAAATGATGAAAAACACTTCGGTATCAGTTATTGAGATAAAAAGAGCCCGTATACCTCTTTATTTTACAGGGTGGAGGATGCCCATAAGTATTTCTTCCGTGTATAAATAATACTGATATCAAGGTCATGATCATAAGGTGTTCAAAGAGATTTAAGGAAATAACTCATGTTATGATTACTAGTGTGTTTTGAGCTAATTATATTTACTAGTAAACAATAAATTAATTTGGAGAAGCTGGGGATCGAACCCAGGGCCTTTCACATGCAAAGCGAACGCTCTACCACTGAGCTACATCCCCTTGTATTGGATAATATCAAACAGGTAATTTCATTGGAAGCACAACTGGATAAATAAGTAATGAAAAACATCTGTGTATTGGGCAGCTTAGGTTCATTAGTAAAACAAATATCGCCATTGATATCTTAGACAATGCGTATGTTAAAGTATCTGCCAAAAACATCTGTCTTCCTTTAAGAAATCTAATTACCTTCATTTTAAGCCTTGGATCAGTAGTAAAAGGTAAAGGAGCAGTAGAATAAGGTATTCAATAGGTTTCCACGTCTGCAACTGCAACAGTGGTACTGTGTGGTGCCTGGCGTAGGAGAAGAGCATAACACTTGAATGACGGTTATTGAGTTAGTGCGAGTCTTTATAACTCATTTTATACCAGGGTAGATTATGTCCATATATACCATAAATAAAGATACTGATCATAAAGAGACATGGGTAACCGTAGAGATTTGCTTTTTTACAAGGAATTTGTTTAAATGCGGTGTGATTATCGATGCGTTTTGAGCTAATTAAGGAAATTATGATGTAATAAAGTAACTTGGAGAAGCTGGGGATCGAACCCAGGGCCTTTCACATGCAAAGCGAACGCTCTACCACTGAGCTACGTCCCCTTGTGTTAAAATGCTTGAAACAGTTGTGTCCATTAGAATGACAACTGAGTAAATTAATTGAGAACCGCTAGTCGCATGACGAATAATGAAAACATGAGTAGACTGAGCAGCTTAGGTTCATTAGTAAAACAAATATCGCTGTCAATTCTTAGATAATGCATATGTTAAAGTATCTGCCAAAAACGTCTATCTTTCTTTAAGAAACCTAATTACCTTCATTTTAAACCTTAGATCAGTAGTAAAACGTAAAAGAGCAGAAGGAAATGGTATTCAATAGGTTTCTACGTCTGCAACTGCTACAGTGGTACTGTGTGGTCCATGGTGAAGGAGATAGGCGTAACAATTGAATGACGGTTATTGAGTTGGTGCGAGTCGTAATTACTCATCATATACTAGGATAGAGTATGTCTATAAATATAGTTACTATAAATAAAGATACTGATCAGGAGACATGGGTCACCGTAGAGATTTGCATTTTTACTAGGAATTTGTTTAAATGCGGTGTGATTATAGGTGCGTTTTGAGCTAATTAAGGAAATTATGACATAATAAAGTAACTTGGAAATGCTGGGGATCGAACCCAGGGCCTTTCACATGCAAAGCGAACGCTCTACCACTGAGCTACATCCCCTTGTATTGGATAATATGAAACATTCATTTTCATTGGATGCACAACTGGATAAATGTGAAGAAACACTATTCACATTGGCAAATAAAGAAAACATGTGTAGACTGAGTAACTTAGGTTCATTAGTAAAACAAATATCGCTATCAATGCCTTTAACATAGGTTAAAGTATCTACCAAAAAAAGCTGGCTCCCTTTAAGACGTTTATTTAATGCCTCGGATCGGTAGACTAACCATGGGTCTTAAAGAAGTGGATGAAAGTGCTTCTTACAATGTTACATGCATGCATAGAGTTACAACGGTATTTCAGTCTGGGTTATAACAAAAGGGAAGAGCGAAACACTCCGGTGATGATGGTTCTCTTCATCTTTGAGAATGTTTATTAATATTTCTATGAGATTAAAAAATACTTATCTAAAACGTAACCTAGCGTCCTTCACCTACTAAACAGCATTTTCTCGTAACATCAATAAATCACGAATGCCTATAGTGAGTTACAGTGACTTGCTAATTTCGATAACTATTATCTTAAGATTGCAATGGGTTTATAGGAGCATTTTAGGCTAATTATGGTTGTTTAACCACAATAAAGTAATTTGGAGAAGCTGGGGATCGAACCCAGGGCCTTTCACATGCAAAGCGAACGCTCTACCACTGAGCTACATCCCCTTGTGTTAAATAATTTCAAACAATTGTTTATATCAGAAACACAACTGTATAAATGTGAAGAAACGCTATTCAAATTACAAATGACGAAAACCGCAAGACTCATTATTAAAACAAATACCTTTGTCTCTACCTTACACAATGCTTTTCTATGTTAAAGTAGGTACCAAAAACATTTGTCTCTCTATTAGATGTCTATATTAAATGCCTCCAATCCCATCCCTTTACGAAGATGCCTTTGAGTAACGCCTGGATTCGGTAGTTTACAGACATAAAAAATAAAGAATTAGAAGAAAGTGGTTCACACTGTACTGCATATTTGTATCTCCGATATTGTTCGAGTCTGGTTTTTGGTAAAAAGGATGCGCCAAACACCATGGTAGTGGTGGTAGGTAAGAATCTCCTTTAGACTTTTTTAGCTTTTGGGGTGCAGGATATACCTACATAACTATTTTCCGACAGGTATGAAAATACACATCTCAGATTAATGCAAAGAATTCTGAACTTACATATAGATCCCTGATTGCGATGTAAATTGGGCTAATTAAGGACATTATGATGTAATAAAGTAATTTGGAGAGGCTGGGGATCGAACCCAGGGCCTTTCACATGCAAAGCGAACGCTCTACCACTGAGCTACATCCCCTTGTGTTAAATTATTTCAAACTATTGTATCGATCAGAATAACAACTGAATAAATTAATGAGAACCACAAGTCACATGACGAATAATGAAAACATGTGAAGACTGAGCAGCTTATATTTATTAATAGCACAGATACCACATCAGTGCCTTACACAAAGCGTGTTTCACGTGTTTCACTATAATGACGTATTTGAGTAACACCTGGAATCAGTATTCTGTAACCATGGGTCATAGAGGAAATGCTTCTACTAGATTTATGTATGGATCTTCAACAGTGTTCCCGTCTAGTCATCATCATTCCCCTGCCTTTATCCCAATTATTAATAAAATTGGGGTTGGCGCTGCTTCTTCTTCCACACGTTCCTATCTGACGTCATCTCTTACGTAACGCTCTTTGCAGCCATATCATCTTTCACATAATCCATCCATCGTTTCTTCAGTCTTACCATCAAGTTCCTGGCAAAAATGATGAAAAACACTTCGGTATCAGTTATTGAGATAAAAAGAGCCCGTATACCTCTTTATTTTACAGGGTGGAGGATGCCCATAAGTATTTCTTCCGTGTATAAATAATACTGATATCAAGGTCATGATCATAAGGTGTTCAAAGAGATTTAAGGAAATAACTCATGTTATGATTACTAGTGTGTTTTGAGCTAATTATATTTACTAGTAAACAATAAATTAATTTGGAGAAGCTGGGGATCGAACCCAGGGCCTTTCACATGCAAAGCGAACGCTCTACCACTGAGCTACATCCCCTTGTATTGGATAATATCAAACAGGTAATTTCATTGGAAGCACAACTGGATAAATAAGTAATGAAAAACATCTGTGTATTGGGCAGCTTAGGTTCATTAGTAAAACAAATATCGCCATTGATATCTTAGACAATGCATATGTTAAAGTATCTGCTAAAACATCAGTCTCTTTTTAAGATACCTAATTACCTGCATTTTAAGCCTTAGATCAGTAGTAAAAGGTAAAGGAGCAGGAGGAAATAGTAGTCAATAGGTTTCCATGTCTGCAACTGTAATTACAGTGGTACTGTGTGGTCCCTTGCGAAGAAGACGAGCAAAACAATTGAATGACTGTTATTGAGTTGGTACCAGTCGTCATAACTCTTTATATACCAGGGTAGAGTATGTCCATAAATATAGTTACCATAAATAAAGATACTGATCAGAAAGAGACATGGGTAATCGTAGAGATTTGCACTTTTACAAAGAATCTGTTTCAAGTACGGTATATTATAGGTGCATTTTGAGCTAATTAAGGAAATTATGACGTAATAAAGTAACTTGGAGATGCTGGGGATCGAACCCAGGGCCTTTCACATGCAAAGCGAACGCTCTACCACTGAGCTACATCCCCTTGTATTGGATAATATGAAACATTCATTTTCATTGGACGCACAACCGGATAAATAAATGAACTACCGATTCATTTGACAAATAACAAAAAGCAACTGCGTAGATTGGGCAGCTTAGGTTCATTAGTTAAACAAATAACGCTATCAATATCATAGATAATGCATATATTAAGGTATCTGCCAAAAACATCTGGCTTTCTATAAGATATTTTTATTTAATGCCTCAGATAAGTAGACATACCATGGGTCCTGAATAGTGGATGGAGGTTGTTCCTACAATGTTACATGTATGCATTTAGAGTTGCAACGGTGTTTCAGTCTGGTTCATAAGATAGAGGGTGATGATGCGAAACATTCTGGTGATGATGGTTCTCTTCATCTTTGAGAATGTTTATAAAGATTTCTAAGACATAATATAATACTTATCTAAAGCATGAACGCCTTTAGTGACTTTTGGATCTTGATAACAATTATGATTGCAATGGGGTTATAGGAACGTTTTGAGCTAATTATGGTTGTTTAAGCACAATAAAGTAATTTGGAGAGGCTGGGGATCGAACCCAGGGCCTTTCACATGCAAAGCGAACGCTCTACCACTGAGCTACATCCCCTTGTGTTAAATTATTTCAAACAATTGTTTATATCAGACGCACAGCTGTATAATTTTGAAGAAACGTTATATGCTATATATTTATGACGAAAAATGAAAACAATGTAGACTGAACAACTTAGGTTCATTAGTAAAACAAATATCGCCATCAATATCTTAGACAATGGGTATATTAAAATATCTGTCAAAATTTAAACAGTTGGATCTCTATATTAAGATGTTATTATTCAATGCCTCGGATTGGTAGACGAACCATGGGTCCTAAAAAACTGGTTTCTACAATGTTCCGTGTATGCATAGAGTTGCAACGGTGTTTCAATTTGATTTATAACAAAAAGGTAGAGCAAAACCCTTAGATGATGGCGGTCCTCTTAATTTTAACATTATTTACAAATATTTTAAGAGATTAAAGAAATACTTACCTAAAACGTAACCTAGCGTCCTTCACCTACTAAACAGCTTTTTCCCATAACATCAATAAATCACGACTGCCTGTAGTGACTTTTGGACTTTGATAAGTATTAATGCTGGGATGGCGATGGGATTATAGGAGCATTTTAAGCTAATTATGGTTGTTTAAGCACAATAAAGTAATTTGGAGAAGCTGGGGATCGAACCCAGGGCCTTTCACATGCAAAGCGAACGCTCTACCACTGAGCTACATCCCCTTGTATTGAAAAACTTTAATAAAACTATTGCAATGTTGAATATTTGAGTATTCGGGTATTTGAATCACAACTGAACAAATAAACTATTAAACCATTATATTCATAGATAAATGAGGCTTAATGATGTTCTAATAGAAATTACTTGGCCGTGATTTCATCCGTATAAATATCGGTTAGCTGCAAAAACATTACCTTAGCTCCGTCTGACGTAGACAGTTAAAGAATAGCTTATCAGTGAATGGTGTGTCAGCTTATTTCATTACAAAATTAATCCAGATGTTTGAGTGTAAGAGAGTAAAAAACAAACATCCATCCATCCATACTTACAAACGTTCTCGTTTATGACATTAGAAGGATACAAAAGTACCTAGTATTTGAAAAAGGTTTGTTGATGACAGATTATAAAAATATCAGAAACAGCAAGGAAATATCAATTGTGTGTATCTCGAAACCTAAATAGTTGACTTCTAAAGGATTGTTATGAATAATTCCTCCACTTTGTAAGACTAGTAGATCATCAACTTTATGTTTAGAAACATCAAGTTAATCGTCTTCTGGTGCCTTCTAGAAGGATTATAGAGATCAAGTTGAACCTAGATTTTGTAACGATAAACAAAAAACATCTGGTATGTTAAATTAAGGAAAATATCCTAAAACTCTACGATAGTTTGTAATTCGTCCATATGGAAAATTGTCTATATTTAAACAGATGCAAAGGTATAGAAATTAAATGAACGATCTATTAATAGTTGTAGTAACAAGGGGATGTAGCTCAGTGGTAGAGCGTTCGCTTTGCATGTGAAAGGCCCTGGGTTCGATCCCCAGCATCTCCATTTTTTTTTTAATTTAGCATGTCAATCAAACAAGTACTGAGTGGCATAGACCCATAACCTCTAAACTATCACTAATGTTTTGTGTCTATCTTGTTAAATCTTATATTCGAAGGTACCAAAACTCGAAAAAGTTAAAAAATGATTTTAAGTTCCACCTAATTCTTAAGGCCCAAGCGTAAATTGGAGATTCAATTCTTGATGGCTTTGCAGTGAGTTAGATCTATTTAAGTTACATTACCTCAAATTTAGTTTTCAAAACTTTCATAATACATTTCAGCTAACCATATTTAAGCCTTACTCTCCTTGCTGCGGGATGTTCGTGAGAGTTACCGCGACGCTGGCACTCAAAGGGCTCCAGGAGGAACATAGTGGGTTTTAGCCTTACTCTTCTTGATAGAAAAAAGGACCAGGCAAGTAGGAGCAAAGGAATCCAAATGCAAATGACTAGTAGTTGCATAGAACGTTTTTTAATCATCATCATCATCAGTGGCTTCTAACATCTATGACAGATGACTAAAACAGCAGCCGTGTTAATTTATTTAGCACTTGCGCTGGTGGCTAACAAGGCCTATACGGGAGCGACAACGCTGGTCGCAAACTCTACAAAGGAATTGTGCATAGAACGTTTTTAATAAACAGCTCTTAATAAGTAAACGTTCAGTAATACCAGCGAGTACCAGGGCGGCAGAGAGGCAAGGCATTACAATATTCCGTCAAGCCGTTTGTAGGCCGAGCACGTCTTCTTATCGATCGCGCCGAGGTGTTGCTAGGACGTGGCGTGGATCGTGCAGCCTCTTTCGAAAGAGGAATAAGGAATAACGTGCTGATGGATTCTAGTGTTGTTTTTAAGTCTTTGAACGCCTTGGGGGTCACCGGTGACCGAAAAACAATACATATTTTGTCGCTCAGCAGTCAAAGTGTTAATACGCGTTTTGAGGTAGTATGAAGATTCCTGTATTGAGAAAGAATTGAAGAAAAGTCGTGTTTAAATGTAGAGTCTTGATTAAAAGGAGAGGAAATGTCTTCAACTGTTTTATTTTTAATAGAATGCTACGCGGTCATAAAGATATGTTGAAATTGTGTTGGGATTTTAGGAACTTTAAGAGCTAATTAAAGTTTTTTTAATACAATAAAGTAGCTTGGAGATGCTGGGGATCGAACCCAGGGCCTTTCACATGCAAAGCGAACGCTCTACCACTGAGCTACATCCCCTTGTATTAAAAGACTTTAAAAAAACTATCATTTAAGTATTTGATTAACAACTGAACAAATAAACTGTGAAACCACTATATTCAAGACAAATGAGGCTTAATGATGTTATAATATGAATTACTAAATTTTTTTTTGCGCTCGAAATCGTCCGAATGCATGTCAGTAAGCAGGAAAAACAACGTGTTGATAATTAGAAGTTTTGAATTTCTTAGGAACAGCCAATAGGATGACTTAATCGCGTAATGCGAGAACTAGTTCGGTGCTGATGCTGGAAGACGTGGCATATATCTAGTGATGATCCAGTTAAAATTAAAGTTTGAGTAATTATGAAATTCGTGTAGCGTTGTTGGATAAATAGCCTGTTTTCGTAATAATTTTCATCACATTATCCGGTGTATTCGGTGTATCTCGCTTAAATATATGGTGTAAGCACAAAAACTAAAAAATCTGATCAGTTCTTAAACATTTTCCATGTTAAGCAGACAGCAATGATCATTTCCTTACCATTAGTTTTGCATCTGTATTATTTGCCATCTCAGAATTTACACCTTTTTTCTTGTATCATTCTTTACAACATTCATATATTATTCTCCTCTATATTATGCTCTACATTTATGCGACACTCATTTCGCCATCATCTTTGCTTTTTACGTCCATTATAGTGGAGATTTATAAACTAGAAAACTATCATTCACATGTAAGACTATCTATATACGCATATCTAACCTCCACGGTACAAAACTCTACATATTTTTCCACAAGCCCAGTCGTTTTCAGGATAATGCCAAAGTCTCCAAGTCTCCATTTCCTCGTACCATCGATCGACCAATACGCCTCCAGAATACATAATGGCAAATCTTAGTACCTTTCATCTTCAAGGTATTTTATACCTTCTGTCGTAGAAGATAAGGTTTAATACACGTTGAGGGTGGTAGTCCGGTGCGTGTTAGTTGGACCTTCGAAGGCCAGTCAAGGACGCGTGTGGTTGTATTTTTATTTTTAATTATTTTGGGAATATATGTTGAACTTATACTTTGCAAGACTGAAAATATTGGAATTTTGTAAATCATTCCATGTAGTAGTCTCTTCTTGGGTTACGTATTAAAACTAATTCGCGAAGGTATTTGTTTGAAACCTTTATTTATTGCGTCATTTAACACGATTAATAGGCGTTTATTTTTATTATAGGCTGATGTTACTCATAAAAAATATTAAATCTTTTATGAAGCTAACACTGCTTTTTTTTAAACGCTTCTTTAATGTTGGTTAGCGTTGTTCATATCTTGTTGTTCTTGTCCTTAAACTCTAAATTATATGACTTTAACTGCTCAACTACTGCATAATAAGACAAAACAAACTCCAAACATTATCTAACTACGTAGTCTACGTAACTTACCGTAGCGGCTACGGCGTAGCAGCGCTACGCTCATAAAACAGGCATATTCTATAACGTTCAAAACTAATTTATTAGCATCAGTGACCCAGAATGCCCGTTAGCACCACGCCTTCCCGCCAATCGCCGCGCCCCACGCCTCGCGAGCCCCCCAACCGACCAATCACAGCGCGTCGTTCGAAATTTAAAACGTCGCAGTAGACGTATACCCGTTTCTGTCACTCTCGGTCCGTTCGCACCTCTGCTCGGACGTTTTTTTGTTCTTTTATTTTTATTTGTATGAAAACGTAATTTATTTTTTTAATGTACAAAGGTTGTTTTATTGCAAGGTTTTGCTTTTCTTTTTAGGTTTATTCTTAGGTATAATTTAATTTTACCTAGGCGTTTGATACATGAATAAAATATTAATAAAAAAACTTAGGGTAAGACATTAATTTAGTGATAAATTACAGACTATTTGAGACTATTAATCTCTAAATGTCACAACAATCATAAATAATTATTCCTACGAGTAATTTATGACTTGATTATATTTTCAATTTAATATCCGACATTGTTTAAGAAATATATCCGGATATATATCACTATATCACATAAGGGTGTGTCAAAAAGAATCTTCTTAAAGTACTAAATCAGAATTACAACCTTTTAAGGTGACCATAGAAATACCGACCAGTTTAGAAGACCTTTGCGCTAGAGTAGCTCCTTCTAAATAGTTTGTGGTTATGGGTCTAGTTATAGTGGTTTTTCCCCACTTGTGAATATGAGTTTTATGAATGTTAAGTTGTTGAGTGGATGCGTGGTCATGGAGAAAGGGGTTGGGCTAAGGGTTGTATCTTAGTTTTTAGGTTATTTACATATTCATCTTGGAAAGTGTGTTGACGTCACAATTACTTGTATTTTAACAGAATTAAATTTATTTTAGTGAAAGATTCAACACATTAATTTAATTTACTTTCTTCTGGTTTTTTTTTTAATATTGTGTTTTATTATGTAAGTCCAATTAAATTGAAGATCAAAACAACGTCATGCTACCAAATTAATTAAAACATTTTAATTTAAACGAGAGCTATATTAAAAATCTTAGCAACAGACTTTTCTTAATGCTATTTGTATTGCAAAATTAATCATGAAAAGGCTGGAAATTATATTTACTACTAGTACAAACAGAAAGTACGGGCAAAATAAAGAATTTAATTTCTTTATAAAATATATTTACAAAAATACGAAACTTACTGTTAGCAATACGTATTAACAATAAAAAATCTAAACTTTGAAATTGACCCACACTCACCTCCAATACTCCAAATAATTTCTCAATTTCATACTAAGAAAAAAAACACAAAATAACTAAGTAACAATTACATCTCATACAACATTGAAACAAAGTCAAAACACCGTTACATCTTACTCACACCTCTGCCATTTCTGTCCGCAATTATTATCTTCATAACCAACTAACAAAGACCCCTTAGCAACCTTACAATCCCCCCTTTATCATCCATAACGCACAGTAGTCTAAAACCCAAGAGGGGTATGGAAGGTCAAGTTATACTGGTCATCTTATTGCTTTGACAGTTAGAAATGTCAAAACGTTTGGCTAGGTCACAGGTTAGAATTTAAAGCGTGAGAATATTTATTTTTTATTTTTATGTAACGGTACTTCGTATGGTTAAATTTTGTCGCCGCTTTTAGTAATGGGTAATGACGTAAGTTAGTTCGCATTATGGCGCAATGGCGGCTCGTTTTGTGTTTTTTTTTTAATGTAGTGTCGTGAACTGTGGCTGTGAGTCATTTTTTAATTTAGGATTATAGACTCATTTTAGGTCCGAGGCTTAGTAAGTAATAGAAAAACGCAGCTTAAATTAATGTCGTTATAATAAAACCTTGTTGAGATTTTGATCTAAAATTTTATCAATATTGTTTTATATTGATGATAAATTTTAATCAAACAAAAATATGTATTTTTTATGCTATTTTTATGTAATAAATCTTAATAAAATAGGAGTATTATGTCATTTGTTTAACTTAACAAATTAATTATTCCTAATTATGCCAACAAAAATTCCTTTGCCGGATTAGAATTAAAAAAACATTTTTTTCTCATAACATTTTGGCGAACGTAATTAGGGCACACCCCATAACAGCGGGACGTAGTATGGACGTGACACGCTGGCGCGTCACGTAAGCCTAACCCAATTACAGCGACGTGACGTTCAGATATTCGACAGCACGCTCCGTGCAGCCGTAGTCGGGCTTGTTTCGTATGCCCGCCGTATGGCCGGGCCGGTTCGGCGCACACATCCACCCGCACGCCGTATAGTTTTGATACCAGATCCTCAATGACCGCTGGACCGACAGACTCGGCACACGTGTTTTTACCTCCGACGACGTATTACCAAAATGCATGTAAATATTGACGCATGCACTCGCGCGTGTATCCGATCGTGTAGTGGCGCGCGCGGGAAAAGTTTGGCAGTTGACATTCGCGCGCTTTGCTTTTTTATTTTTTTCTAACGCAAGTGTGACTGCGGTAGGTCGCTTAGTGACTGTGCTGTACTGAAATGTGAAAAGTGGGAAATATAACTAGATTGTGACACTACGTGATTGTTGAATGATATTTTGTGGATTTGTGCTTTATTGCGAGTTGGATATATTAATTAAAATTGGTAATTATTCGTAGTCAAACTAAATATTTCAAATGACTAGGCAGAATATCTTGAGTATTATTTTAGATAATGAGTTATAAATAAAAGAGTGTTATGAGTATTTGATGAATTAAATAAACAATCGCTAATTAAATCAATCGAATACCAAAAGTAATCAGCGCAAATAAATCCAAAATAAAACTAACTAGAACCGTCTCTTGCGCATATTACCTATGCCCAATACAAACAGCTGTTATTTCTTGACAAACAAAAAAACCTGTTAATCTTAGATCCCTTGAGGTTAACAAAACATTAACGCAATATTTAGGCTCTGTGTAAATAGTGGGCACGTCACTAATAGGTGCCGATTTGACAGAGAAAAACAATCGGTAGGCAATAGTAGGCTTAGTGCTCACTCTGTCAATATATCGTGTGTTCCATTCGGCCGTGTGTACACTACATGGGAACTTAACTCAGGAATTCATTGTTTTCTAATCGCTTTACAGTTTATGCCTTTTATTTTCTGTGGAACTGCGCTAATATTATTATGAAATCTTTTCAAATGCTTTGAGAAGTTTAGACTAAGAAATTTGTAATTGAAATGTTTATTAAATAAATACTTTTATAAATGAAATCATTATGCCAACAAAATTGGATTATAATAACGGAAGTTATGACAATGCGTGTTTTGTAATATTTTCATTAAAATTATTTTGTGTCCTAACAATTGTTTTGACAAAAAATTAAAACAGTTTTACCGCCTTACAGATAGGCTGCTTTAGGAAGAAAGTATTTACGTTAGATAAAAATTAAAAAAAAAACCTTAAAGCTAATAAATAGTTACATAATTAATTAAATTAATAATTAATTTACATTTTAATCTTAATTGTGCGGGATGTGATAACGTTATTAAATCTGATTTAAAATCATTTATTTATTTACTTAGCAACCCGCCCCAGCTTCAAACGAAGGCAATACTGATATTTACACATTCCTATACACATTTCTCTTAAAACATTCTATCTATTAAAAACCGCATCAAAATCGTCGCGTCGTTTTAAAAATCTAAGCATACATACACGTAGGGACAGACAGCGGGAAGCGATTTTGTTTTACACTATGTCGTGATGTAGGAATTTAAATATATGCAACGTTTTTTGGTGTGTTTTAATAGATATAATGTTTCAAGAGGATCGTTGGTATGTATAATAGTTTAGTATTACAGTCGTGTGAAGCAAGAGCGGGTCGCTAGTATATTATGTATTTTTATATCTAGATATCTACCTACTCTGCCTAGATAGTAGTGTAGTTGATTAGTTTGTTACGTTTCCTATTAGTGTGATAGTGGCAGGAGGCTAGGCCCACCCGCAGGGCTCTGTCCGGGACTGCGATACCAAGGGAATAAAACCTTTTTATTTTACTTACAAATTGTATGAGTGTAGACATTTGATTGTAAGAAGTTAGGTAAGAGGTAGAAGGAGGTTGGTTAAGTTAAATAAGGAAGACTGAGTAGGTACTATTCTTGAGATATTTAAATTTTGCACAATTTTATTGTAGAAATGAAATTATTTAGGAGTATCTTCATGTGATTATACTATATCTTAATATTTCGACGACATTTAACATATACTTTTTTCTTAGGTAGAGCTTTTTTATACACAAGCAATTAATACATGTATGTAGGTAGGTTTAAAACCTGCGATATCTCTTTTATTAAACAAAAATATTCTGATGCAATAGAGGAGAACGGTGGAAAAAGAATTAAGTAGGTATCATATTTATTCTAGTTTTAGGCCAGAATTATTTCCTAAAGCTTTGTCTTCGTCTTAATAAAAGGCGTTTATTTCTATCTAATTAAAAAAAATCCTTTTGTAAGATGAATAAGTGTATCTATTCAAATTTCAATTTCACCAAAAAAACGATGGATTTATTGTGTGAAAGATGATATATATGGCTGCAAAGAGTGTTGCTTGCGAGATGACATCAGATAGGAACGCGTAGTAGAAGTAGACTTGCTGCGCCGACCCCAAATAATAATAGGGATAAGGGCAGGGGAATCATAATGATTCAAATTTCAATTACAAGCAAATCTCTCTTTCTCAACTTATCTAAAAGTATAAGAACCTTCCTTCTATTGGTATCGAGACCTATCATAACAATATGCCCCCCGGTGATGAACCTTGATCTAACATCACGTTACCTAACTTATTATTACTGCACCCACATCAGCTACTGAATCATACGGCGTTATGTAGTAGCCGTAATGTTATAATTTATTTGTAATTAATTGTCACTAAATTATTATAAACCTTTTTGTATTTAATGATTAAATATTTAATATTATACTAAAGTACTCTCTTGTCTGCTGTTTTTTTTATAGATATAATGTTTAAGAGAAAGGTTTTTATGTATAATACATCAGTTTTGCACTCGTGTGAAGCTGGGGATACAAAAAGGCAAAAATTATAGAAGATGCTTGTTTTAAAAGAAAAATATGTTAAAGTTTAACGATCCTTTAATAAATGATGGTGTAATTGGTGCTTTCAAATACAAATAAGTAAGCAAATTAGATTTAAACCAATGGAATAGGTATAATATTAGTCTTTAGTATTAGAACAAAAACTTGTTACTTGCTTAGCTGGTTAAAATATAAATTTCAACCTGTTCAGACAAAATTGCCAGCGGAATAAAGAAAAAATCGAGATACGTTTTTGTATAAGCAACATAATATGACACCAATATTGTAGTATCAAACTACCGAACTGATGTATAAAACCTATAAACCTACCCCATAAAACAATCTACATTAATAAACCGCATTATAATCCATTGCGTAAGTTTTGAAAATCTAAACATATAGGGGAGACAGATAAAAGCATTAAGTGACTTCGTTTTATACTATATCTTAAAGAGTATTTATTCCAATTAGATTCTTTAAAATTTCACGAACAAATCCGAAGATACCCGAAGACACTTCGTGTGTCATAAGATCATGCTATTTGATAGAACGAATATAATTCCGCTAAGAAAATATTGATTAGCACACATATCGGTTGCATTTGTCTTGACTGTTTAATTAAATGGCGGCCAACCAGAGAAATTCGTTTCGGTATGGATTTCGTAAAACATTCGTATTAAATTCCTAAAATGTTTGTCAAATTAGTCGGATATTAGGTAGGTAAATAGATTTTTTAATAGATCTATGCAGTTTAGCCTGTTTGCTTCACTGGTCTATTTAGGTAGGTATATAGATAAATTTATCATGGATCACTACACAGTATAAAACAAAGTCAAAGGGATTTAAAAGAAAGGTTTAAATGTATTACATACCAATATTTCACCCGTATGAAGCTGGGGCAATTAAAAGAGACATGTGTACTTTTCCTCTTTGACATTCGTCAATAATGTATTTAACGGTATTAAAGTATTGTATTAAAATAGTTTAAGAACAGTGTACAGTGTTGACTAAGGTTTATCATCAACACTATTCACAGGCTTAATAATCTGTTCGGCATAGGTCTCTCATATATGCTAGTTTCTTAAAATACCTTCTTTAGAGTATTATTACTCATGAACAGTATATCCTAGTTGCAAATAATATTGAAATACTACTTTGATTAGTAGTATTTCAATGTCTCACTGACACTACACGCAACTCAAAAATAATTGAAAGCAGTAAAAATATTTTACACTGTAAAAATATTTTGATTGCTCTCATAAAATGCGATATCTTTTTAAAAGTCCAACGCCTTTCAACTATTTCATTATTCCAGCCAGTATTTTAAACACAAACGAAACAAAATGAAAACAAAAAATGAATTTTGAAAATGGAATGGAATGAAACTTTAGACGCCATTTGCAATCAAAGTGTACTAAATAGCTGAACTAATAAATAGTGATGTGTAAAAATGAGTGAATGATTTAAAATGGAACATTAAGTAATGATGGAGCACCCTGGTGGTTTCGCGTCTTCACCGTGGGCGGCCATGCTGGGCCATGGTATGCATGGCATGATGCAGCACGAGTATTCCCATGCGCACGCGCATGCATCGATGCCGATGGATCTGCATGTGCCGCAGCCTTTTCCTTACTACCGGTGAGTGTTAAGTATTTATTACGTATAAATAATATTCATATATTTATATTTATTACGTATAAATTTACGATTAAAATGTTTTAGTGTTATAAAATCTACTTTTATAATATTCTTGTAAGATTTTTGTATGTCTATCGGATAAATTGAAGAAGTAATACCTATCTGTACATAAAATGGTGAATAGCGAACTAAAATATTTTTAGCAACGAAGGACTAAGTAAAGAGAACCTCAAACATTTTTTTCATCTACAAATACTATATCCTATTTAATGTAACTTAGCTTTTAAAAATAGTCTTCATATCAGATTGATTCTTTAGCAGTCGAATGTAATAGTATTTGTCCACACTTTAACAAGAAAAATACACTAGTCGTTTTTTACTAACTGTAATGTATCCGCAGAAACTGATCTTACTTGTAATCGGAATGCTCTGCCTTAAACCACAGGTTAAGCCTTTCTCTACAAGGATAACTGGTAGTTAGCGCTTATTTCAAATAAACCTTCCAAGATTAGTTTATTTTGGTATGACGATCTCGCTTCACCTTTTATGGTCTTTAATCCTTCAGATAATTTATTCTTTTCACGATTAAGTCAAGTAAAAAGAAACATTTCTTATCCCCCTTCACCCCCCATACATTCCGACTTCCTTTCAGCGGCCTCCGCTCACGATTGGTGTTTTTTGAGGCCCAAAGCAATTAAACCTTAATTAACAATTATAACACTATCCAATAAGCATAGGGAATTTACATGTTAATAAGGTCGAGTTTCGTTTGAAAAAGAGTCTGGCTAAAAAGTGGTGAGTCAGATATGGTTAGTTATTAGGACTGGATGCCGTCGGCCGCGCGGCCGGGCTTTTTGCGCACGCGCATATGTTACGCGGCATAGCGCACGCTTGTGGAAATTATTGAAGGTTCCCGTGTGTGTGTTAACTGCCTTTTATTAACTTTATTTTCTAGTTATTCTATGTGTCTAGTTCTTATGTAAGCGGTGAGTTCTGATGATGTCTTTATACATATTCAAAGCTATGTAAAACACGACTCGTTTACCATAAGTTTGTTGAATATTGCTTTTAATTTGTATAAAAGTATATAATTACGAATATATCAACGTGGTTTTGTAGTTGTTACTGCAATTAAAGAGCAATTTGATTCTTTCTAGTCTTGGTATTCTTCTTAGAAACTCAGAACAGGAATTTATTGTTAGTTGTATCTTTTTTTTTCTGAATGCATTAACTGGACAAAATTATCAAAATTTTCCCTTGACTTTTTCCAACCAATAATGGGCTGGCTTTTAATACTATTAGGTATAACAATTTATTTCAAGACAATTTTATGAGGATATTATGTGCCAATAAGTGACAACCCATGGAACATTAAATATAAATATTTATACACAGACTATAAAATAAATCATTGTTAACTACAATTTTTGCCTCAAACTGTCAGTTACGTCTGCCTGTAGTCAAGTACTATATTGTCAAGAATTTACTCTAATCGCATCTCTCAAATTTATGAAAATGTCACTTTTTTACAAAAAGTCTCGTGACTTTGATTTATCATTTAAAAATATCTGAGTTATTAGGTAGATGAGGTAGAGCAGTAACGGGATGTTGACCAAGATTTGCACGGCAAATCCCTGTACACCAAGGATTAGATGAGCAGAAGACATAAAAGATAGCAGGGATTGGAGAGTTTCACCCCGGAAAACAAAAATAAAGGGGCTGATGATTATTTTGATGATTCAGTGAGCATCGCCTTAGAGACGCGATTTTACAAAAAATCCCAAACTAGTAGTAAAAATGCTTGTATAGACAAGCATTTTTACTACTAGGTTAGGATTCAGACAGACATTGCGGCACTTACTCATCCTATTACCGATACTTTCTTTCGAACATTGCGACATCTAGGTCATAATGTACTGTTGCAATTAGTTCTAAGACAAAGCTAAGTCACTGATGAGCTAATTACACTGTCTGGGTTGCGTCATGTCTTTCCGTGTGTCTTTTGTTTTTCTGTTCGAATCCTTGTTGGGTAAAGATTAGAAAAAGTATAGTGAGGTGGATTTGTAATTTATGATGTCTAAAATTTTTTCTAGGTATTCTCTATCTGTGAAAGTTTGCTTCCATTGATAGTACAATAATGTTATTTTAATTGTTACTAATATTTACATGCCAGCCGTAAATTAAGCTATGAACTATAGATTTAATTTTTAAAAAATATCGTTTTACATTTACTGTTGAGAATTTAACTGTGAAAGTATTTGGCAAAAGTACATTTTATTTTCATTAAATTATTTCATGAGTATACTTCTTTTGCGCGAAATGTTATAAGTTGAGAATGGCCTTTTCCAAGGCAATATCTAAGAAACTACACATTCATCCGAAAATCAATTTCTCACACGGTGCAAATCCACATCTAAACCGCATATCGAGAAATCGATTTCTTTTTAATATCGATCCCCAATCGAATGCGATCTCAATGACAGTGATCACGTGTCGCCAGTCGCCACTAATGCCCGTTCGCACTGTAATCTGTGCGCATACGCAGCCCGAAATTACGTTCGAAAATGGCGGCAAGGTTGTCATTTGGCGCGCCAAGACCGCAGTCACAAACAATAATTATACGGTAAAGTTGTAGTAAAGTGAGGTTCCGATGTCCGCTTCCTTTGTTCGTTTTCGGACGAATCGGGATGAATCGATGATTAATTTTATTGGGAAAAAAATAGTTCCGTTTGTTTCTTTTTTGTTTGTTTTGACGTCTTTAAGATTATGTGTCATAGGAAGGAGAATAAGTTTTTAGTCGTGTGATCTTTGAATGAAGGAAAAAAGCGGGCCATATTCATCAATTTTCATACCGTTCATTCGAGCGTATTCAATAACACATTTTTGAGTTGTTCTTAGTAGTACTACGGTAGTACGGTTATGATAAGACCACTTCCACTCACAAATATAACTGTGAGTAGAGGCTGACAACCTGAACAACACAAAGTTTATTTATTTCGGCGATGAATAACATCAAGGGCACGGTGATGCCTCAGCTAGAAGCCTGTTACGTTCATTTAAAAATTACTTACAAATTGAAACTAAACTTCGTCTCATAATTTTCCCGACACAATTGGTTGTACAAAGTGAAGGCCATCGAATAATAAAAATTAACAAACAACTAACATATCAAGACGTATTGTTTCTTGGAAATGTGAATTTACTTTGAGATGTCGTCAAAAGTAATGCGCTGACTTAATCGAGCCGGTTTTACGAACTGTCGGACTGACTCAATCGGGTACCGAAATGATAGCGTACATTGTAAAGGAAATCAATTAACAACTAGTCCTTTTTATTGAAACGAGTTCAATTGTTACCCATCTTTGATTCTATATCGATAAGGCCGATAGGAAAATATAAGTTATATTTCTTAATATGCTTAGAACTGAAAACGACTTGCTTCTCAGGGTATTTAATATTGAGATTTCGTTATTAAGAATTACCGTGCAGTTCCCGGTGCGAATAGGGCTGACCCATATCGACCAATGGGTGTCGTAAGAGGCGACTAAGGGAAACTACAACCCGGTGCATACAAACCTAGCACCTCGGGTCAACCTCCTGGTGGGGAGTAAACCACCAGCAACAGCATTCCCAAGGAGGGTTGGCGTCAGGCAGGCGGCCGGCCGTAAAATACAGCCAAAACTTAAGCAGCATGAGTAAAGACATGCTGCGCCGACCCCAAATAATAATTGGGAGAAGGGCAGGGGAATGATGATTTCGTTATTAAGAAGTTCCTGAAAATTCATTGTGGTTCTTGTAAACGGGCAGCAAACAAAAGCAAACAAAAGCAAAACAAAGAAACCCGGAGTCAGACCAAATCTTTGTCGAACGCACAAATTCTTGTCCTACGCGGGGATCGAATCCGAGACACGTCGCTCACGGTGGTTATTTGGCGTAGTCTTAAGATTAAACGATTTAAAACTGCAGAAAACTGCTGAATATCCTAAATGCGTTACCAAAATCGAGCGGTTCAGATTAAAATTAAAAACTTTAAATAAGGAAACATTGACATAAGCAACCCATACCTCACATTATTGTTATTCCGTCAGGAAAATATTGATAAATAAAAAACAACTTTACGTCTAAAACACAACACTATTCTTTGCTACAATTTTCCTAACATAATAATCTAAGTACTCCTTTATCCTGTTAAGCAAATTCCGGAAACTGTAAGCTACGTTATTAAGGGCAAGGAACAGGTTTAAAAAGATATTGATAAGATAAAATCATGTTTACGTCGCCCGCATATTCAATAATTACTGATTTACGAAAGATACCGGGTTTAAAATCCTTACAGCTTGGTATACTGGAGGTGCACCACGTATTAAAGTAATATTATTGGATATTTGACTAAATATATTTATAGATGGATATAGGGGAAGAGGACGACCAAAGAAACGATGGATGGATTGTGTGAAAGATGATATGGCTGCAAAGAGTGTGACTTGCGAGATGACGTCAGATAGGAACGTGTGGAAAAAGAGGACATGCTGCGCCGACCCCAAATAATTGGGATAAGGGCAGGGGAATGATGATATGATTTGACTAAATATCTAATTAGTCATTCAGATAGATTGCCAAAAACATCGGCTGCGTATTTTTTCTTTTATCAAATTACAAAAAAATGAGAATTTATACACATCAAAGATAGTGGGTCTTACTATAGTTAGACGTCGGAAACTTGTGTTGCCTCGAACAAAAGTGATTAAAAACTATTTTTGGCTGATCTAGGTTAAAGGTATTGTTGGGTTGCTTCATGTACAAAGGTACTATTTTAGATGCTGTAGAACAGCTATAGGCCTTATTGTATTTTTTGCACTATTGCCCAAAAAGTAGTTTAAACCAGTATCCTAGATGGATATGACTTTATGACTTTTTTGATAAAACCATAACTTCCGAATGCCAAAATATTGATGTTGCGTATTCTTAGACTTAACGTATTTTGTGTTGTGTTTATGTATTTTGCACAAAAATACATATATTTTTTTACTAAGTATAAGAAGCTATTTTGGATATTACTAAGTAACTATATGTGGTCAGTAGAGTTATCAATTTGCTCTAAAACAGTTTCTAAAGTAAATTGCTATGTACGAGTACACATGTTTTTTGCCTAGAACATAAACCTAACTGGAGTAAATACTTTACAACGTGTTACAATTATACCTAAGACCAGTTACGTTTAAAAGTAAAATTATGAAACGGTATAACTTACTAATATTTGTCCTTATAAGCGTTCGCTAATCCAACATTATAATTTTAAAAGAGTTTTTATTTGAAAAGACAGCTGTATTTGGCGTGGTCTGTTTGGGACCGCTTCATTAGCGTCTGGTGTCAATTGGCCAGGCCCACGGGTGCATTTCGGCCCTTTTCCCCTTATCATCAATAATTAATGATGCCACAACCGTCCAGGGCAAACAGACGACAAATTCCAGTATTTCGTTTTCGATAATGTGGATTTGAACAAATTTCTGAGATTGTTCAAGACTGTAGAAAAAGTCTCGTATGTTTAATTTGCGTTTATAATTCACGATTCCTTTAAGGTTTTGTATGATTTTGAGATTCGGGTGACATATTATTTAAATTTGGTTTTCAAACGTGGTGTGGTTTTAAATAATTCCTTTGTTGTTTTTGTGTAAGAAAACGCATTAGACTATGTAATATGCATGTCTTGTTATGTGATTAAGTATAATTGTCAATAATTCGACCGCAATGGTAATGGGTTCTGCACTAAACTATCGTCTACTAACAATGACATTCTCATCATGGTGAAAACCAACAGTTTCACTTTTTTCCCGTTTCCTGTAACCACACATTTGCGGCAATTCCACTGGGCACTTAACTTCATATGGACTGACTGACATTCGCCATAAATGGGCTTCAAAAGAGTCACAAGCGTCATAAATCGATGGTCGATACGAAAAACTGTACTATCTTCAATTGCCCCTTTAATTCCTCTTACTGTGCACTGATCGTAAAATACGTCACAATTAGTCAGCTAAAGACTTGCTTTATTTATATAAAAAAGATTTTATTTGTGAAAAAAGTATTCGCGTCTAATATATGGAGCGATTTTATTTCCAAATGAGGGTTTATACGTGTAGATAAAGGTGGAGAGGAGTTGATTTTTACTTTTTTTAAATCCAATTTGCCGATGGAATTGATTGCGTTCAGCCTAATTATCGGTAAGGATATTCCGTAATGAGGTTGTTATAAAAAATGGGGGGATAGCCTTTTATATGGGTATCTTATAGCTTCTTCGTTATTGGAGAAACAATAAGCAAATATTATTAATTAGTAGTGAAAACACAAAAAGAGACCTAAATAAAAATTCCCGCTCTACATTCATACTAAGAAAATTTGATTAATAATTCTCATAATTAATTAGCACTGTAAAAACCGATCATTACTAAATAGCAAAATGTTTCTTACAGACGGCTTAGTCAATAATTATGTTGATCCTATAACTATTAATACTTGGATAAAATGTGGTCTATTCTTGGTAGGAACAGGTGACAGTCTATTGTGAAGACCGCGGAGGTGCGCAGGCGCCGCCAGCGTCCCTACAAGGCGAACAATTTGCAACAAGGTTGCACCTCAATTATGATTGTGTATGTTTTTCGTACATCTTGCCTTTGTAATTTAGAATTTGATGGAAATTTCGGGTTATTTGATACCAATGTATGGAATTATGTAAAGTAGGCTGTTTAATGAGATTTAAGTAGATGATTTTTGTGGTTGGATTTCTTTCTTGCAAGTATGCAGGTGAAAATATTAATAATAATGTCTGTGTCGTGAAAATTACATTAACTTTAGCTGTTACATTGTAAAATATCTGACATAGTGCTTATAAGTAAAAAGAGGTATTATAAGTATTTTTAGATTTGTCTTCATCTTTTATTTTCAAACACATTGTCATGTATTCGTACTATACATGCTTTACATGTTACCCTTATTTAAAAATTGGTGACAACATTTTGCATTACCCTTTTCAAACATCAAGACTAAGTTCACTAAAGAAATGAAGCATTATATTACACAAAAACCTCACTACGATTGCATTACAAACCATAACCAACAAAAAAAACAATAAAATATAATCGAAGCAAGTTTTCTAACATAACAGCATTTGCAGATTTCCTACCACTACCTCTTAAAGTAGGGCTAATTCAGTTGTGGAAGCGAGACAGCGCGCTACACGATGAAGAGCGCCATCTCGCTCTAACAGCTCCAATAGTTTTAGTTTAAAAGGTAGTAGAGTTTGCGCTATCAACGTTCTTGCTACGCCTGTTGCCTTCACGGCTTAATTGCCCCATAGAAATTAATTTTATTATATCGCAGTCCTGTCTAGAAGATTGTCAGTGAATAGTCGCGATTAGTGCTAAGATACTGATAATAGGCTACCGGTTACCCCATTCACTGAGTAACGGGGTAGGTATACGGAGTTTTTGGTTTGAAGACTTTTTTTAGCTTTAGAAAATTGTAGTGATAAGAAATGTAATTTATTTAGTCATAAGCAAATTATAAATAGACTTTATTTAAATATTATAAATATTCTATGTGAGGCTTCTAGAACTACGTGTTTTGTAAAAAGAGGTAAGCGTAAAAAAAACATTGGCGGGATGGAATAAGCATGTGTGTGAGTCGTACAGGAATGCTAGGTTAACGTTTAGAGCATGGGTATCCAGTGGTAAACAAACTGATACTGATTCATATTATGAAATGATACAGGCGCGTAAGATATTTAGAGGTAAGTTAAAATGGTGTCAAAATCATCAAGAACAAATAAAAATGAATATAATAGCCGAGCACTACTCTAGATCTGATTTTAAAAGTTTTTGGAAATGCACTAATAATGCCAACATTAAACCTGACATTCCTGTAAGTGTAGACAATGTTTCTTGCCCCAAACAAATTGCTAATAGTTATGTTTCAAAAATATTACTCTGTAAAGTCACCGCTGGGTCCGCCTTGTCGGGAGATTGATACCTGTCATACTACCATCTCAACTATCATTCTTGCAAAGGAAATAAAATTAGCTATTAAGAAGATGACAGGGGGTAAGTCTCCCGGCCATGACGAGCTTAGCATAGAACATCTGAGGTATGCTGGCGTTCATTTACCTAGAGTCCTTGCTTTGTTATTTAATCTCTGTATAAGCCATGCGTACCTTCCTCCTGGACTGATGCAGACCATTGTGGTGCCTATTGTCAAAAACAGGACTGGAGACATGGCAGATAAAGCGAACTATAGGCCAATATCCTTGGCGACTGTTGTAGCAAAGGTGCTTGACAGTGTGCTCAACTCACATTTTTCCAAACACATTAATTTACAAGATGCACAGTTCGGGTTTCGACCTGGACTGTCTACAGAAACAGCGATATTTAGTTTGAAGCACACTGTTAAGTACTATACGCAAAGACGTACTCCTGTATATGCCTGTTTCTTGGACCTCAGCAAAGCCTTTGATCTAGTATCATATAACGTCCTGTGGCAAAAATTATCGGCGACAGGGGTGCCACCGGAGTTGGCTGCACTACTAAGATATTGGTATCTCAATCAAGAGAACCGTGTAAGATGGGCAGGCGAGCTCTCGGATGCAGGCAGGTTGGAGTGCGGGGTGAGGCAGGGGGGGTTAAGCTCGCCCTTGCTCTTCAACCTGTATGTAAATGGCCTGATTGAGAGGCTCAGCAACATGCATGTCGGATGCTATGTTGACGGTGTTTGCTGCAACAACTTTAGCTACGCGGATGATATGGTGCTGCTGGCCCCCTCAATCGGAGCTCTTCGAAAGCTTCTCGCAGTGTGTGAGTCCTATGCGGCTTCACATGGTCTTACGTATAATGTTAAAAAGTCTGTATTCATGGCGTTTAAATCGGGTCCCAAGAGTCCACCGGTACAACCTATTACACTAAACGGGGAGTCACTAAGGAGGGTAAATAATTTCAAATATCTAGGACATTGGGTAACCGACGACTTGAAAGATGACATGGATATGGAGAGGGAACGCAGAGCACTATCAGTTCGGGCGAATATGTTAGCGCGCAGATTCTCCCGTTGTACAGATGCGGTCAAAATTACCTTATTTAAGGCATATTGTACCTCACTGTACACGGGAAGTCTGTGGGTCGACCATACTCAAAGAGCTTATAGTGCGGTGCGGGTCCAGTATAATAATGCGTTCAGGGCGCTGTTGCGGCTTCCACGTTACTGCAGTGCATCAGGCATGTTTGCTGAAGCACACACTGATGGTTTTGCTGCACTCTGGCGTAAAAAGACCGCATCGCTAGTCAGTCGGCTGCGTGGAAGTCGCCACAGCATCCTGGCCGCCATAGCTACTAAGTACGACTGTCCCATTATGTATAAATTACTACAGCGGACTAAGTCACTTTTAAGCATTGTATATTAATTTAATTTTGTTTTGTTTCGTGCACTTTTTGTAATATTGTTTTGTTTTATTTTGTATGGATCCTTGTTGTCCGAATAAAGAAATTTTATTATTATTATTATTTTTTGTTTAGCGTGGATTTAAAGAGCTGAGTTTTGTTTAAGACTTGAGAGATTCTCGTTTTAAGATCTGAAGTAGGGGAGGGGGACTAGGTATGACTGATTGTCTTTTGTTTTTAAACTTTCGCGACTTGTACACATATTTTAGACAACGAACGGGTCTTATTCGCGATGTAATTCGATATTTCTTTTCACGCGACGTTTCGGCTGAGTTGCACAGACCGTGGTCACGGGTGGACCGATTGTCTTTTGTTTTATAGAATGTTACTTTTGTGCCCTTCTTCTGATTTAAAAGATGCGAGAAATGTCATGAACGTTGCAATACATCGCTGGCGATGTTACATGACAATTGTCTGTACTTTAAAAGAGACAGGGACTCCTGAGTTTGTTTCGACATTTCTTCTCAGGGTAGTATCAAATCCAGCAAGCTTAAAACATATTTTAAGACATGTAAAAATATAAATAAATAAGATAAGACATGTAAAAGTAATATAATTATCCTAGTTTTAAAGTGAATGATTTCATTTCATTTTTTTTTAATACCAGAGCTACGCGGCTCTGCAACGTATTGTAACTTGCAAATTAGTCGCAACGCCCAAATAAGACTTTAGCGTGTTTTGCTTACTAACATAAGTTGGCAGTCAGTTACGTGTCAGACTTATTTCATGCCAGGCGAATAGTTTTGTTTCATTTAATGCAAGTAAAATGTCAATTCTTATCGAGAGTGCTGTCGGAACAAATAGGTTATGATATTGAACGTATATTTTTAAGACTTTAACTGCATATCAATGTCTAATATTAAAGTTTATGTTATTTTTCTTACATTACTTCATCAAATTTTCTTTAATTCTATAGACATCAGGACAGTTTTAACAAAACTTGTAGACGTTACTCACCTACCGCAATACTGGTATTATGTGGTTACAAACAGTTTTGCAAATCACTGAACGAATGTTGACATTGTGGTTAAGTCTTAGGTTTAATATTTAACTAGCTTTATACCGAGGGAAAGTCTAATTGTTTGTTATAATGACTAGATGGGATATTATAATGGCTCGTAATTAGGGAACAATCATGTCTTGTTACTCGCTGTAAAACTTATTTTTGCAGATACTTGAGATCCTAACTATATTGTGTTTAGAATGTTGTGTTGTGTTGTGGGTCAAATGTATCTATAAATAAGACAAAAATGATGTGTACACAAATAGGTTCACAGTTCTGTAAATGTTAAAAAGACTTTGGAATGTCACCGATGTTTCAAACATTTCTTCTGCTATATAAAGTTTCACAGACAATTCTGCTCCAAAAACATTTTGGACAATTCACAAATTTTTGGTCAGCGGATAATGATTTTTAAGCTAAAGACCCTTTTATGGGAATAGGCTGTCTTTCTCGAAGAAAGCTATTCATTTCCATGCATAGAATTAATATTTAATATTTAAAATATGAAAACGCACGTCCTGTATGTCTCACCACCCAATGACCTACACAAAGACACAGTTACCATCACAGCAATTAACGTTTCTTACCGCAAACCAATATCGCTACTTTTTTAATTAATAACGGCACTATCAACCTCCTATTCAGCCATGGTAGTGTCAACATACAATTCCAAATCGATTACCATTCTACCTTTACGGCTCCATAAATGAAAAGCAAATTAGTCCCACCCTTTAGGTTATTTAAAAACATAAATTTCTTCAGTATAATTGCTTGACTGAATGTCGCGACATTCCTTGTAGGGGGAAAAAGTGCGAATAAAAGAAATGTGCTAAAGGGATGCAGGGCAATTGAGTACAAATGAAAGGGCACCGGACGGTAGAGAATTAGGAAAACATTGGGAATAGGGATGGGGTGGAGAGGTTAGAATATTCTACCTACGATATTTTTAGTATATCTAATGTTGATTATTTATTCTTGTTATTTATATTTCGTCTGTAAAACATCTGCTGGTTTTTGTATTGAGATGTTTTGTCATGTTTTATCATTTCTGCAAAAAATATCATAAGTAACTCTATTTCATGAGACATAACTCTACCATATGCAGAGCTGATGGCCAACCTCCATTAGTGGAGTGGTACCATAAGAAGAACTAGAAGAAGAAAAACACAACTTCAAGCTAATAATTATTTACTGGTAAAACTGTATCCAAACGCTCTATTGTTCTTTGCTCTATTATTCCTGCGTTTGAACTATGAGCTAAACTTTTTGTACCCGGTCATCATCCTTATTCTTGCCAATCACTAGGTATAGCATCCAACACAAATAAAATTCAACAATTAAAAACATTTTATAAGTCATCTCCACGCCGCCATTAATCCTATTTGCACAGACTGCAATGGCCGAACAAATGGGGTGTAAGAATTAAAAGGTACTCAGCGCCTTTCGTCCCCGTTCGGCACACTTCGGCTAACATCGGCTCCCGTCGCCATCTACCGTCTGTCCCCACAGTTATTAGCTATTACGTCCGATTTTTAAATGCAGAATTAGGCAAATTTTGAACGTTGCTGTTAAAAATGTGTCTCGAATAAGGTGTTAACTGTTTTAATGGTATTGTAGATCTTACTTGATGTTATGATTTTGAAGGTTGGTAACGATTGACGTTTGAATTTTATGCTTACGTTGACCGTGTTTTGTTTGGTGTGCTGTTATTCTAAAGTTGTATAAAAATGTTCTGTTTTTAAAGTTATAGGGGACATACTCGTAGAACATTCTCAACTTGAATCTCTTAGGGCTTTAATTGAACTCGTAGCTTTTTGCTTGTATAAGTACTTTTCTACTTTTAAAAGAGTAACTTACGGAGTTTCTTGCCTGTTCTTCTCCATAAGAATAACATTTTGGAACAGCGCAACTAGAGTCAGTAACGTTTTAAAAGTGCCTGAGACGGCCTACTTGAAATAGAAACCTTTTGATTTTGAATTTGTGACGCTCCAAGCAGTTTTTTGTTTTTTTTTTTCGCTCGTAATTTTTTACGTGACGTCATATTTATTAGGTCGTTGTAAGTAAACGGTTTATAAATATTAAAAACTATTATTCATAATTAGTTATATACGTAATTACTAATAATGAATAATAGTATACATATGTAATGTTAATATAATGAGGTAAACAAAATTCTAAGAATCTCAGTATTTCGCTGTGTTTGCGAAGAGCAGTATTTGTTTGACAAGCAATCAAACAAAATAAGTTAACCTTGACACTTAATTAGCTATTTACTTATTGCTATAGCATATTATATAACGTATACATACATACTTTTTGATAATTTCTCACATAAAACTAAAAAAAAGGAAATTGTTCTCATACGCCTTAGTTGCAGATTGGACATTTGCAATACTCGTTACAAAAACAAAAATAAAATAATATTTGCATACACGATAGACTTTCCAAATCGATTGAATTCTGTCAATTTTATTCAAACAACAACATTGAAATTGGACCTAATGCTAATGTTCATAAAGTTTAAATTTATTTGTTGTAAGGCCGAGTGCAGACCATCGGAGGTTGTTTATGAGGCCCATTACTTGTTACAAGGCGACGCGACAAAAGTCACACTTTATTAAAGCCTATTTGTTTTATCGAATAAATAATATTATAGTGTGCACTCGGGTTTATATTTGAGTTATGGTTCTTGGTAAAAGGTTTTATATTTGTTTAAGTACAAGCAATTAATACGTAATTGATGGATTTGGAGCTGTTTAAATGCTGTTACTGGATATATTTTAACACTATTAAATAGATACTATTACTAGAAAGTCTATTGGAAGAAATGGAATACAAAATTGCACAATTGCATTTTTTATTACATAATATTTTTTTTATCAGCCATCAGTGTCCCACTACAGGGCAAAGGCATCCTTTGTCAGCTTCCATTTATCCCAGTCTATAGCTAACAGGCAAAAAGCACTTAAAAATAAAAATGACGATAAGTCAATCATTAAAAAAAAAAGTTAGGTTCTTCAGTGTCTCTACAATTCTGTCTCTACTTACTTTATATCCGTTGTTTTTTCGAAAAACAATGATAGCTTCAAATTCAATCTACTTAATATCACATAATATTAATTAAACACTACCATTTGTTACCAGAATTTAAATACATACGAGTAGCTTCAGATACGACAGAAAGACCATTAGTTTACCATAAAACAAACATAAATACTGTTATGGTAAGTCACCATATGTTTAATGTTGCATTGATTAATATGGATTTGTAGGTTCTGTAGTATGTAGTTAGTTACACCACTTTTTTATTGAGATAACAAGATCTGTATAGGTTATCATAAAACGAAGTAATATTTCTTTTTGTTCTGGATGTCTCTCACCTTTTAATAGACCAACACAAATGGTCCAACAAAAATCCACAAATGAGTTTTGACTCATTAGATTTTCGGATTAATTAGATATGGACGGATATAGACTCGAGGGGCCTGTTGGTCTAGTGGTTAGTTAGTTAGGCCCTGACTGCTGTGCCCCTGTTTTCGCTGTACCTATGCCTCTGCTATATCTATTGTATTCGACACTAAAACCTGATTTATAAAAAATGGCCTTAAAGTGTTTGCCAGTTTGTGTACAGTATCAACTTAATTATACTAAATTATCAAATGACATTTCAAATCCGATACAAAGAATTAAATAGAAAATTCTTTATTGTACATCATAGTATACCTACAGGCTACAGCTTACATAGTAAAGGAAACAACTCATTTAATAACTTATGCATTCAAATTTGATCAATAAACCACTGAACGACCAAGCCTGTAGTGTTGTACCGTGTCCTAATAAATAATAATAAAAAGTAACACTAGTAACTTTAAATATCGATAAAATAAATACCGCTGTCAATACAACTGTGATCCGAAATATATCGGAGACTTCGAACCGTAATAAACAAAAGAACACAAATAAAACAATTGCAGTCATTAATTAAATACACAAGTTATAAATTACTTTCGCCTTGTACCAACCGATAGCGCTTCCATTCACAAATTATTCAAAATTATTCGAAAAACAAAACAGGCTTTGATTAATCGACGCCATTGCTTTCCGAGCTCCTTCGTTTTTAACAAACATAAGTTTACACTCAAATATCTAACTAACACGCAAATTTAAACCTTATGCAAACCACGGAAGAAACAATAAACAGCAAAAACAATTCTGTAATACAAAAACAAATTTGTCGTAATGTAAGTGTGAAATCAGTTCTAGAAACTAAAAAGCGTAATTTCTTTATACTTATAATGTGAATTAAACCTTAAATCAATAATGTTTTGGTTTAATTTAATTAAATTTTTCAATTTGGAGGTTATGTGTCAAAAGTTTGAGATATAAGCGCGCGCCGCCCGCCGGCAGAAAACGACACTCATAGATTACGTTCGGTTTCACGCTGCGAAGAGGCACTTTGTTTATTTGTTTATGCCTCTCACTCTGAACGTTTTATTTGTTAATAATTATTTTGATGTCTCTTTTAGTCGGTGGGTGTAAGTCTTAATTTAAATTGTTATCAATATTATACACTTTTATTTTTTGTATCGTTTTATCAGCTGTGGTGTCGTCGGTGGAGAAAGAACGTTGGGGATAATCTGGAGTTAATTCTGATCTCATTTATTTTTATTCCATTTATGTAATGTTTGAATAATGTAGATTTTGTATCAGGTCCCTATATAACATAGTGAAAACATTGAGAAATATTAATTGCGATTAAATAGTTATTCTATCTAAATATCATTACAAATTGTAAATTAACGATTTGTTTGTCAATCCGCACAACTTAGTACCTACAATTTTTCCTTTGTAAGTTGTAAAGCAAACTTATACTTGGTGTATAAGTCCGCTTTTAAGCAGAAAATCTTAGCACAAAACTACACTACTGAAAGCCTAAAACTTAGAACTTGAAAACATATATCAATACTCACATAAGGTTCAATAAGAAGTATTAAAACTGGCAGTAATACAACAACCTGAGTCAGTAGTGTACTTTAAAAAGCTAATTCCGTTTCACAATACAAAAATCAAACGCTATCAGATTTCGCGTTCTTTATATCGTTTTCTCGCATCTACGTAGGATAAACCGAGGAGGTTGTACTCTTAATTAATACAATCTTAACTTTATGCCTTCGAGATTGTTATGGTAATAGGGCCTTAGCAAACGCCGCCGTAAGTGGCGTCCTTTCCGATTTGTTTGTCGATTAGATAAATTAATATTTACTTAACATAAATGAATATGTTGAGTTGTATGTTGTTTTATTCGTTCGTTATTTTCGTTGTACTGACAGTTGCGTCATGATTAATAATAGATGTGTTAGTTAATTAGTGTATTTAAATAAATTAAATGTGGCAAACAGACCTCATTTCGTAATTTTGTTTATTTGTCTTTTTTGAATTCCTTTTGTTTATGATTGTTTTCTTTTGAAGTTTAAGAAAGTGTTGTTTTTTGTTTTGGTTGCATTTGGACTACTTACACGACCCAGCGGCGTGTGTCCTTGTGTAAAATTGCCCTTAATTTTTGGAACGTATGTATGCAGTTACCTGGCGCAACTGGTATTTACGAACCTCTAAGAATTTCTATGTCGGTAAAAGCAAAGTTTTAAAGAGCACCTTTTGTTACAGATGGAAAACAACTCTACATAGCACATATCAAAGTTGCTTCCCGCTGTCTGTCTGTCTCTATTTATGCTTAGACTTTTAAAACTGCTCACTGGATTTTGATGCGGTTTTTTCAATAAATAGAATGTTTCAAAAGAACGGCGTAGAAGCATAATACATCAGTTTTGCTCCCGTGCGAAGCTGTATACCAATACCATGTATTCGTCTTTTTGATTAGGTATACCTACGGTTAAAAATTAACATAATTAATCGTAATCGACTTTCCACTCTTAACCCACGGCTATATCATTTCTTTATTTAATTGATTCCCAAGGAAACCAATACCTTAAATAATTAAAATATAATTATTTACCTAATGACTTCCAAGTAATGAAATAAAATACTAATATTATCAATTTTAATTTATTTCGGTACTAAGGTACTGATTATTACCTGATCTTTATTGATAATAAAAGCTTAGAATTATTGTGACACAGCATGTAAAACTTTTATGACTACTTAAACTTATGAACTGTTGCTATTTATGTAATTACAGGTAAATGTAAAATAATACTATTAACGTCACTTTTATCAAATTACGAAGCAGTTTAATTGTTTAGAATTACTTTTACCTGTTTCTGTTCGGGCTTTTGCGACTTGCGTTTATAAATGTGTGTGTTGTTAATATAAATAGTTTGTTATTTTGAATGTGGATGAGCTTTTTAGTAATATGCGATCTGTTGCTAGGTAACATGCCTTAGCCTACAAACTCTTCCTAAAGTAGTGCTGTTCTAATTTATCAAGTGAGTAGGTGTAATACAATGCGCGGGCCTCGGTTTCACAGGGGCACATAGGACAGATTGATTATATAAGGCAGAAAAACTAAACACAATCAACCTATCAGCTGAAAGAGAGGCGATATTGATGCACAATTTTGACCAGTTCAAGCAATTTATGGACGATGAATATTTTTTTATTTGAGAATTACCAATGGTTTTGCCATTCAAGGCCAACCAGGTGAACCATCAAACCGATATTAGTGAAACTTGGTATGTTATCATTGGAACCTTTGAGAGAGTATATGGGCTACTTTAAGCCGCTATAGCTAACCTCCGCGGACAAAGGCTAGCTCTCCTCAAACATTTTAAGTTCGCAATCAAATGAAAAAGACATACAATTACAAAGCCGCAACGCGTGAATATGTACACTTTAGAACAAATTGTTTCTTAGTGCCGTATCGATAATTTCAAACGTAATCTGTCATCGAATGAATCGAAACATAATCGAACGATTTCGCCACACGCAGCCAATCAGACGCACCGATGAGATCCAATGTTAGGTTATGGTACAAGTTGTGAGCGATAGCGGTTTACAAACAAATGTTTCATCATCATCATTAGCCCCAGATAATCAATTGTTGAGCTTTGGCCTGTCTTGTTTATGCCATTCTTCTCTGTTGTTTGCTTTTCCAATTCCTATTAATTTATCCATCTATCTTAACCCTTGAAAACTGCTAGAACTATACTATAAAACGTAAGAAATGTAGAGTCTCGTGAAGCAATCAAAACTTGCGCTCAAGCTGGTTACATAGACCGGGAGAATGCGACAGCAAACCCCGTGCCCCTGGCCACAGGCAGATGAAGACGCTCCAGTGGTTTTAGCCGGTAAGAGTCGTTACACGATCCCCCACGGAGGATAGTCCATTAGGAAGACAGAGAACTGTTTCGAAAACGTTTCATAATCATCTTCCTGCCCTCATCCCATTTTACTTGGAGTCGGCGCAACACGTTTTTATCACGAAAACGTTTGATAGAACTAAATCGCTTTCCTCTCTAACTTGGATCAAACCCCCGTCAATATGTAGCCAGTACACGCCGCCCTGTAATTCCAATACTTACGAACATTACCGAAGGATAGCACTATTATAATGTATTAAGGAATATTATTTTATGGCGGCCCGCGTTATGGCCGTTTTGTGCGGTATTTTTAGCTGTATAAGTGTGTAACCACCTTTATGTCGGCGTTCTTGCGTTATATGACTTACTGGATTTATTTGTTAATTTTTAGATGGTGTCTTGAAGGTTTAGCTTTTAATTTTATGTCAGTTTTAGAATATTGTAGAAATTAGCTATAAAATTGCATCTAAAATAGGTAGGTACTTATGTTTTTTTTTTTATCTTATATTGCAATTAATTTGTTTGGAACTAATTATAATTATTGGTAGCCATGGTTACGGCTCACCGGAGCACTGCAGTTGTGGAAGTGACACGGCACGATACATGTCGTGGAGCACTGTCTCGCTTTTACAACTACAACAGCCTAACTTTAAGAGGTGATGGTAACTGGTAGGTCTCTTGTGGAGTCAACTAGTCGCGAATTAAAAAATAAAATGTGAATACACATAACCCGTATTAAAATATTTGCCAGGTAATCAGTAGTCTTGGAAACTGAACGAATTTCACAGCCTAGTATAAATGCATCTGGGGGCAAAGGAGTGCCCCGGCCAAGGCGAGACAATTATTATTACAAAAAAATAAAGCATTTTAGTTACTTCCAAAAGTCGAAAAAAATTAAAAAAAATGGCAAAAATACTACTTTTCGTAAATGAATAAACCCACACCCAGCAGTGGGACATTGACGGCTAAATAAAAAAAAACACGTCAAAGCCCTACTCATCTTCCCCTTATACGTAGAAATTACAAACTTAGACACATTTTTCATAGAATCGGGGCCCATAGAAGTAATTCGTGCGCCTACACGAGCAAAATTTCATATAATTTCTACTATAATACCCGCCTAACAGTACACTCGCGTTCACAAGCGCTTTAATGGTATAATCGCGCACAAACAACTTTATAAGCTCAATGTTGCAGGTGTCTTAATTATGCCCACGTAACTTTCTACGAACACTTTTACTGGAGTTTTGTTCGTAAGTGTACACCGGTACTGGTGAGCACAAAGTTGTTTTGTTTTATGAAACTGATTTTTTTACATAATTAGGCTGATGATGAGCGTCTTTCTTCTTATCGTATGGTTTAAATACAACCTAGTGTCAAACTTTAAGCTATCCGTAGGCCTCCGATGTTGTTTAACAAACCAATGAAAAATGATCAGGTGTGCTGGTTTTCTGAGGATGTTTTCCTTCAATATGTTTTTGCGAGTGATAATGACTGTAATACGCACTTTTGTTAAAGCAAAGATAAAACAATCAATGCAATCGTTAAATCCCAAAGAATTACGTTATATTTCACTAACTAGAGACAATCAAAACAGCGGCGACTTACAAGTATTATAAAAAATAGTTTTACTTTAAAAATAGTTTTTATATTACTATTTAATTTAGTCATAATTCACTGGTAGGTAATGTCCTAAAACATAAAAGGTTGTAATAAATTCAAATAGTTACAGTTACACTCAAAACATTCGTGATTCAGATTCTTTCACATTTCAAGACAAGTACATTCACCGACGAAATTCTCAAAAACTTTTTCACACGATAGTTTGTAACTAATAAGTACAATCGTGTTCACAAGTGATATACACTTGTACAGTCGCGCACAATGGCGCACGCGCACGACTCGAGGTGTGAAAGGTTATGTTGAACGCAACGGATTATGAGAATTATATCGTCGACTGTGATTTTACGCGGGAAATACGTAAAGTTGAGGCGTTGGTATTTGTATGGATGTGACTTGTGTTTTGTAATAATTATGTTTGATTGTGGTTAGAAAGTATAGTATTTTTTTGTTCGGGATGTTGATTTCTGGAATGTTATTTATAGCATGACGTTTGACGTATTAATTGTTGTTAATTTTTTATGAGACAAAGTTGTATGCAAATGGAAATGCTCGCTTTGCAGTTGTATAATTTGAAAAATAATGGGGAACTCGAAGATGTTGTAGTTTTATCGGACGTAGTATTATTTTTTGTTGAATTGTTTGATGTAGGTATACTGGAATATCAAAAAATGTGGGTTAGGTAATATGAAACACTATTGTAAATTCCACAACATCAGTCATATCCACACATTTCTTTCAATCCAAACCTTAACACTAACAAAAAACGACTTTACCCCTTCGCAATAAGATCCATAATCGCTTGCAATTCATTTCTATCGGCATTCAATACATGGAAACATATAATCACATTTACAGTTATTGTAGTTCTTTAATAAGCTGATCATTGATAGAAAATTATTGATAGTTGCCTGTTCGCGATAATCCTTAGTATAAATATAGGTTTAATTTTAGTTAACACTGTTGTGTATGCGTGTACAGGCGGATGTGAGAAACGGTTTTTGATTGTACCTGTACTTTGTGAAATTATGGTGATGAAATTGTTTTGGTCATTGGTCGTAATTTTTTTTTTATAAATTCTTATTGGAGATAGTCGAATAAAAAAGTTTTTTTCTCTGTTAGATTTTTGAGAAAATTAAAAATGTTTTTTTTTTAGTTACGTCTCATTGGTGTAAAATATGATAAATTATTACCTAAAGAAGATAAAGTGTATATTTTAATACCTGTTATTCCCAACGATTACGCTTGCGCGAATGTCGTTTGTAGCTGCCACAACATAACCTCCTTCTGACGCAGTCGGCTGACAGACCATGCGTTTATCTAGATCGTCAGCTTACCCCATACTAAATTTCATCAATCGGTTTAGCCGCTTGAGCATGAAGTAACAAACAGTCATCCTTTCGCTTTTATGTTATAGTAAAAAAGATACGTAGGAAATAGGATAATATATACTTTTTATTTATTTATTCCTTTAATTCAGGCAACTAGCCCCCACAGAAAACGTGCTTGCGTTCTTCAATTCTTAGCTGTGCAGCGGTGATCAGAGAGTCAGATTAAGAACGTCAAAGAATAACCAACAAAACAAAAGACATCTACTAAAAACCAAAACATAAATCCGTCATAAATTCACCACACAAAAATCTCAGCTTTTAACCAAGCAAAGAAGTCCACAATATTCTTTACCAACCAAATATGAATACTATAACCAATCTATCAAGCAAGCACTTAACAATAGTTCAGCAATCAGTCGCTACCGTTATACAGTAATACAACCGCAGACCTACCACGAAATCTTAAAGTAATATAAAAGCAGTTGTGGAAGAGAGACGCCGCTCTACGCCGTGTAGCGTGCTGTCTCGCTTGCACAACTGCGACAGTCGTGCTTGGAAAGTTCGTGGTAGGTTTTAGTCGGTTGTTTGCAATTGTCTACAACATGAGCCTGCGGTTTTGCTTCAATGAAATTGCTTCTATGTTTCAAGAGTGATGTGATCGGATAGGCTTTGTGGGACTCGGAACGGTGTATACAATTTCTTGTAGGTAGGTACTATGCTTCGGGTTATTTTTAACATTATTTAGAATGTTTTTTTCTCACCTGTTTATCCAATTCACTGTCCAGACAAGGGCATATTGTTTGAAATTAATTTTGATAGTGTTTTTTTGTTAATTTATATTCTAAGACATTAAACGGTATTGAAAACGTTGCGAAGAAACCTGGATTTCAAATATTGGAATCTGAAATCAATACGCCGCAGTAAGCTCATGTTTTGATCAATGAACAAAACTCAAAGCTTCCCTATTTGGGTAGAGGCTTGTGTCCAGCAGTGGGCCGGTGGGCCGTAAAACCTTCGGACTTTGGTAAAGCAAAACTATTGCAAGAAATACTGAAATTCGGAAATATGACTTAAAATCACTTTAAAAGAGTGAACATAATAATGTTTCCTTCTGTCTATGATAAAAGTCGTTTGCCTAGTATTAGAATGTTTTAGCCTTGTATGAAAAACCTGTAACCTGTAGTCGAAATATCGACAATTTTAAAATACCTTATCCTAACTAACAATACAGCCTTTGTGTCAAAAACAATACTAAAGTACAAAACACACAGCAAAATCAAGAATACTCCACTAAGTAGGTGTCAGGTATCTAAGAATATTTATCTTTATCTTATCTGCGCGGGCGCAGGTAATTGGCGACTAATTGCGTTTCGTTGTAATCACAGAGTGTAACACTTAGCTGCGCGGGAGTCGGTCGGGCGCGCAAATGTATGTTTGTTTTGTTTTACATGTGTCAGTTTACTTCTTTGGTGACTTGAAATGTTGTTTTTAGATTGACGTATTTTTGTTGTATGACAGGATACTACTTTGTATTTATAATTCATTTAATTACACATCGTATCTTGAAAATCGTATAAAAAAAGTTAATCCTTGACATATCAACCCTTATGAACTGTTTCTAGGGAAAACAATTACACAACTGTTCCATATTCCACAGAATATTGTTGCTGTTCTATAGCTAAAAACTAAATAAGTTTGTAATAAAAATATTACATGACTAGATACAAGAGAAACGCAGACTTACTGCATAAACGTATTAAACATCCAGACTTAGAAGCATATTTTTAATATGTCTTAACTACAGAATATCTTGCCACTAAGTAAACTACAGCAATTAAAAAAGCATGTGCACAAGAATACCTCCCAAATTAATCTCTCTGCATGGTCCAATTACGTCACAACAATTAAAAGGGTGTTCAAAATCCATACGGCTTTCAATTAAACACATAATATTAATAAAACGACGTGTAATAAGTACTGTAATGGCGTCCCGCCGGTGTTGCCCTATGTCGCCGAATATTGTAATTTTATGCAATAAACCAACGCGAGTGTCTCCAACGGGACAAACGTGTTTCGAATTTGGAAAATTTCGAATTTAGAACATGACAATATGACGTCGGTAGGTGTGAGTATGTTATGGAGGGATTCGAAAATTGAAATTTACTTTTTTTAACTGTGAAATACTCTGTGGTCATAGTAACAAGTTTTTATTATAAACTAAGAAAAGTAATTGATGGCACACATAGGACTTCTTCCTACGTAATCTTTTACTAAAATAAATTGTACTCTACATCAAATATTCTTATGATCCAATGCAATGGTAGGCATAATAATTTTCAAAAGCTTTTAAATGTATCTTGTTTATGTAACTGTGTTTTATGGAATAAAACAATATTCCACTAAGTTTAGGAGAGCGAGTGACATCACGTGCGTTCTATGGCTGTAAGTTTGTTGTTCGGGACGGATCGGGACGGATCGGTACGGATCGGGACGGCCCGGTTCAAGGGTTAACGGTAATTAACCAGTTTAGTGCGGTTATGGCTGAGTTAAAGTTTTTGATGCGATATTTGTGGAGGTTATGTTTATTGTTAATTGTAGAGCTGTTTTATTCGTACATTAAATTAAAAAAGGTAATAATTAGTTGTTGTTTTGAGACTCCGTTGCTAATGGTAACGAAAAACATAGTGAGGAAATGTAGAGCTAATATTAGAATCTCGAATCACTTACTCGTATTGAGTAACCGTGCCTGCAAAGAGACCTGTGCCAGCACTGGGAGATTAAAATGTATTGCTGAGTATATAATTATAGCGATAAAAACAAACATAAAAATAATCGATATACACTGCCCGATAAAACACTTTGTTTTTTTTTTAATGACCAAGCACACTAAAACACAACATTAAAAAAAACATATTTAAGGTCAAATTAAACCTCCTCCTTTTTGAAGTTAGTTAACAAACAAATGACATTCCAAAAAGCTTTTATATCATACAATCTCGTTACAAGTCATAACTTCAATCGTTTACTAAGTCTCAAGTACCTATACTAAAGAAGTATAAATTACTATAGATCTAACATCGCTGAACGAATATTGATAGGGTTCCGTAAAAATGGATGGTCGTCATTATCGTGTCGACAAGCGTTACCGAACGTTTTATAAAATGCAAAGTGCTCAACGGGTGTTGACAATTGCGCGGGAAATAGGGTCGCCATCTTTATTTTAGATGGGAAATACGATTTTTTTGCTTGTGGAACGTATCTTTTTTGTATCCTAAAAATTATTTATTGTACTGGGTTTAAGAATGAACATTGTTCTAAGATACATAGATCCAGCGATGATTGCCTTGAAATAATCTATGTTGAATATTTTTGGTACCATAAAATGGTCTTGCCAATCATAACTAATACAGGATTAAAAAAATAATAATAAGAAGCGTGAGAAACGAACGAAGCTTAATATGTATAACTAATTAAAGTTTCAATTCCAAAACAGATATAATTGCAGCAAACACTCATAATTATTTCATTCTAATCAATTTAATTGGCCCTTATTTCTTTTGCAATTAAGCATTTCAGTCTGGTTCATTGTCTGCAAACTTTTTGCTGTCATCTTCCGCTTAAAATTGACAGCCCTGGCAGAATACGGCGTTCCTAAGCCGAATTCTATTACTTTTTATGTTCGTTCGAGTTAGGAACACGTTGTAGAATAACACCTTGTGAGTTTGATGCGATTCTAAACTGCTGCAGAATGAGACTTTGTTCTGAATTCAATTTACGTAGTTCGACGTTCTTATTCGATTATTCAAATGGTGGCACATACGGTAATTTTGTAATACGGGCGAATTGTTGCTTCCTTTCATGCATAGAAAAATAATTTTAAATAAGGCAGTCTTAGATATTAAAAACCGTATCTCTACACAAAAATAAACAAACTTTCTTGTAAGAAGCAATAACTTATTGCGAAATAAAATTATTGGCCCTCTCATACAAATTTTGATCAGTTGATGAAAAGGTTGTAAAGTTGTGAGGGAAGATTATTCAGTTTTGTTTATTTTTCTTTTTACATATTTTTTTTACATTGATTACAAGGACTTTCTAAAATATATCTTAAGTTTATCGAAACACGTGTATAGCTATACAAATGTATAACGTATTTCTTAAGCAACACATCACACGGGATTCTTTTAACACCCTATAAACTTATAAGAATTTTTGCTTTTGTAGTAAGTTTAATAAATTCTTGTAACACGTTTTAATAAATGTTCTGTGGTACACGATCGACGACCACTCGGGTTATTGTCAGACATAACGCCGGCGTGTAGAGGTGTTTTATTAAAAAGCGCGGGAACGCGCGCCATATTGCCAATTGTCGAACTTATGAGAACTTTGTTGTGATGTCAGATATTCGTTTTTTTTCTGTTGAATTTATGTTGTTATGAGTTTAGGGATAGATAGAATGTGATATTGATTTAGTTTTTTTTTTAGGTTTAATTTTATTAGATATCTTTTAATTTACGGGATAACTTACAGAGAAGATGAACAGATTATCAGATAGATTATTTATTAGATAGCTACTACTATTACTGGTTTATGGTTTTTCTTGCTGGTCCTTCTCCATAATAATGACATTATTAATCCGGTTATTCTACAGTGATTGCAGTTTCGAAAATGCAAGAAAGAGTCTAAATCTTTTTGTTTTTAATTAAACGATTTTATATTATAGGCAGATAAAATGTCTATGTAATCAATATGACGGCGCTGTTGTAGCGCCTTTTTGGATAATCGATGGAAACCTTTATGGGCAAGAGCGAGTACCTGTCGCTCTGACGGAACGTCAGTTCGTTGGGTGGCCTAGTTGCGAGTGGCTGAGGAAGAACGAGCAACGGCCCCGAGCGGACATCAACGACGGATCGTCTAGCCACATATTGTTAAACGATTTGTATTCTCAAAGGCCAATTATAGTCTTGATTGTGATTGTGAACTACGCTTATTTCTTAAACCTCGCCCAACCACCCACGTAATAATGGTCCATCCTGATACCGGCGCCTCTCGCCGTTATCAGAAGTGGGATCCGCTGCCCACAGAGAAGTAATGAGATTCGCCAGCCCGTACATAGAAGCAACGATGATATTCAACGAAATTTGTTAAAACTGCAAAATCGAAACATTTTGACAAGTTCTAGAAGAAAACAAAAGACGAGAAAACTGAGCGTCACAATGTAAAACGAGCACATCGAAGGAGTCAACCTACAAGGAGTCCGGCTTTCGTCTGCTGCAATCGCCGTGCCGCGCCGCGCCGCAGCGACGCGTCGAGGAGCACTACACGAGAAGCTACGACGGGAATGGAGAAGTCGACGAGTGTTGCAGTCACTGCGGCTGCCGAGAGGTGCAGTCACAGCAGCTGCCGGGAATAGGATCGACGAGTAGTGCAGTCACAGCGGCTGCCGAGAAGAGGATCGACCGCGACCGACCAACGGGTGAACGAGCCTGATCCTGCTGCAATGGAGGCTGAGCTGTACTGCGAGCTTCGTGGGAAGCCCCGGTACACGGATTGGACACGCGTGCACGGCGCGTGCGAGGAGTGACGACGAAGGATGTGCCCCGAGGACGGCGCACTGTCAGGAGAGGCCGTGTTAGCTAAAACTTAGGATCGCCGAGCACAAGGCGTTCCAGTGGACGTGACTGCGGGCACGGTCTACTGCGTGGCGAGCAGGCGTCGCGCAGTGTGCGCACGCCACCGCTGTCGTCTGTGGTCCCAGAGCTGCCGAGCAATTGTGGATCCTGGAATGCTGTACTGGGCCGAGCGCGACGCCGGCCCCGAGCGCCTCGTGGCCGCCGACGGCGCCGCGCAGGACGCGCGCACGCTGCTGGACGCGCAGGCCGACCCGCTGCTGTCCGACGTTACCAGCCTGGTGGTGGACCCGGACGCGGAGCGGCTGTACTGGGTGAACGCGGGCTCGGGCAGCATGCAATACCTGGACGTGGCGTCGGGCAAGCTGACGACGCTGGAGAGCGCGGCGGGCGCGCGGCCGGCGGCGCTGGACGTGCACGCGGGGGAGGTGCTGTGGGCCGACGCGGCCACTGCGGCGCTCTACGCCTGCGACAAGGACCGCTGCGCCGCGCCGAGGTGCACTACACGTGTGGTGCAGTCACAGCGACTGCCGAGGGGAGGGTCAACGTGTGGTGCAGTGACAACGGCTGCCGAGAGGAGGGTCGACGTGTGTTACGTCACCAACGTCTGCGTACATTGATGAATCCGGTGAGCAGTTTTCATTTTGTTATGATTAAGGTGCTGAGTGCTCACCGATGAAAGATATCGTTTTCAATTTCATGGCAAATGTTTGTGTGATTCTGTCACTATGACTAGTGTAGGTCTGGCTAAAATTGTTAGTTATGGAGGCCGTTACTTGTTGAAGGCACCAGATTATGTCCATGTCAGATTGAGGAGGACGCCTGAAGCTCTTAATGTTGTAAACATATTGGTTGATCAAGATAATGATCAGGTATCTGACACATCGCGCGATTGAGTTTGGTGGCCAAAGGCAGCTGGCCTGAGGCGAGGTTGCCAAAGGCAGCTGGCCTGAGGCGAGGTGGCCGGAGGCAAGGAGGCCAAAGGCGAGGTGAATGAGGTCGCGATATGTGTTGAGATGTTGAGATGTGATAATGATAAGTTAAACATTGTGAGAGAGAGCTTCAGAAATCCCTCGAAGTTAATTGATTACAAGTCAGTAAGAGAAAATTGTTTCTGGTATAAGTTAGATTAGTACTCGTGATTGTCTTAAAGCGATGTTTTGTTGGTCAGAGATAACCGAGCGGTGGTAAATACTACTTGTGGTATTTTCCTTTACAGATTCACACGAGGACGTGTGATACGTCACGAAGGCCGTGCCGGAGAGGTAGTATATGTCGAAGAGTTCGTATACCTAACACACCTGCGTGGTGTAGCGCCGATGACAGCGACAATTATGATGATTGTTTGTGGAACGTCAAGTATGACAGTCGTGGAACTGGATTGCTTGGGTGAGGTCTGTACTGCGCCGTGAAAAGGATTCTTGGAGGATGAACCCTGATGACGAACGGATGGAAGTACTGAACTCGTCATACTGTGATACGTCACCAACACCTGCGGTATTTTGATGCATCCGATTAAGAAGAAGGAGTGCGCCCAGGGACGGGCGTGTGTCAGTCCGGCCGTGACGGCGCTGTTGTAGCGCCTTTTTGGATAATCGATGGAAACCTTTATGGGCAAGAGCGAGTACCTGTCGCTCTGACGGAACGTCAGTTCGTTGGGTGGCCTAGTTGCGAGTGGCTGAGGAAGAACGAGCAACGGCCCCGAGCGGACATCAACGACGGATCGTCTAGCCACATATTGTTAAACGATTTGTATTCTCAAAGGCCAATTATAGTCTTGATTGTGATTGTGAACTACGCTTATTTCTTAAACCTCGCCCAACCACCCACGTAATAATGGTCCATCCTGATACCGGCGCCTCTCGCCGTTAAATATTATAAGGTATATTTAAAGATAAATAAAAATTAAATATGATTTTCTATACACCATGTAAAAAAATATTCTAATCCATACCTTGACATTTAAAACACAAACACACAGACAAAAATACATCCATAACTACACTCAATAAACTCTAGAAATACTGCTCTAAATATTTATACAATACACCAACAACCAACGAGCATAATTACCATGACAGACCAATGAACGATAATGTGCCATAGACAATATTCTATTGAGCGTTTGTCTATGCTCACTGTCAATGAAGGTGCAATACATTCAGCAGATCTACCTACTCTATGAAATGGTATAGATTTCTCTCATTTCTCCACCTATCTCCGTATTGTTGACTTTATAGCTTAAATTTAAATAATTTCTAGTTAATGAGTGAGACAAGGATGGGAAACTAATGGTTGAGGTTTTCTGTAAGAGAAAGGTGCTTTGGGAATATGTGTCGCTCTCTCTCACGCTGTAGTCGTTTTGATGATCGATTGTCTTGTTGAAAGAGTGATTAAAAACTAATGAATGATTCACGTACTATTAAGGTCATTGTGAAAGCTTTGCTATTTGGATTCCTGGATAGCATTTGAAAAGAGGTTTTATTACGTTTGAATGCAGAAAATACGAGGATGTTTTTTTGTTGAGTGTAGGATTTGTTCAAACAGTATCACAATTTATATACCTCAAAAATATTTTTTTATAAGTGCGAAAGAAAATCGTTTTTTATTGGTCGATTTATTTACTCAATGAAATCATTATCAATCTATCGATATGTAAACGGGGCAAAAGAAAGAAGGCACATAATAATTTAAACGAGTAATCAAAAGTAAATATAAAAAGGTAACCTACACATATGTATAATAAAAAAAGAATTAAAAAAAGAGCATGCGACGGTAAAAAAAAACTTATGATAAAGAGGCTTTTCTTTTACCCAGTTGCAGTAACTGTGAGAAATGAAATATTGACAAGGCGATATTACATATTATCTTTAATATTAACGCTTACATCTCGTTGAGAAGGTATCCTGAGTTATTAATGATGCAGACGACAGTTTACCGAGGCCTTGCATAATTCATGCGTTGCTTGTGAGGTCGGCTCAAAGGAAAATGGTCTAGAACGCTGATGTTTAAAGAATGGAAGAGCGCTAGGAGCGTTAGGAATACTAGATAAATATTATACTAGGAGATTCTTAGAGAAAGTACACATAGGAAAGTGCAAGTTATTTCGGGTTTATTTTCTTTTTATTGCGTGATAAATTTTAGGCTGTTCCTATTTCTAAAACGGAATAGAAATTAGAATAGGCAATAGAAGTGAACAAATCATTAAATCAATGTAATTGGCAAGAGTTAGACATGTATTAGAGCTCTATTGAAAAACGGCTAGTTGTTGGCCACTCCTGATACATTAGTGAAGTATCAGTACAGTAGCTGAGGATTTCAGTAAGAGCTGTCATATTACCCTTTTTAATAGGCAAAGATTACAAGTGCCTAAATTTGTCTTGGTCCATTTTTTGATTTCTCCGGACTTAACCTGAGATAAATTCTGATTTGTACATACAAGCAGTAAGTCGTTCTCGTTAGTATCTTAAATGTAAATTGTTTTGTTAATTTTTAATCATCCCAAAAAATATTCAATTATCCAATTTTGGACCTTACACAGAACCAAAAGGCTCTCAAATAATCATACCATTTCCATTTTACTACTACGTTATTTATCACGGTGTGACTCAGATATCCGCGCAATGCATTCAATAATGAGAGCTCGTATCAGAACACCTACCATCTTCTTCTAAAGTAATATCACATCAGTTGTGGAAGAGAGACGCCGCTTTACAAAATGTAGAGCGCTGTCACGCTTCCACAACTGCAGTAATAAAGGCCCTGAGTTATGTTTTTATGTTTTTACATAGAGTTTAACATAACAATGTCATCTAGATATATTATATTTCTTGTGGAACTAGTTGTGGATAGTATCGGGACGATTTATTGGCGTTTGAAGTTTTTGTGTGAATACGTTCACGGATTATTGTTGATGTCGTATAATTTGATGGATATTGTTACTTAGTAGGACCATTGGAATTGTTAAGTTACTCTTAGTACTAAAAAGAAGCTTTTAATTCAGTTATCACTTGAATTATTCGTCAGGATTCGGATGGTGTTGTAGTGTTGTACCCATATGTAGAGTTGTATTTCAACTTTTCTTTGCACTTAGATGTGACGTAATATTTCTGCAGAAGTTATCTACAATATCTCTCTCTCTCTTTATAACTAATCACTTGGTTTAGATTTGCCAGTGAAATGTTTCTTCGCAAACAGCAGTTTTACTTATTTATCCTAAAGTTTATCTAATTAATACTATTTTTTATTATTTTCAGGTATCGAGATGAGGCACTATGTTGGTCAGACAGGTAACTAAATTATATTAATTTATATTTTACTTTTAAAGCTTATTTTAAATATAAATAAATGAACCAGCCTATACACGTCCTACTGCTGGGCGCAGGCCTCTTCTCATACAGGGAAGGTTTGAGCATTGATCACCGCGCTAGCTCATTGCAGGTTTGCAATTTTAGATTTCAATATTTGGAATGCAGGTTTCCGAATCCAAATGTTTTCCTTCACCTTTGTCAATAGTGTCTTAGAATAATTAAGAAAGTACATAGGTATAACTTTGAAAAAGTCACACTGGTACTTGCCTGCGCTGGGGATCGCTCGTGCTTACAAATCCATACATAGAACCGCAAGGCCACCATAACAATTATATAGATCATGTAAATATTAGTTAAAATTATATCGACCCTAAGGGTCACTAACTTCTGAACCTTTGACAAATCCTAATACAAACAATAGTGGGATTATGTACTGACCACTATAATATTTTAATCTCAGCGTCAAAATGCAAATGTTTTGCTTGTCCCTAATAATCCCTTAAGTGTGCTTGACGGCTGACCACTTTAGGATAGTTGTAGTAAGATATTATGCAAGATAAATATAAATATGTATCAGTACGTATCTGTAGACTGAAGTTAAAGGCTTTTATATTGGTTTTAGATGATATACTCATCATCATTTCAGCCCGGAAACACCTATTGTGATGTATAGGGCTTCCCTTTTTTCTGTCACATTTCTCTATATTTTATGACATGCTGTTAGGATGCAAATCTACAGCTTGCAAATAACATTACATCAAAAAAATGCTATTGGTAGATTCGTTGCAGAATTTTAAGAAGAAAACTAAATAAAATAAAAATTATTTCCATGGAGGCTTACACAAAAGATTTTTGACACAGACTTAACGTTTTGATTATTTGTTATCGTAGATACAAATTTTGGGAAAAGAATAAGATTTTGCACCCTTTTAAGGACACTGTTCATAATTTTAATTTAACAACGTTCTTATCTCATACTGATCTACTAATTATACTAATATTTGTATCCTACCTTAACACAATTAAAAACGAAACACAAAAAATAATAAAATAGCAAACATTTATAAGAAATACGGATCGTATATATCAGTAATGGTGATTGAGATTCAATTGCTGGACAACCCTCGACCGTCACGGGATAGCTTATATTGTGGCTTAGATAACAATGGGATTGTCTTTAGGGCTGCCACGCAATGGACAAAACTTTAAAAGTATATTTTATTTTGAAAAGAATGGTTCGACGTTTTATTGAGGATATGGAATAAAAAGATTTCTAAAGGGCTCCTGAAATTTTAAATTGGATTAGAGGGTTTTAGCATTGTTTAACAATTGTTTTAAAAATTACACATGGCATGAATCCAAAAGCATTTTGAGTACGAGAAAAGAGTGAAAAAAAAAATGCCTTTTTATAATTGTTGTAACAATTTTTAATTGATTTTATGCATCAAAATATAATTTTGTTTTCAAACTCTTTTAATTTATAGAGTTTCGCATATTAAGTAAATTGGAAAACATTTCTTCATACATCAAATAACTCACTACATATTTGTTTTAGGTCTAGTAATTTCAGTTATAATTTAAGTAACAATTATCTTCCTTACATTATTTAATACAAGTTCACTTGTTAACACAATATCGTAATTATTTAAATTGTGCGTAATAATAAGTTGCACAAAGTAGTCTGGTTACGAGCAGCCCTATAAACGGCGGTCAAAATGGTCATCGGATCCGGTTAAGTGTGGGTTAGGGTAGCCACAAAATTATGTGTACCTAACCGCTCAGCGACCGTTGCGAATAATGACGACATTGTAGATGTAGGGGTACGATTGATACCAAAGTTTAAAGTGTAGTTTTAAAACTATATTGGATTTTTTGTGTTGTTGTTTTGGGTTAAAAAATGATGTAAGCTATTCATTGTGCCAGCTATTTAGCGTATTTTATGGCATTATGAAGTTACTTAGCGTATGTTGTACCTAATTTTTACTTGTGTTTTCATGTGTATTTACATATGTCTAGTCTTTATGAGGTTACGGCTAGTTTTAGCACAGAGTATGTCTTTTTTTCAAGATTTTTTATGATAAATTCTGGGGCTGGATATATGGATTATGAATTATCTGTGTAAACAGATTAGACCGATTTCGAATACTTTTCAATATCGTTTAATTACATTGAAATTCAAAACTGTATTTGTGAGAGAATATTCAAACAAAGTAAGTCAACTTATTTAGTTAATCATCGTTATTATATACATAAAGCTATGTTAATAGAAGTCCAATCACCAAACACTGAACTGCATTTACGATTCGAGATAGACCTCGCAAAAAATCTTAATTACCTTACTTAATAACCTCATACCATGCACTATTATTGGTTTTTATATAGGTATGCTTTATCAATTAAACCAATCAGACAATTTGCCAAATTGTCTTGGTCCTCAAAAACTCGTAAATCCTTGAAAAGTCAATGTTGATAAAATAACTGAGTTTGTATAGAACCAATACAACAAACATTCAAAAAAATAATTTAATTATTTACACATACACAACAATACTCATTATAAATGCAATGTATTACTTTCCGAAAAAGAATTTAAAGTCGGTAAGATTAATTTAATGCGACAAAATATATGGTACAAGATTACAATAAAATGACATAAATAAAGAATTTATAAAGGTGAAATGAATTTTGGTAGGTCCTATCGACATGCATTAGCATTGCTTAACATGTAACTGGTTCGATTTCCCGCATAGGATAAGTATGACAGATCTATAAATACGTGTTCTAAATCTGCGTATTTAGTTGTATTTTAATATAAGGGTTGTAAAACCTACTACAATAGTGTTTAACCCAAGTTTTTTATAGATTTTTTTTGTACTATTTTTTACAAGCAAATAAAGAATGTTCTATATATTATGTTAAAACAATTATATTTTATCATACTAACCATTTTCCGAGACCTTATTACTTACCAATGAATAATGTATGCGAGTCATAAAATTTTATATCTTAATTATTTGCCTTGTTAGCTATGGAAGTCTGTAAAGCGATCTTAAAAATGGCGCGAAAATGAGCAAATATGTCCTTATAAGCACTGAAGGATAGATCGGAAGATATACCTTAAAAGCTACTTTTTTAAATAAAAACATGTTGAAGTTTAATAAGCTGATATATCCTGTTATTAAAGTTGGTAATTATCGGCTCATTTATTATCATCATGTATGATTTTTGAAAAAAAAAAGCTTAAATTTTGGTTAAAAAGATTCATGTTAAGACTACGCATGAATTTTACTAAGTAGGCTTGAAGCTTTAAAATATACAGGCTCAGTAGCGAATTGACATTTCTACAATCGTTAGCGATCGTAAACTTCAATAAATCCCTAAAATGTATGGAGATGACAGGTCTAAGTCATGTCATTTATCGAACCGAAATGTCATTTTCATACATTTTTTTGAGCTTCTTCTATTGACATTAATAATTGTAGAATTGTTGGTTGGTAAGAGGGGTTGATGTTGACAATGTATAGTTCAAAATTTAGTTGTTATGGGAATCTTCAGTACACTGATACTAGAGGAGAGTAGCTCCATAAATAAACATACATATTTACATGGCCTTTAAAAAGAGGTAGGTATAATACACCATACCGACTCCGACTCCTACGTCTCTAAAACAAATTAATGAAGTGTGATTTTAAATTTTGCGACAGAGTGTTGCCAAGATTCGGAGGCAGTGACAGTGACACGATTTTGACATTATTGGCAGTGTTGCCACCCGCGATATCAGTTCAGAAATAATTTATATACAGCAGTTAACATTCACGACGTAGGCGCCAACCGCCCTGTATTTATTAAAATCAATCATTATCGGTTCCTCTCGGAATACATCGCGCCATTTTGCTCGCAAATAATTTCCTTCGTTTTTTTTTTTGCAAAAATTAACGTACCATGCGCGTACGCACCACTTAAGTTAAATGTCCCAAACTGATGGCAATTTGCGGGACCCTGAGTAAGCTATAAATCATGGGAAATTATTTTTTCATTACTTTAAAACTCAGGGTTAATATTCTATTAGTAGAGGCATGATTCTGTGTTGATTAATGGTAGCACGTTCTTTTAATCTATAATTTGCATGATAATTTTCGTTTTAATATTACAGACTGATACTGTCATTTAATTTGATTGTTTTCTATTATAGTGTACGATTATTGTGTACCTCCCGGGTAGGTGGGTATTGCTGGTGATGAAATGTTGTCTTTAATGTGTTTTTGCTTTTGTTCTTTGTGTTATATTGTTTTGTAAATGAAAAAGAGTTTATTTAACGGTATTACAGAGAAATATAATATTACATTTTGTTTAGTTTAGCTAAACTGACGATTAAAGAGGAACTCTATAACCATTTCCGTTAATTTCAGTGATACATTTTTTCATTTTTTAGTTTTTCGGGTCATTAAAGAGACTTAGTTTCGTTCTAAATCTGGTACAATTACCTTTCAAAATATATCTTTTCGTTACCAAAATCAACTAGAGTCAGTAACGTTTTGAAAGTGCCTGAAAAGGCCGCCTCGAAATAAAAACCTTTTGAATTTTTTATTGAAAAACAATCATTTTTATGTTTTTTATGAATATTAAGTCCATGTCTACCGATTCACAAGTCTGAGAATATCTTATTACGCCGAGATCACGGGCTTTATCAGATGGTCAGAAATTAGCTGACCGGCGGCCATAACAGCGCGAGTGTGCGCATATGCATATAATAAGCATAACGGCTTGATATGTGCAAGAAATTCGTGATGGGCTTAGAATTTCTTACGACATGAAGTAAAATCATTTTAATATGCTAATTTATTTTATTATTATTATTGTGTAAATCTTATTTAAAAGGTCATAATTTAGTCAAAGTAGATTTTTTCTTTTTGATCGCTGTCTAACAATTTGTCTCAATGTAGCTTTTTTAAGGTTTTATTATCTCTTTGAACAACTAACTTTTACTTTAAGATCAAATATAATTAATTTCAGTAACGAGTAAAATGTCAAAAAATGTGTCAAATAATGGCCTAAATTATTTTTAACATGTTTAAAAGAAAATGATTAATGGCGATTTAAATGTAATTGCCGATAACATCCTATAATTATACAAAATACCTTTTAAAACAGTGTATTTATCAAGAATAATTATGATTGATACACCATTTTGTAATTAATAAGATGGGCAAGTGTCGATCCTTTTTGCTACATAACCTTTAAGCGAATTAATCGATTCGAGTATCGATATCTTGCAAGTAATCGATAGTTTTTTGATTGTTAGTATTAATTGTGTTAACGTTTAAAATGAGCTCTGGTTACTAAGTACTCTTAGTGTACTGGAGATCTAGTTACATTGGATGTGTTGACAGGTGCTTTTCAGCATAGCCGACTTTTTCTATGAATGTCCAACCTTCAATTGTACGGCTGTTAATTGCAGAGTTAATCTTAAAATTTTTGAATAACTTCGTTGTATTTGAATTTAAAATGTTTGTTCTTGTTGCGTGTGCGCAGTTTTCATTACAATACGTAATAACGCCGTGACATGTGTATTTGTCATGTAATTGTATGAAGATGACAGACATTTGAATTTAAATTAATTGTTACTTATGTAATGGGGTCGAAAAAAAAATATTAAATTCATTTGATACTGATAAACAGGTGTATGTTACTTCGTGTAAAATTCGATTAAACTTTCATTTACCTGGTAGTTCAAATTACTTTTTAATTTAGTTTAGCACTAGATATATTAAACGTGATAAGTTTTATTACATTTAATGTTTTTAATATTACTTTTTTATAAAAAAAATAATTTGTTTAAATATCGTTTATTATTAATTTTAAAGGTCTATGCTATAAAATTAACACGCTGGTTATCTCTTAAGTGTTTAAGGTTAAATTAACTGTCAGACTATACAATTTACAATAATGTATTGTAATAAAATGAAAAATACAGTATTAAAAAAATACAAATGCCTATCCGTCTAATCTCTCTCTATATCTATCCATGCTAATCCCGCTTTCCATTTACTAAATGTGATATCAACTTTATTGCTTTAATAAATAAACATTACCCTGAATTGCAGAATTTATTGAAAAAAATAAATGAATGGCTTCCACAGTCAGTTACAAGCATAAATCAAAAATATTAATGCGGGTAGCTCTCATAATTTCCCGTCACAACCGATCGCGGTATAATCAAATGTGCGAGAAGGACAGTTATATAGCAAGATCTGTTGTTAGACAAGGACGGGGCACCCGCCATTTTGATTTACCGCGACACCGGCACAGGTGATGCCATCCGTCTTCCGCGGCGGACGTTTTTGATGCGCACGCGCATGATCTCTTTGAATGTTTAGTTTATGTTCAGTAGTTAGTGGATAAGCAGTGAAGTATATGTAATTTATCTTATAATGTAAATATATACACGAAAGAAATTGTAATTATAATGTTTATTTTCATGTACTCTATTTATTACAATTTACTATTGAATTTACTATGAAAAAATACATAGAAGTTTTTATTCCCTTATATTTTTTTTGTGGAAATTATTCCTGTGAACTAAAAGACAGTCCTATTAATACTACCGATATGTTCAAGCAATCAGATTTCAAACACTTTCTATAAATAAAAACGCACAGTTTTTCAAGTAAGACATTAAATTCTCAAAATCAATTAAGCTGAAAAGACAATATTCTCATCAATTCGCACAAGACTTGAGCACAGAAGCATTGTTTAAAATATGACCGGTGTCTGTTTAAACATGTAATATTCTGGTAAATATCCCCGCTGGGCAAGAGCCTCTTTGTATTGTGCCAGAAAAGAGACAAGGGAAATTAATCATCGAAATTGCTGTATTTTTGATATACTGGTTAACTTGGGATCTGAGGATTGACGGGGCATAACGCCATGTCTTGAAGTGTTGCAGTTGTGGAAGAAAGAAAGTGTTTTTTTTTTGTTAGAATATAGGTAATGTGAGTGTTACAACATAATTTGTTTATCATCTTTGCAATACCCAATGTGATAATGTTGACATACATCATAAAAACTATAATTAAATTTAAATACAAAATTAAAATGCTCGTCACACAAACATTTGTCCGGGATGAGGATCGAACCCATGACCTCCAGTATAGCAGTCAGGGTCACTAGCCACTAGACCAACAGGTCAGTGAAAGTATAAAAGAGAGACGGTCTTCGTCCTTCCACAACTGCAATGATGTTACTTTAAGAGGGGGATTCAAGATGGATTAAGGTCTAAATTTATAATTGTTTTTGGTTTTAACGAAGACAAAACTAGACACTACATATATTATACACATAGTTCAAAAGCAAATTATTAAATAGAATAAAAAAAAAACGATTAATAGTTGAGTCAAATTCTTCGTTTTGTTTTCGCTACTTGCATTGCGCCATTACTTTGCTCGTAAAATATTATTATAGTAGTTATGTGGCGGGTTGATATAATATCCTTGAGATCTAGCTTTTGTTAGTGCTTGCCCGTAATTGCTTGTATAATGAGCCACGATTTGATAGGAATTGTATATTTTAGGATTGTAGAAATCTATTAACATTCCAATAGTTATTTCAGACATTTGATGAGGAAATTGTGCCTTTTGTTTTTTGTTTGGACCTTTGAAAATGAATTGAGTAAAACTTATGTTACTTAAAATATGGAAAAATTAGTTCTAAGAGTAGTTATCGGTTGTTTTAAATGCAAAAATCGACAAAATTATATATTGTTCGTATCAGAAGCTGATTTTATTAGTGGTGAAATTAATTAGCAAAATAAAGAAATCTTATTCTACTCCTATACCGTTCAACTTTTCTATCATTTATTCATAGTTAATTAGATTAACATAAAAAGATACAATACTGATACTTCCATCTAGAATCTCCATAAAAGAAAACATATAACTTTACAAGACCATTTTGTGTAATAGACTGTAAACATAGCACTTTGAATTCTAACGTTATTATACCCACAATATTCACAGACACAGAACAAATTTTAATGATCAAGCTTATGACATAAACATTTGTCCTGGGTGGGAATCGAACCCAAGACCAACAGACCCATCGAGCATAAAATACTGTTATATTTTATTTCTGACATTTACTGGTTTATTACAATGAATAAATGATACTTCCAGCCTAAATTTAGTCTTCACAACTAAACTGGTCCTTCGATCCGGATACTGTAAAAACATAAGTCGTTGCTAATAAAGTAATTTAAATCCACATTGGTTTAAGAATGATAAATACAGTGCTGTTCTAATAAATCAAATACTTCGAACAAATTTATTACCAAATCCGATTTTAAAATGTTCAACGTATTTTATTGAAGCTACCCTTATTTGGCAGTAATAACTTACTATGTGATGGAATGGGAGTAAAGCGCAAATAAGTGTATTAAAATTAAATTTTAACGAAATATAATAATTTTAGAATATATTCAGCAGATGCGTAGCAGGACGAATTTTACATAAACGAGCCAATTTGCTGACGGTAATAACACGTTGGTAGTTCTGTCTCGGTCACTCGTATGAGAAGACATCGGTCCTCTCGCTCGCACACCCATCGATCTCCCTTATGTGGCCGCTGCAGCCATAAGGACCAATAATTATATTAATTTCTCACGATATGGTTATTATGACTTGATTGTATATGAGCATACTTGTATTGTTTTGTTCAATAGTTTTTTTGGTGACCGTACCGCGAATTATAGGGCGATAGTTCCTGCGCACCGTACCGTTCATTTTGACCTTGAGTTAAGTTCTATTAATTAACTGTAAAATTATTTTTAGCTTTTACTTTGCAAACAGTATAAAAAAATATACCTACTAAATAATTGGGTCTTTTTGGATTTTTTGATGTAGTCACAATAGATATACTTATTTGATTACATTTCTCTACAGGCGAGTATCATTCGCAATTATTTATATAAAAAAACAGCTAAAAAAGGTTTTACTGGACCACGGATGTGAGCCTTCAGAACTGATTGATGAAATTATGATCTCAATCAGCTCTCACATACATTTGTCGCAATAAAAATTCAATAAATAAACTAATAATAACACAACCCGTTTCAATAGCGGACAATCGCAGAAAATTGTCACCGTAACTAAAGGAATTATCCATCGGATAATTACCGGCAGAAATGCTTTAAGCCTTCTTTATTACAAACTTATTAAAACCAACCCGTAGAAAGAAAATCAACTCTAAAGTTAGAGGACTAAGGTTGAGATTGATCGCAAACACATGTGGTTAATTCACTCCATCGTGACAGTGCCTATTATCGAAAAGAAAAAAAATAATAAGCCTTATTCCGTTGTCGTCGAATTGATTGGTTTCTACGTATCGTTTTTTTTCCGCAATTATACTTGGAAATGCGTTGAGAATAGGACACTAGGTATACTGCCTTTTTTGTGACTACGCAAGAATGGTCTTATCTCTTTCTGTAAAGATTTTAATTTTATCTTGCTCGCAAGTTGTTTGAAAAGTTGCGATCATATTTTTTACGTTTTAAAATATAGAAATTTCCTGTGTTTGGATCCAGATACGTCGGGATAATGACGGTAGCCGATAAAAAATGGGATCTTTCCGATCTTTGATATTTATACTGTTTGTTAGAAAATAGAAGTGATCGGTTACAAGTTCTGGGTGTAAAAAAACATGGCTGTCAGTCTATTTGTGGTATGATTTAAAGTGTATAAAAAAGATGAAGACGTGTTGAGTCCTGTGGACAATAGAATGTGTGGATACGGTCCGATTATTGATGAGATTACAAACTTCTTTGATGGACTTCCAGTTTGAGTTGAGATCTTAACTGCGATTATTACGGCCGTCCTTAAGAAGTCATTCCATTTCTTCTGATACTTTATTTATACGGTTACTAATGATCGTGTATCTTTGCTTCACATAGCAATAAGATCTACACAAGCATTAAAACCGTGAAGTTTTATTATTCATATGAATTATTTACCATCGATATTTGGAACCATACCGCTCCATAGTCTGAATGCTTTAATAACATCCTTTGATCAAAAAAATCATACTCGATACATAAATTATATTCTCAAAGGCACGGGCTCCCGAATCAAACACTCGATCTTAACAAATCGACAATTAAACGTTTTTCTTTGGCTAAGGTGGGGTTCCGAGTGGACGGGACAAATAACGAAATGGTCAGATACTATCCGTCCATTGTTGCATTCTGTGTTTTTGGCCCTCTGACAGATTCTTCGCAATGCTGCGATGCTCGTCCGAACTTCGTACAGTTAAGGTTTTTGCTCGCGAGCCAATGTTCGATTTTTAACGATAGTTCTAGAATGAATTGGTCCGACACTTTGGTGTTAAAAAATTGACGTCATAGAATCTCTATGGGTCTAGTTTTAAAAGCAACATTGTTAGAAATTGTTTGAGTTGGTTTTTATAATATGATTTTACACACTTTTTAAAGCGCATCCCAGCCGCTCACCTAGTTTAGAAAAAATATATGATTTCGAAAACAACTTTTAAAACAGTAAGATTTCCTGAGTTTTTTTGCCCAAATCCTTTCCAAGACTTTTATCAAAAAGTTATGAAAACCATACTAAAAACTCAACTGGAACGGCACCATCTCATCTACCTCTACAAAGTTAAACATCCAGTAACGAGTACAACAAACCGTTAATCCTACAACAATGGTAGCAACAGGTGCCAAAGACATCCCTAAACGAAATACAATAAATTACATAACAACCTGTATATATTCTCACGGCCATGATACGGTCATGTCAGTCGTAATGACCGCGATCGGACATCGTCGTTAGCGATCGCCGGTAACAATGCGCTTGCGCACCCATTTGCATCGACTGCACCGAGGATTGACCGGCGACAGGTGGATGGATGTAGCGTTGGTGATACCACTCTTGGATATAAAACTGGAGCTGATCTCTGTCTATTTTAATATTTTAATTTAGTAGATTATAGAAAAAAAAACATGATAGATGAGTTGCCAAAAAGAGAATTGAGTTTTTTTGTTTGTATGTCTATCCGCGCAAATTACAAAAACTAATATGCAAAATTGTAAGAATTTTCACAGTTTTGTTGTTCAAGGTTTACCTTCAAATATGGTGTACTTAATGTTGCCACAAAATAGCGCAGAGGTCGATGTATTAAAATGAACAACTACATCATACGAGCGAAGTCGCGGGTCAAAGTCGACGAAGCTGATGCCTTATATGAATAAATAATTGTAATATTATAAATTGCATTCCATTTGTAAACCTATTTTCAGAACACAATTTTCTACAGACATAACCATGATTATTCAAAGTAGAATACAAATGTAATAATTACGGAGATGTCAACGTAATGAAGTAATAAAATGACAAGTCGTTAAAATTGTTTGTTTTATCGCCAATTATAATACAATTAGTCATTAGGCATAGGTTAATTGCAATGATGCGTGCTGTTGATAAAAATTTTGAATAATGTCAACGGCAATTATAATCAATCACATTTTATTATTATTTTTTACAATTAAGAGTATATTTCTATGGTATAAATAAAAATACTGAGACATTATGTCATTAGAACCTTGATGGCATTCGTTATTTAGTCGTACATAAAGTTTTTCTTCTATGTAGTAAATAATAATAGTATATGTAAGTGTATACTCTTGGAAAACATAACCTTATTCCCAATTAACAAAAAAATATGTCAACTATAAAAAGTGAAATGAAATGAAATGAAATGGAAGTTTTACATGGGACAATCATATCCATTTTTAGCATAAAATGTCCATTCGAAAAAAAGAATAATATAAATTTGACCAAAGCGTCTATAAACACATCGTATGCTTAAATAAAGCTTAAAACATATTCCCAACTCTATACAATTCCGTCGACCACTGCGCGTGCGCTTACAATATAATTTATTGAAAAGATCGCTTAGTTTGTTAAAATATCGTCAGTCGTGGATAGACAATGTCTTCAGACGGACGGACATCTGTGCATCTTACCAACTCTAATTTATATTGTCCTTATACAAGAACATATAATAATAAATCTATAGTTTATTTCACAGGTGTTTCTAGGACTATGTATTTAACTTTGTAAATGCGAAAGTAACGCCATCTGCCTGTAATTATAGTTTTAAACTTTGGAATTATTTTTTTAGTCGGATTATAATTTAAAATTAAAATTTGTACTTTCACCTTTATATTTTTTTGTATATAAGTATTTTTGTTAATTTAATAATGTTAATGACAATGATAGAGAATCGTGCAAGGACTTGGTGGATCCCTTTGCCCAGCCGTGGGACTCTATAGGTTAGGAAAAAACATTAAAATTACGCGGATAAAGACGCGGGCATAGCTAGTATTTCCCCAGTTTCTCTGTAAGTTTATTCTAAGAGCTGACGCCATCGAATTTATTCTATGTCAATAGTTGTTTTCTTAACTATGTGGTTTTACATTTTGAACTATAAGGCTAGGCGCAAACAGGCCACCAACCACCGCCACCGGTGGCCAGCGACAGCCACTTAACACGCTTTTTCATATATTTTGTATAGACACGCCGCACACGTGTAGCCGGTGGCGGCCACTCGCTACTGAAGTGTCCGCGACTCGCTACTTGTGGTCGCTACGGGCCACACAAGACGCCGACACTCACCACTGTCGCATTGCTCCACCCCCCGCGCAGTTAACCATTAGACGTTCTATGCATCGCACGCGTCACCATGATGCACGACGCTGACGCCTCAATGGATATTGATACATTCATATCGTAAGACTGCGCAGCAGAGAGCGGGTTATAAAATGTGGCGGCTTCCGAACACCAGTGGCTGTCGCTCGCTTCTGACACTGTTACAAAAGTGGCGGAAGCGCGCGACAGCTGACGGTGGTCGTGGTCGGTGGCCCGTTTGCGCCAAGCCTAAAAATGTGTAAATAAATTTAATGGATGTGTTACCTTGTACACGTCTGTTTTGGTATAGTTATGTTATTTCCGGGTTTCGAAGCATTTGTGATACCTTTTAAGTAAATACTTATACATAGTAGTACATGATTTCGAATAGTTTAAGTTATATGTGATTCAAATTGTAACTTACATAAAATTAAGTTTTCTCTTCAAGTTTTTTGCGAAAGCCTAAATGTAAAAAGTAAAGGTGGCCTTTATTTTTCGTGGTTTCTTTATTTTTATACTTTTTTTACTAGCTCTAGTTGTGAGATAAAACTAATTCTTGTATAAGTAAAATTAATTGGCTATTGTATCTTAACAATCATAGGACAAAGAGCCTGTACTTTTTTTTGTTAAATTTCCTATCACGGATCAAAGGACCAAAATCTCTATAGCCGCACACCGGTCACTGCCCACTTTTCCCAAATTTCACCGACTGTTCCATCAACTAACGTTAATAATAATTGTTATTTTTAAATAGACACTTGTTAGTGAATAGCTGTACGTAAGCTGTCTCGCAATATTTGTCATTGTGGTGTAATGTTCGTCTGTCGTTAACTGGACGCCGACCGACTGAAAGAGTTTAGTTCCGCAGTTGTGTAGACTCGCGGTGAGGTGACTGTATTCGATACACTATCGAAAAAATATTTAAAAAGGGTTACTTTATAAAATTTTGTTAAATAAAATTGCTTACGTAAGGTACGATAAGTAGGGTCAACAATTTCCCTCATCTTGAATTATTTTTAGAAGACTCCCAAAAGGTTTTGATGAAAATCGTTCTTACTATCAAAGTACCTATGGATCATGAAATTTGTATGATAGTGAAAACGATTTTTTATTTCTTTTACACTACAATGGAAAAGTAGAGTACCGAGTTATAATAACACAAGCAACTAAAAGTTAACTCGTAAACAATAAACAGCCTACCGTACCAAAGGACCAGACCTCCAACAAAAAAAATGACCAACAAGACCAAGTGTGTATTGAGCCAACCTAAACGCGAGTAACGGCTTTGTTTAGGCCGACGACCGGCGTTTTCACACCGACTGACTCAGCCGCCTCACAATAACCTTTCTGTACAAATGTAAATCACCATTATGCCTCACTTTACATGCAGATTGGGGACGTTACAACTTTCAAACTGTCTTACTTCAAAAGTATTATTAATGTCGATTACTTTTTTCTTGTTTTGGTCCGACGAGACGAAGGTATCCGATGGATGGACCATTTAACATATCCTTTTGCATATGCATGAATATCATACAGTACAATGCAGTTGTTGGTTTTTTTTACACGTTGCAATATGCTTCCGTGTATGAAATTGTCTTTTATGGGTTAACAAGTGAATGAATATTCAAGATGTTGTTTGTTTTGAGGGTTTTTGAGTTGTCTTTTGTTTTTGGATATTGTTCGCGGGTCTTTGCGCTGGTCCTTTGACTCAACTGAGTATTAAGATGTATGATTATCGGAAAATTTTCTTCTGAAAGTTTTTTCTGACGGAAAGATTTAGTAATGTTATCTTTAAAGAGACGTTTAACAATGCTAGTTATATCATAATTCTACAAATTGAAAACCTTTTCATTACAGTTAATGTTGATAAACATAACATTGGTATTCACAAAGTTGGTGGCCGGTATTGATTAATTTGTAACAGTTTACTATCTATAACAAAGACACAAGTGTCTCAAAAACTATTGTTGTAACGCATCTTCACAAATACCTGTATATGTACAGTAATACAGCATATATATCCAGCAAGTGCGATACATAATGGTGAGTGAGTGACGGGCAGACTCGACCCCTGAATGCGCATGCGCTTTGCATTTCAAATGCACCCATTGTATGCACATTTTTACCGACTTATTACTTTCTATCTGGGTGTATATGGTTTGCAGATATTTTTTTAAGAAATATGTTATTTATCTAATTTATCATTCTTGTGATATCGGTTAAATGGCATCGATAAGTGGTGGATCAATCGTTTTCCCATTAAACATAATGGCACAACAATGTGAGTTAAAATTCTTTTGTGTCTTTAGTTGTAATAATTCAAGGAATTTTCTGATTGGATTGGATTTCACTGGCCATAAGTCTAGCCTGTTGGTCTCGTTGTTAGTGGGTTCGATTCCCACCTAGGACAAATGTTAGTGTGATGTGCACAATCATTTGTTCTGTTACTGGGTTTAGTTTATACTGTAATATATACGTATATATATTTAGAAATATGTAAGTATGATTCATCAGTTGTCTAGTACTCATAATACAAGCTCTGCTTAGTTTGACACTATATGGCATTGTGTGTAAATCGTGAAATATTTATTTATTGTCAGGGCTTAGTTCACTTTTTAGGGCTACTTTCCTAATTTAGACATTTCTTTCAAAAATTACTTGACTTAAAATACAATAATAGCATTTTAGCACAAATGAATATTTTTTCAAGTATTTTTACTTTTAAATAATCAAATACACAGATCTTTTCTGCTAACCCTCCATCTGGAGTAACGAAGCCGTACGCAGCCGGGATCAAATCGTCCCAATGTGTATTTTGTTTAAATTGTGACTGATATACCCCGTTAGGCCACGCTTGCAGGGCCTAGGTTAAGGGCCTCCAATGAATAATGGCCGCGGGCCCTATGATAATGTATTGTTTAGAACTTATTTCCTAGGTACGCTTCGAAGCGCAATTATTGGTCCTGTCGTTTGTAGTTTGATGGTTTTAGTATTGTATGTTCTTGTGAAGTATGGCTCGAAAGACCAGGAAAAAACTCGTAGGACCGGAAAATTGAGAAAAAAAAGTGAGTAAGGTGATAGTGATATACGGAAAAAGGTTTATAATTTAAAAAAAATAATCTGAAGATTACCGTGAAGTAGGTCCCACTAAGCTTATTTACGAATTATACAAATCTTATCTTTTGCATGAATCGAGGTGTGTCTTTCCGTACCCTATCAAAATGTTTCGACAAATTATAATTTAGGAATGCACCAGGGTAATCAAAACTCTTTGGATTTTTAAAAAGCTTTTAACGCTCTACTTAACTCGATTTTCCTTTTTTTTTACTTATTCCTAAAAATATAGACTAAACTGAACTTCATAACTAACTTTACAGCTTCTTAAATACCATCTCCAATTGTAATTAAGCAGTCAAGTCAGTCCTTTTAAACTAACAATTATTTAAGTTTTATAATTAAAGTTACACTAATTATTATGCTAAGAACATCTAAGATAATAAAGATGCATCGCGCACCGCAATTAAGAGCAACTTAAAGTGAACTTAAGTTACCAAGTTATTTAACTTAGCACGAGCAAAACTTGCCACTTAAAGTCGTTAAACTCCATCAAGTTTAAGTCACAAAATGGTAATTTTATTTATGATATTTTTGTTAATAACTTTGAATAATAAAGTCATAAAAATGTTGTTTTATTACGTGTTAAGATGTATAAGTTAAGTGGATTCATTATAACGATAATTTATTATTGTATTTATAGGTACATGCTACTTTGTAGGTCATATTTTACATAATATAGTAAAATGTCACCTGCTGATAGAAATATACAACTTTTATCAATAAAGTACAGTTTATTTTTTTTATGTTTACGGAAACATTTGTCCTGGGTTGGAATTGAACTCACTAACTCCGGTATAGCAGTCAGGGTCACTAGCCACTAGACCAACAGGATCGTCGACTTGTGACAATCATAGCACATTTTGTATCATCCACCGGCAAACTCCGTTTAGTTAAAGACAATTTTCTCCTCAATTAAACTGTCCATTACATTTGAAAACATCATTTAACTTAATCTTTTGATCCTTCCCGCCACCACAAAACATTATAAAACTCAAAATATTCCCCAAAAATCTTCAAAATGTCCTCCTAAATCTCTTAAGTACCATTAGTGGTATTCTTCATGTAAATGTGCCTACCACCACATCTTAAAGTAATGTTATCGCAAGTGTGGAAGAGAGACGCCGCTCTATGCCGCTATGCGTTATCTCGCTCCCACATCTGTTACAATACTACTTTGTGAGTAATGGGTTATAAAATTACGCTAAAAGGCAGGTGAAACCGCAGGGCGGAGTATGGAAGCGGAACACGCAGTTTAACAATACATTTTGGGATGTTTTATAATTAATTGGTCTAGTGGTTTTGCTTGAATTCTGCCGCCAGTGAATACTTTGTCTTCAACTAAATGACCCAAGTGGCTTTGATTCTTAGAAGCTCTTCCTCTGTAAATATGTTTATAATATTGTATGTCGAATAAGTTATGTATGGTATGTATCTACACTGTTAACTACTATAGTAATATGTGGCAACGTCGTGGATTGTACATTTGAAATGTGATATTCCTCAATATTCTTAGTCCTTCCAGTCTGGGCAACTAACCACTAGACCAACTGGCCCGCCAAATTGTTATGCATGGTTTTTTTACCATCCTGATATATTACAATGTTTGTACATACAGTAGGTAGTTGTGTTCCAAAAAAGAAAAAAAAAGCGATTTGATAGCGAATTCGGTATAACCTTAATGCTAAAACCTTTCTTATATGGAAAGAGGCCTGTGCGCAGCTGTGGGATTCGTATAGGCTGATTTAATCATGATAGCAGATTCGCTGTCAACAATAATGACTCTCTAATTTCTGTGATATTATTGTTAGACGTACGACCTAATATTGCTGCGGAAACTATCGGCGAATACTTGTTTCGTTTCTTACAAGAAGCTGCTGTCCAGTTGTCCAAAAGCTGGACATTTATGTATCTTTAAATGATACCATTATGAAGGGACATTGCTAGTTAAAAGTCGGTTAAAAATAACATTGTATGCCAATAAATAAGCAATAGGTCTAGTGGTTAGTGGCCCCGTGATATTAATCTATAGAATGTATTTAGAAAACATAAGTATATTTATCAGTTGTATAGTATTTATAATATAAGCTCTGCTTAGTTTGAGACATCTAGTCGTGGAAAATATATATTTACTATTTAATGACTCAATCCCAAAACTCTACATTTCAACCTACCAATATGACAAAAATAATTAATTTTTTCCATACAAATAATTCTAAAGACGTTCTGTAACATCCATACAAGTTTTCCATCGCATTGTTTGTAACACAAAGGGCATTAGTCACCCTCATACAATAAAATGAGGTGGAATAAGAGGGTCGAATGTCACTCGCATCAATGAGATGAACTGTACTTACCTACTGTACTGACATTGCAGGGGTGTTAAACATTTTATGCATTGTTATACGTGAAAAAATAAAAATTGAGTTTTGTTTGAGATGTAACAGTTGCTTAATATTAGTCATGTTTGGTTGGATTTGGGTCATATACAGATTTTTTTTAAGTGATTTTCTTTTTTCGTACCCAGATCATAGTATTCATTTATACATCAATACAATTGTAATTTTTTAAAACAAGAACACCGTTTAGAATTACTGTTAGTTTGCTAGTACTTGATATCTCAATACCTACTAGAACTCAATCGAAAAGGCGTATGTTTACTAATTTTCCTTCGGTCTCACTGAAATACATCACAATTTTCTCCAAATAAATAACTAAAAAAATCCCCAAAAACCAGACTTATAAGAGAGTTACAAACCTGCGTGGCATACGTCTCGACATCGCCGTAAATTCTCATTAGGCCCCCAGTTTACGATACCCCACGGCGCTAGTAAAACGACTGCGGTATTACTATTGCATTACCCCTGACTTCTAGAATATTGTGGATGTTGCGGGAAGGAAAGTGATTGGTGAGTAAGGATTTAAAGTATTGTTTGAGATGTCAGTGACTTATCTTAGTATTACGAATTTTTAATCTAATTTTTAAAGGTTTTTAATCTTGTTTTTTTTTTATTTGTTCATGGGCCTCCAACAAAGGCTGTACACGTCAAATGCTTAAAATCCAGGACGGGGTAAGCGTTCTGTGTACTACTTCAACTAAAGAGACCAAAGCAGGACAAAATATGTAAACGACACAACAACAGTTAGTCTACAATTCCGATGTAAGTTTTTAAAAGTATACAAAGTAAAATGAAGTAAAAACAAAGGAATGTGTATTATTCTTATGTCTAAATCAGATGAAGAGTAAGAACAAAATATGGCAGACAGCTAGCTGTTTAGTATCATGAATTAATACAACTATACTGACTAGGTTATATTAGTTAATCAATTACTATGCTACCAAAGCTTCCAAAAAAAACTAAAGTGAACAAATATGAACAATTGAATCTTTATCTCGAAACAGAATCACGATGATAATAATACACTTTTTGGTTTTATAGCAAAAATATGTTTTGGCCATAGTAAAAGAAAAGAAAACAAAACACAACCAACAAAGATTTGGCAGTATAAAAAACATGAAAGATGACGACGAATTGAGACCTTTTTGAAATCGGCTGAAAAAAAAATTGTAGCTGTAACCAAACGTATCAAAAAAAAAAAAACAAATAATGTGGTCTAACTATACACCGTGATTTTTAGGTCGTTTTAAAAAAGTCGTCCACACAATGTATCCGTCATAAAATACCTCTAGGCGCGAATATAATTTTTTTATCATTAATTAAAATAATATGCATGAAAAAAATAAATAATACATTGGAAATATGAAACATCCTGTTAAAAATGTTTACGTATCAAACTGTTGAAGATACATGCTACATACTTACTGCGAACATTATGATTGCAATAGTAAGACAGCTGTTTTACGCTAAGGTGAATGACCTGTGATAAGACGCCGCCGCGCCGCCCGCGCGGCCCCTTTGGCACAAGGTTCGGACCGCGCTCACTACAGAGTGTTCGTAAAACTGCCTTGTGTCATAATAATGAATAATATTTTTATTCATTCAAATCTTAAAAAAAACATATTTTTTTATTATAAACGTTTACTAGTCATTGGATACATGAACTGGGCTGCTTTTTTAAAACGACCTAAAAGTCACGGTGTATAAAACAAGGAGTAAGACCGCGTTTTCTGTCAGCATCCTGTCGATAAGCATCTTAAGCCTACGGCAGCAACATAATATTTGTTCTCTGATACCATAAAACGGAATGAAAAATCATAACTTTATTTGCCGTCATAACAATTTGCATACTGTTTCTTTTAAGTTGATTAGCTTTACATGATTGGGATACCGTTAAATGGATTTAATTTTAATATTAGATGGTAAACGTCGAATTAAAAAAACGTATTTTAGTCATCCAAAATACCTTACGAATTATCTCAAAGGCTTAGTTTATATTTGGACAAAATCGAAGAATAATTACGAGTGTTTTTAATTTAATTTCATCTAAGCGAATGTTCCATAACTTTTTGGTTCTATGAAAAGTAGAGAAGAGTAAATGCGGGGAAAGACACTGAATGATTAGCTATCTTTATTAAAGATATATTATCTTGAGATATCAATCGGAGCTTTGCCAAATTCTGCCAAGACATCTCATATCCAAAAAGCGAACTGCACGCATGTTACTTCCATAATTTGCGTGTAAATAATTGAGCGTACGCGCCGCGCGTGTCCCCGCCATATTTATTATTCACGCGGTGTTGCCACTGTTGTGTCATATTATTGCCATATTGGAAAATTATTCCTTGGTTGTGAGGGGAATTTTTGTCAGTTTGGTCCTTTGTTTCTCGCAAATGCGAGTTAGTGAGTCCGTGACTACCATTCTAGTGAAAGATTTTGTTGGTATTTGTGTTATCAAGTTTGATGTAAGCCCTCGTTTTGTTCTCCTTATTTTTGAATTTATTAAATATGATCGGGATTGTGCGTGAGCTGGGTTCCGAAGAAATGTATGGAAATCTGTATCAAATGTTTCATGGTTTGAGGATTTATTTATGATTTTGTGGGCATATGTTTTATACTGTTTTGATAACTATTTATTTTAATGCAGAAATTAGAAAATCGTATTTTCTTTCTCAACATAATTTAAAAATCAAAACATATCGTACTCACGTAAATGTTCACGAAGCAAAAAACCAAACCATCAAAATCAATGATTGTGGTAACCAATTAAATTTGACATCTTGCCCTAAATTCCACTCGATTCCATCCCACGAAAATTAGACAGCAAACTTCACAAACCAGAAGTCATCGTAACATTCCTCAACACGAAATTAATGATTCATTAATAGCGCCCCCAATTACGATTGTTATTCGATTAGGGACCCACGCGCTACGCACACCTCTATTTATAAACTTGCAAGGGGCCCGACTCTCGCGAAATTTCCCGCACCCCGGGGTGTGCATGTCACTTCACTAGCACGTGAAACGCCGCGAAGAGCGCAGGCCTATGCGTTCCAAATTCGAAAACTTTATTTTCCTTCGCCGAACTTTTTTAAATCGAAACTTTTTTAGCGACGCGTAATTGATTTTTAAGTAGTGCGTGCGTAGTCGATTTGAACTTTTTATCGATTTAACTTTTAGTTGGGCATTCCAAATTTTTGGGAAGGTTTGTTTTTAAGGTATTATAAATGTAAAGTGATGTACCGGTGATCGATTACTTATTCGCAACGTTTCGATTGTCGTCTCCTTATTCGATTAGTTGTGGAATTTGAGGTTTTCGGGTTTTCTCGGAAACTGTCGATGTGGGAGTTCTCTTTGTATTTATCTGGAGGCGGTTTGACATTAACTTAATGAAGACGTTTGTATTGACGTGTTGAATGAGTAAATAATTTTCGGAGTTTATTATCAACGTTATGCGTTTTAATTGGGATATTGTTGACATGAGTTTGATGTTTTTTTTGGTGTAAAACATTTAGGATGGTGGTCCATAGCATAATTTTAAGTGGAATTGACTTGTATTTTTTGGTGTTTGTTTTTAAAATAACTTAAAATTTAGTTTTTTTCGTTTAGTTTAAACTAGTGCACACAAAAAGATAATTGGTATTGTAATAAATAAATCGGTGTCTTCAGATTTAAAAATACTAAGACTATTTAATTCAAAAGTTACAGTTACTACGTCCGAATTTCTTACATAAATGAGTTTTACCAATTTAAAGTTTTTAAGTTGAGTTCAATGAGATAAAAAAAAAAAATCAAAAACGTGGCTTTGTGTTTTGTTTTGTAATATATTTATTGCTTACGTTTTCATACATTCCCTTTATTTAGCATAAAACGTTACATTTGTATAGATTTTATGTCGAATTTTACAGGTACTCATTATTATTCTTAGGTACCTACTCTCTAATTTAATCACATATACACAAGAAAGTAGGCACGATTGATCATAGATACGTAGTAGGTATATAGAAATAATAATAGTAAATAGAAATAATTTGCCTTATGATTCATAATTACCATTGCAGTTCACGGCTGGATATATTACTCTTATAAAACTCCATAGGACTGCTACTTTATTCAATATAAGCGATTCCTAAACACCAAACAGCAACATTTTAACACACAACCATCAAAAAAGAACCTACTGTATAAAAAAAAAACATCTAATTCCGTCAAACATTTCCATGACGAATGACCATTCGATTGAACTCGCCGCGATTCGGAAACAATCGAGTATCGATTCGGAATAGAATCGTGTAAAAGTAAATCGATACGATTACCGGCATCGATTTGTGTACGGGTGTGATTGGTCAATTTGTTTGACGAGTCTTGATCGTTGGTAGCTTATATTCATTTCAGTGATTGTGATTCAAGGATTGATTGTTTTGTGTGGTTGAGTTAAAAGTACGGGTATTTGGGGTAAAGGCCAAGGTTTTATTGAATAGTATTTTTTTTTTTGTAACTTTGTGACGGACAGATACGGGTATTGCACTTGCAAGCTTTAAGATAAATTCAAATCAATCTGTGTAAATGTAATTCGTTCTTATAAGTACGTATTTATTTAAAAAGAAAGTTATTTACATGTAGTACAAAAACAAAGTCGTTTTCGGTTGTCTGTCTGTCTCTGTATAAGCTTAGATATTTATACTTATATTATTATACTCCACCCAATGAATTTTATGCGTTTTTTAAATAGATAGATTATTAATTTCAAGAGTATGGTTCATATGTAATCAGTATTGAACTCATGCTAGGGCTTATAACCAGGCGTTCCGATAAGTACAAAAAAACACATAGCAGTACAATTAGACCCAATTATACTATTTAACAACTAAATCACGATCCAAGTATCAAAACCTCTTTACGTACAATCAAACATCAAAATGCTCGCGTAAATAATCAACTTAAATAGGTAGAGTAAAAAGCATTCGCTCTATTCATTCCTACTTGTGAGAGCTGTTTTTTCATGATGTTACCCCCCTTGGCTATCCCATCACAACTATTAGTGGGTACTACCTACTTGGTTATACCTAGTTAAGTGGTCTGTTATGGTTAGAAAGAATTGGGTAGGAGAGTTGCAGAGTTTTTTTTAACGTAGTTACAATTTTTTTATTAGCTAGGAAAGGCGTATGCAAGTACCTACGTACTATGTCAGTATATATTTTTTCTTATGATAACTATAATATAATAAAGGTTTCAGTGTGTTGTTAGAGGTGCCGAGATTTTGTAGCGCTTAAACAATGTTTGTTAAAGCGCATACAAACGACTTCTATGCGATTATAAGAAATAAGAACATCTTTCTGTTGACTAGATTACGAAGCAGCTCCAATAGCATTTTGAAGACTTTATATGACCTGAATGACACCGTATATTGAGTTTATTTATAAATGTCATAGTGCGTCAGGACAAATCTTGCGCTATATAATTTTAAATTCCTAACCCTTAGACGTAAGCCTTATTAACAAGTGAGCCTTCGTAGCATCATTCAATAAATCAATTAATTAATAAGGTTTTATGCGTGTATCTGTTATACACGTGTTTGTAGTAATAAAAATGATTTCAATTTTTGAGAGCCCTTTAGACAGAAAAAACCAGCAAGACTCTGTTGGTGTGAATAACATACGGTAGTAAAAATATTTTCAGACTAAAAATAATTTTATCAATTTCTTATAACATGACGATGACAAATATAAAATACAGTTAAACATTTGCAAAAAAAAATACCAAACGTAACGTAACTGTAAACGAATACTAATTTCTAATCTCTGCATGCAGCGGCGCGGGCGCAGCGGGCGTTAACGACATCTGTTGGCCTTAAGTAGAACTATTGTACGATTCGCTTCGGCTCACATCGGGCCCCGTCGGCTCTTGTCAACTAGACTCTCTTTAGTAACGGTCGCGGCATTTTCAAAAGATGGAATGTAAACGTTTTTGTCAACAGATCTCATTTAAACTTGAATGTTGACTATTATGGTTATTTACATAAGTTTTGTAATTGTAGTCTTAGTTGCTTGTGACGCAAACAATTGTGCAATGCCTTGAAATGATACATGAATGAGCCCTTTAATCACTACTGTTCTTTATTAATTGTAATACATTATAGTAGTGCATGGATTACCTTATAAGCGTTATAGAAACATTAGCCTACGTTAGCAATATGAAGGAACATTTATTGAAATTGTAATGGTTGAAAATACATCGACAAAGGCAAACATTGCGGAGAAACTCCTTGGCAGAAAAAGCCTGAAGGTTGAATGTCTATTACAAGTACCTAGTTTTTTTTAAACGATTTCCACTCTAAGATGTTTAATCCTTGTATCGCAGGGGGTTTCACAGACATTCAATACACATGCACAAATACACCTAGGCTCAGAACAAGTATTTGTGGAACGCACAAATTCTTGTTCTACGCAGGGATCGAACCCGCGACCGACGTTGCGCACAGTGTTGATTGGCGTGGTGACCTCTACCACTCAACTATCCGTGCAGTTAACATGTTTAAAAGTCAAAAAATACCCCAGTCACACTATACTTATCTTATGACAATGTATAACCGGAACATCACTTAACATTTTAATTTACAGACCTTTAGTTTTCCTTAGCATTACCCAAAGAAACGCTTAAAGCAATGAGTTTGGAGAGCAACAGTTAAACAGTGTATAATTAAAATGTATGCAGTCCCTATGGTAAACTACTGCAGCCCTTACCACCTGACTCCTCACTATGGAGCCAGCTCCAGTCTTGCGGATCCTTATTGGATGTAAGTATGATAATGTCTTGAACTAGAACATTTCTGATTTGTCCTAACACAAACCCAACCATATTTTAAATACATGGTAGTAAACGACGGCGTCCAAAAAAAGTTAGTTTTAAATGTATAGGATATAATTGTATTAACTGACTTATAAAAGTCTGATCAAAGTGCGTTTGTGGTTGGTTTGTCCCATAAGTACATGTGTTAAGCGAAATTAGTATTTAAGAAAATGTAGTCTCTGAATTGTAAACTAGAGTACTGTCCACAATTCCAATGAATACCTAATAAGAAAATGTATAAAAAATTATTCTTATCAAATTATGATTTTAATCGTTCATTTACAATTTAAAAGACCTTTCATTAAAATTAATACAAGACTTATGAAACTCCCACGATATCTTCCACGACTAATTAAACTCTTTTTGTTTCAGGAAACCATCAGTAGATGGCGTATCGAACGCCGCATCAGTCAACAGCCGGTAAGTTCGCAAAATTATTCAAATTCAACACAATAATGCCGATCAGTACATCGCACGACACCGCCCAAAACGTGTTGTCCGATATTCCGAATCGATTCGATCGAGTTTTTAAATAACCTCAAATCCAGTGTGGATGTCGATAATCCAATATCTAAAAATGGTAATTTCCGATCCAGTGTTCTCACGAACGAAACAAAGGGTTTAGATGAAAAAAGTCAGGTAAATATTGAACGGCTGGATCGAGTTGGCTTTCATTTGGTTGGTTCCGTAGTTATTTTAAGCATATTGGTCATTTGTGCCTAAGTTTTTAACGACTTTTTGGCCTCACCAGTTGTATTTGGTAATAAGCACTTTAGGCTTATTGAAATGTAAAACAATGCAGCCAAAACATTGACTATTTAATCAATGCAAGACTAGAGGTCTTACAACTAAGTCAGTTCAGTAGACAGGTGCAAAAATACTTAAAAACTATTTTTATTCTTACAACATTGTATCTTCATACCGAAAAAATATAACCTCAAAATCCACATCTTAAACGAAACAGAACCCTAAAAAATGGTAAAAAAGACACAAAATCCAATCACAATTACGCGCGGCGAGGTATAATTTGACGCGCGCGCTCACCACTTACTGAGAGCAAGACGCCGACACATTGGTCATTGATACCAATCTTCTTGTATTAACCGTATTGATGGACATCGGGCATTTTAATGGAAAACAACGCTAATGCTGTAAGGAGGTTATTGCTGTTGACAAGTAGGGATGTTTTTGAAGGCGTTTAAAATGATATGAGTAATAATGTTGGGAGAGAACAGTCCTGTAATATTTTATTAGTATTTAAGTATAGACAGTGAGTCTTTTATGTATCATGTTAGGAAGTCAATTTACATTATTGTTAGTACGTATTTTCGTATTAATAAATAAACATATTTAACATTTCAATTAAGCGTACCTATTTTATCTGTTACAGCTCGCATTTTTAGATAAATGCCCTGAAAATTTAAGTCGATAGATTTTTTTCATATTATCAAAGGAATCAAAATAAAAGTTTTCAAGTTATGGATGAAAAAAAATAATTTCTTAGGTTCCCATTTTCAAGTTATGGTTGAAATAAATTAATTTCTTAAGCTCTTTACTTTAACCTTTTAGAAAAGACTGTCAACAGAACCCCAGCATAACAATTAAATATACCACTACGAAGCAAGTAAAACCAAAGAATAAAAAGCAAAAAGTCCTTAGTCAGTAAATAGAGGGCGCTTTATATTCACACCACGTTCCCGTTCGGCTTAAGACACTCGGCGAAATAATGAAAAAGCCACACTCTAGCTAATCCCGGACAAATTAGATCTGCCCTGGACACATACATGGATTTGAATGTTTGTATGACGTTTGTGAGATAGCCTGCTCTTGTGTCATTTAAAAGGTTTTAGTCTGGACTTGGCTGGCTGATGTATTTTATAATTTTAAAGTTTTCTTTGTTGTGGTTTTATTTCTGGATTTCAATTTGGCACATTGACTGTTTTAACTAATTGAACATAGCAAAGATAAGGGTAAATCAGATTTCTATTTCAGTTTCGTTGCCGTTTTTAGAGCAATGGAAGTGAAATTTTATTTTCGGGTGTAATGTAACTTAATATGAGAATGAAATATTATATGGTAATGCAGGAGTAGTTTAATAAGGTGCGGCGTTCATGTATCTATGTATGTAGCGAACATAAGATAGGGATCATTTTAGTTCACAAACAGTCTTAGCCCTCTAATTTGAGCATGTTTAGCATAGCCCCTAAATACCTCATAAAATCCGTCATTAATTCCACCGTCAATTAAAACAACAATTTATAAATCGTTTCGCCGACAATCGATAAATCGGCTGAGACAATAGTATCGAGTAATTACGGCTTACCTAGTAAGGAACAATAATCGTTACGAAGATCGAATCGTAACGATACATCTCGAGAATCGAGAATCGATGCCTTATTCGATTTCTCTTGTTTATTGTTATTGTTTTAATCAATTTGTATTTGCATACCGTTGTTATGAGGTTTGTTAGCCCTCGGACGACTTATGGCGAGAGTATTGTAAATATTAGTTTTATTTTTTCTGTTATGGATGAAGATTAGATATCGCTGGTATTAATATTAAAGTACAGTAGAAATTGTTTAGATAACTTTCCGTTCTGCTAGCGTTTAAAGGTAATGGCAGAATGGCATATAGCCTAAGGAAACTGTAAAGTACGATGATATTGACAGAAAGAAAACATTTTTCTTTAATTAATGTATTGGTCTTGCAAACTACTTGATAACTGATTAAAAACTTAGTAAATCACTTAAAGTAAGTAGAACAAAATATCAAATTATAAATTAATACGATATTATTCTTTTTTAAACGCTTTGCCTTTATCAAAAAAGACATTACAACAAGCATTTTATTTAAGGTAATAATTTTGGTACTTGCGTAACAAAAATGTTTCACACTAAAAACATCTTATCGATATAAAATCGCCTTACTTTTAAAAACCGTTTCACATCATGAGTATTCTAGAAAACTAATTTGGCACGCCCGCAGTACCTGGCCAGGTGATTTTTCATGGGAAATTGCCATAAAGGAGGGAAAACTTTATGCAACTAGTATCCCAGTCACGTGCGACCAAGAGTGAGGGAGATAACAGATACGGGGTTATAGATAGGTGCGATAAGGATGAAGCTATGCAATATTTCTCGCGCACCGCCGGTCTAAGATGGATAACCATTTTATTTATTATCTAGTAACTTATGCCTTCGTCTGTTTTCGATAAAAGTTTTGCTGTATTAGAGCTTAATTTTGATTCTATTTAATAAAATAATTTACTTCAGTAAAAGTAGTTGTAGCCAGTAGGTACTACATATTTTATTTATGAATATCACTAACAAAAACTTCATCCTAAATATCTATAATCTATCTACCTATATAACATAAAATCTGTTATTTTAAGTAGTGAACTGATTTTGAGGAGATTGTCATTTCATGGAGACTTACTAATAATTATCGTTTCAGTTTTAAATTGTTTAACCGTTGTAGCTGTTAGACTCTAACAGTTAAATAATTAGTGGATTATCAAATAAGAAATTGACCAGGGATGTAAGGCAGCCCGACAAATAGAGATTTCTCCATTAATCTTGGTTTGTACCCTCAATTTTAGTCGAAAGGCCTAACTCCCCGTGGCGCAATCTCACTTAAAGCATTGTATTCTGTTCTGCCAAAATTGATTTGTCTGTTTCAACTTCTTTTGGACTTTTTATTTCACACTACTTCTCTTTGGCTGTTCACAGAAACAATATATTAATTTTTACCATCAAACATCAACCAAGAAAATTGTGGTCGCTAGTCCTGTGCATTCAAAATTACAACAGAAGTCACTTAATAAAGCAATAAACACTTTATAATCCCCAACAAATTTTCGAGTTCGAAACCATTCAACGACAAAATCCCGTCTCAAAATCAAAAAATTCTATGAAAAGGTTGAAAAATACCAGCGGTCCCCTTTTTAAGGTCATTTACATACGAATAAGAACTCCTTTGTCAGTCAGAATGTATATTTCACTTTCATTTCTTTAAGTTGGTTGAAAAGAGTCGGGGACAAATATTATATGTATTAAGATGCGTTGCACCGTGTCCAAAGGTTTATTTTTGTATTTTTTTTTATTTTGCTTTTTTATTTTTTTGTTTTAGAGTGATAAATTCTCTTACTAAGTATTTAGTGTGTAATATTTTTGTGCCTAAGGGTAGTTTATTATCCTACTAGCTACTGCCCGCGACTTTGCCTTCGCGAATGTCGGTTGTAGCCGCAGTTTTCGTATTTGTTTATTGTTTTTGTAAACAATAAATTTTGATAGGGTTTGAACCCGTCAAATGGCGCTGAAAAATCTCACCGAGCTTAATCTCGCCTGGCCCTTTTATCAAGCCTAGCCTAGCCCTTTTATCTTTTATTTCTTGTTCCATATTTATCTTTCATACATTACACATTTTGAAAAAAGCAAACACAAAATAAATTAATCTCTGTTTTTTGAGATACATGGTGTATAAAATAATTTAATATACTTTACAATTGTCGGGCAAAAATTAGCATATTATCAATATGTTCGATAGCAATTAGAGAAAGTTTAGATTTATGGCCGCGATTACAATGCCGTTTGACCCTCTTGACTTTACTTTTAATTTTGAAGCCCTCCTAACGATAGAATAACATGGACTTACCTTTTGTTCTCTCAAGAAATTAAGTTTGTGCAAGAATAACAAACTTCATGTTATGAGAATGAAAACTTTCAGAGTATTTTAAAGAGTAATATGGGTATAACATATCACTTTTTGATTCTAGTTTCCAGTTGATATTTTCGATACATTTATACTGGCATTATGCATTACACATTCAGTAAGTATTTCAAAGACAATCCAATAAAATAGAAAATAAACTACTACTCATAATTATGTATTCAAAATATTATTTTACACTCAACACGTTATTTTCCTTTCATAATGAAAATCTCTATTTAAAAAAAAAATGCACTAACAAAGATTCTAAACAGTCGTATCCACACAAATCCAACCTCCGTGACATAATTAAAACAGATGCGTGCCGGGTGCATTAATTTATACTTTTTTTTTCTCCAGCACTTTTAATTTGTCCACGGCAAGTGTTTTGCATAAATTCTTTTAAGAAAAAAAATGTAAAGGACCCAATTAGTTGAGGCCAGTAATTTATTTCCTCTTAATAAGTTTCAAGCGAATGATGAAAGGAGGTGGTATATGGCATCTTTTGAGTATATTTTATGGGCAATGGTATTTTTGTTAAGGTAAAAGTGGCCATATTTCGACGGTTTTTCTTTTAATTAATGGTTTTGAATATGGAAAGTGACGTGATAATTGTGTTCGTTTATGGATTTCGGTTATTAGGTGTTGCGAGTAATTAAGTTTTATTGCGTACTTATTGTCACAGAGTTTGGTAAATGGAAAGATTTTTATAAAATACGTTTTTTTTTAAGATTTAAAAGTTAAATAATAGGAAAAAGTATTATTTATTTTTTTAGGCTAGTCTTTAATGGAACAAGAGATGATTTTCCTCGTTGAGCTTATATGGTTTTTAAGTAGGTATTAGTATCTTACAAATATTGCATATTTTGGAAGATTTATTTTACGTAAATGAACTTGGCTAGTTTAAACATACCAACTTTCATTATTTAACAATATCATGCTTACTATATAACTTAAAAAAGACAGTATAACAGTCAATAACTCAGACTCAGAACTGAGGGAGCTAAATTGAGGGGATTTTTTTAATAAATCGTCGAAAACTATAAAATATAATGTCTCTTACTGCTTACACCACATTCCCTAATATCATAATCTTACACAGAAATGCTTTTACATTTCAACGGGACGAATCTTGCGCCCTAAAAATTGTTTTGCAAAACAACTTTTCCTCCACTTGAATTTAGACCGTACATTAAAGGCATAAGATTGCAATTTCTATGTTTATGTCTTGTCCATACTATGCGGATGGACGTTAGAATTTTGTAACTGGAAACTAGGCTTTATTTTGTATGGAATAAGGTTGAAGTTCGTGTGATGTTTTATTGTTTTTTCTGGACGGTTTTAGGGTAACCCCAGGCTATTAGTCGCGGGATTAGCAGAGTGATCCTGGATCAGTTGACCAGCGTCATATTAAACCGGGATTTGAACTCGGACAATTCATATTTCTATTTGTTTTGACCGATTTTTCAAATGGATTTGTTTGTGTTTGATTTTTTAATTTTGTTAGATGTTACTTATTGAATATGCATGATTTGATTAAAATTGTTTTGTGTTCCGTTTGTTTAACTGTGGTTTATTTAAGACTAGCTAAACAACGGTATTTGAAATTTTGAAGTAGCTTATGAAGTAGGAATAGATTCTATACATTTTTAATGGTTATGTACAGAAAATAAAACCTTAGGTATTCGTCACAAAATCGAATCACGACAAAATATTTTTGTGTATCTTATAAGTTCTCGTCAAATTTTAACACTTCTTATAACCAAATCTTAATTCCATAGCGACAAAATAACTCAACCAATATTATAGACAGACAGAAAAATTGAATGACACCCAATTAATCTCCCAAAACTCTTCAAAACAAGAACTAAGGCACTCGGCAGCTATAAAGACAAGTCGCACCGCCTCCAATCATGCGACTTGTCGCGGCGACCGCGACTAATCACTTATAAATATTCATGCATATTATAGACGCTACATTGTGATACTCTGATTAAGCGTCTGCCTGATAAATGGAAGTCGTTCTGTCTGTTTCGAGCCCTTTTTAGAGTTACGTACCTACCCAAAGGGTAAAACGAGACCTTTTTACTAAGACTCTTGTCTGTCTGTCTCCAGGCTGTATCTCATAAACAGTGATAGCTAGAAAGCTGAATATTTCACAAATGATGTATTTCCGTTGCCGCTGTAACAACAAATAATAAAAATATTTAGGGGGTCCAACAAACGTAATTTTTAAGCAATTTTCACTCCATCTTAATAAACAAGTAGATTAACCGACTAAAACTTAGTATATATTCCTACCTACCTGTAAATAACAAACGTGATTTTTTTATAGATGATAGTAAGTGTTGCGCTGACCCCAAGTAAAATGGGATTAGGGCAGGAAGATGATGATGATGATGAGTACGGAACCCTTCGTGCGTGAGTCCGACTCGCACTTGGCCGGCTTTTTATGACGTATTCGTTTGACGTTTAACCCTTGAGTCGCTACTGTTTTTTTTTCAAGGCGGTGTGTTTTGAATGGTTGAAAGAAGGCGTTTTTCTTTTGTTGAACTTGATGAGATTGTATGTTGTGTGGAATGTATCTGATGACGGATATGGATGTTTTTACTTTTATGATGTTAGAATTGACCACCGGTTATTAGAGTGTTACTTTGTCAACTGTGTTATTAATGTCTTAGTCGCCTTTTTTTTGAGGAGTAGTTACAGAACATCAATTTTTATGTCGTCTGGTATCTGGTATTAGAACATAAATACCCTTGCCCAAAGCATTTTTTTCCGATTACGCGAGAAGAAGTAATATTTAGTTATGTTACTTTAGGAGTTAATGGCATTTGACGTAAAACAGAGAATAAAGACGTTAACTCAGACATCAGCAACGACATTTGCTTAAATACATAAAAAAGAAACAATAACGGAAACAAAACAAACAAAGAAATCAACAAATTAGTCAAAAACCAACAATCTTCATTACTCTCGCACGACTAAACAATACAATAAATTAATCAACACTTACTAAATAGCATTCATCAATCAAATAAAATAAAACCTACCCTCGAAACGGAAAGGGCGCGATAAACGAAATGTTTGATTTTAATTAACTTTGCCGCTGATACGGGCGATATGGCGCGACATGACGCGACAAGGCGCGACACGGAGCTACACGGCTTATTAATAGCTCGGTTGTCGCGTTAAAGCTGTCATGTCGCGCGTCAACGGTAATCGTTGCCGCTTTGTCTTACAGTGTGGTTCCCCCTTTATTCACACCTTTAGTAATTAATTTGATTAATTGTGCTTCTGAGTTCGAGGCATATTTTTAATGATCTTGAATTTGTTTTACATGGTTTTTTAGATTAGAATTTTGAAATGGTCAATTTTTTTATTGATGTAATTAATTGATAACATGACAGACATAGAACTATATAAGTTAGTAACTAACTAAAGGCTCTTTGAAAGTTGAGATAAAAGAGTTAGTTAGAATTAAAGATGACGAATTGAAAACCTTCTCCTTTTTGAAGTCGGTTGAAAATATTTTGGGTGAACACGTTTCTTTTAACTAGCAGCTAGTTAAAAGAAACATTAAAAAAAACAAGAAACAAGCTAGTTATTAGCTTATAATACGTTGGAAAAAAATACATACCGCAGCATCTGTAAATGAAAAAAGTTAGTTTGACAATTGGTCAAACTAACTTTTTTTATCTTAACAAAATAGTTTCTGAACTCCCTTATTAAATATAACGAACCCAGTATTTGCACAACACAGACATCAAAACATTAACAAAATACAAATATATATCGAAAATGTCTCAATCTGTTATTCAAATACACAAATTGGAAAATGCTAATACAAACTAGAAATTCAAGTCAAGACATCAAACTTGGGTAATCAAAGCGAATCCCTTACTGCAGAGACGAGGAACGGGAAATCTTTGCCAGTACCGGTGCATAGAGTACAGATTAGAGGAGTTACAGACCAGACACACCATCCAATAGAAATGTATCATATTGCCTGAATGGTGTGTCGCGTGTCATATTATGACATATTTAGTCGTCGTTTTCGACACACCACTCAGGCTCTTTTTTGGCTGTCAATACCGAACGATTTATACATTTTCACTGTTGCCCGCGACTTGATTCGCGAAAGAAAAAATAAGGATGAAAAATAGATGTTGGCCGATTCTTAGACCTATTGAATGGATATAATAATATACAAAATTTCAAAAGAATCGGTCCAGCCGTTTTGGAGTAGGTAGTTCGGTAAGTTTGATTGGTGAAATAAACGCTACAACAGTTGTTAAAGCATTTTTTTCTACTTTTAGTAAAAGTGAGTTCATGTTATTCAAATGTAAGCATACTAAAAACAATATCTTGATACCACCTTTATTACTAAATGGGGTACCTCTGAGTCGCGTAGCACAGTTTAAATATATTGGTCACATTGTAACTGAGAATTTGAGTGACGAATTAGATATTGAAAGGGAGCGCAGGGCATTGTCGGTCTCTGTTTCGGCTGCCAAGATTTTGCATTTTTTTTTATTTATGACCATTTGAAAAAGAAGTATTAATTTGAGAGGTGTTCTATAAATGTTTACATTTGAACGACTTAGATTCAGATCTCTATTCATTTATTTTTTACGTCACTTATGTCTTGGCTTGTCCACCTGTGTCCAGTTTACATGGAAAATACTTTCAAAAACTACACTACCAATAGGAAAAAAGACACTATTTTCCAATGGTGCTTCTAATCATTGTCTCACCAAAATAACTTCACACACACAAAATATATCAAAAGAATCATCCATCACGTCTTAAATGTATCTACTCTTTGAGATTTGCAACGGATTTACCGAATGTATGTAGAGAGGGGTCGGCGCGGCTATAAATAATAATTCTAGTCGGCTTTGAGATAAATCGACATATGCTAATATGTTGCCAAATTATTTATAGGGGTTAGCGTTATCGAGTTGTCGAATAGTATGGTAGTGTAAGGTAATTTTGGATCTTATGGAGTTCTTTTAATAAAGGGTACGGAGTTTGGTATGGAATTTTCATATTTTATGATATGGATCCAATAAGTTATGGTATAGGCCATAATGAAAGCAGTGGGTAATGATAGAAAGTTTGAATTCTAGAACAGCAACAAATATAAAATATTTTGTTTGCTAACTGGTAACAATGGTATAATGACAAATATTTTTAACCGGTTTGTTTGCGCCATTTTACTTTGCGTGGTGTTTTGACTAATCTGAATATAACTTGCTAAAGTTCCATCACCTAATCATTTATTTATAAAAAAATAGAGAATAATTATATGGATATTATTTTCGTGTTGATTTCAAAAGTAACAAAAGCTGTGTTGTGTTAAAAAATATGCAAGATATGTTAAAAAATATGTAAAAACATACGAATAAATTTTCCAAAACGTGTTTTAATTTTCTTACTCTAAATTTTGAGAAGAAAATTTAAATAACAAGTAAGTCTGCAAGCCCTTATAGTTTATTATCCGCTGTTCTCGACTTCTCATACAATTCGCTTTCCTATTCATTTCCTGTACTGTAAATCTTATTCACCCCTCCCTTTCTAAATACAATCTGTTTTAAACATATTGCTGATATTCGTTCATGGTGTATATTTGTTAGTATCTTTACTTACTTGGAATGTAGGTGTATAAAAATAATATCTAAATAGTCTCTACATAAGAAAGGATTCTTATTTTTCTGTTTAAAGTTCAAAACGGTCAATAAAAGTAATGAGTTTTTTTGCTAGGAAAATTCTCTCTCAAATCTTTTTTTTCTTTATGATAAAAAATAATCTGTTTCACCTAGTCTTTTGCCAGCCCCTATCGAAATCGGTTTCTAGTGTTATCGGATTAGTTAAAAACTTAATTTTACATTTATCTACTGCCTACAATTCACCCCATTTAAGAGGACTGACGCCAGTCAGCGAAACACGACGACGACACTTCGTGTAAAATGTGTATATTTAGATTAGATACCTAAGTATGTTAAATATATTTTAAGTATTTTAAGTTGTATTGTAGTATAGAATTGTATATATTTATATGGGCATACCTGAAAAAAATAGATAAATTAAAAATAAACAAAATATCACATTACATCAAACAGCTTGCAAAAACTTTTTCAACTCAAAATACACCGTCAAAAATCGGGGTTATACAAATAAGTCATAAGTAAAGCTAACTAAAGTTAAACGGGCCGTTAAGTGCCGCGCCATTACTGTTATGACATGCAGTTTTAATCAGAGCCGAGTTAACTGCCCATTTGCATAGCAGTAACTTATTCCGTTACATTTAACTAGTTGCCTTAAATTATTGCCTATAAAACTTATATGAGGCTTTGAGTTTTTGTGTTTCAGGCCTTTTTTGTGGAGATTTTATATGTTATTTTTAAGATAAAAAAAATAATGTGAGAATATTAAATGATATCGGAGCAATGAGTTGTATGCTAAGAAAATAAATTCTTTTGATTTTTGTAATACGCAGTCCAACTATATTAATTTGTGTAGGTACTATAAAGAAAATAGGAAGAAGCACATATATTTCAAATTTAGTTCATGATATAGCGGGCGAACATAGGCTAAATGTTTTTAATATTCTTAAAACGAATTTTAAAAACCTCTAAAGATGTATAAAAATATAGTAGGTAAGTATATGTTAAACATTATTATAGCATAGTTAGGGTCACAAACAGGTTACAAAAATAAAACTTTAATATTCTTTTGTGGGAATCACAACGCCATCTAGTCTCAAATTAACGAGTACTAGTAAACTGATGAACTCAGATCAGATCATACACACAGACATTTGTCCTGGGTGAGAATCGAAGCCACGACCGGCATAGCAGTAAGGGCCACTAACAACTTTACCAACAGGCCCGTCAAATAAAAAAAAAATAATCATAAATTACGAATTAAACTTAATTCGTACACCTGGTAGATGATTAAACGTTAGCATGAAATTGTGGTTAGCCAACTACAATTAAACGTGTAGTTTTTTTAACCAAGCTAGAAATTAAATTATATTGTAAGCTGTAATATTAAGTTACTGCAAGTCTACCAACATCTCTCAAAGTAATATTACTGCAGTTGTGAAAGCGTGACAGCACTATACGGCGTAGAGCGGCGTCTCTCTTCCACAATTGCAATGATATTACTTTGAGATACGATAGTAGGCTCTCTATATTGTGTCTATAATTTGAAAAATGCTATTCTGATGCAATTATTACTATGTATAATTATGAATTTTCTAGCTACTAACTAAAATAATAAGAAAAAATTGTTTCCGTTTAACACTTTGCGAGTAACGGTATAATTTGTTTAGTATGTTATAATTATTTTGCAGGTGACTGTCGATAGTCTGGATAGTCATATCGATAGACAGCTTTTGTTTATTATTGAAGTTTATATCTGAGTGACAGTAAAACAAAAAATGAAGCTGTATATTGACTGGCCTGTTGGTCTAGTGGTTAGTGGCCTTGACTGCTATATCAGAGGTCGTGGGTTCGATTCCGTGAAATATTGTTCTGTGTGTGGGTGTAATTTATCAATAATATGTATGTATTTAGAAGTATATAATATTAAGTAGGTATTATATTGACTGCTTAGTTTGAGACTAAATGGCGTTGTGTGTAAGTCAAAGATTATTTATTTATTTTGCAAATTTGGCAAGTTCAGACGTGTATAAAGGCCTGTTTGTCTGTCTACTAATAAAATGTATCCTTCATACAAACTCGAGTCATGATTTCTTACTACAACTATTTTAAATCTAAGACCAAAAACAAAACACTCCGTGCTCATTATTCACAATTTCGTACAAAATAACATGTTCTACGTATTTATAATAATATAGTTATCCAGTATTTAGATAATATCGCGGGTGAATTGTAATGCCGAGCTTAGGGTTACGACATTCATAGACTACGTACCGACGCCGACGCATGATTCATGGGGCATTGTTAAGGGGTAGATTGGGTTGGTAATATGATGAATTTATATTTAAAAAACTGTATTTTATCTGTCTAGGTACCTATTTGTTCATATTCATAGTTTAGAGTCGTCTCGTTTAATTAATGCTATAACTCTTGCGGGTAATTTTGTTGACCAATAAAGATTAGGAAAGAGTGAAATAGAATAAAAAAATCAGTCTTTTTAATAGTTATTTTATTGTAACAAGAATGTTTTCGTCTAGGAAACTAGGAAGTCACATTTGAAGTAGATTAAATGGAAGACCTAGTCATGTCTTTCTTTTTAAAATAGGTATTTTTTTATAATACCTTCATATATCAATGGTATTTCGAAAAATAAATAAGGCACTAACAAAATGCTTTGTTTGTTGTTAAAAATTAAAGACATTTTTTTTGAGGTAAAATTTATTTTCATAGAAAGAGCTCTCCTTTAACTGGGTGTAAGGTCAGCATGTGAACACGAGCGCAATGGGAACCTCAAACTGATACTATTTGTGTCAGAGTTCATTCTATTGAGCAGGTGGTACTTGTGGGTACGGTGTGCAAAATAATGTGCTTTTACTGATGAAGATGTTTTGCTTGCTGACGGTACTGATTGACTAGGTACGTAGTTTAAAAGCTAGGCTTGATGAATGTTATCAGATAGGCGTCAATGTTATTATGTACGTATTTCTACGTTTAAAATTTACGCAAATATTATGATTTTAACCAGGTCAAATGTCAGTA